>JAOPSE010000028.1:35455959-35721267 GCA_029449295.1 Zea luxurians
CCGAACCGGTTTTGGGCCGAGGCGATTAACACCGCTTGCTACTCCATCAACCGGCTCTACCTTCACCGAATCCTCAAGAAGACATCTTATGAACTCCTAACCGGTAAAAAGCCCAATGTTTCATATTTTAGAGTCTTTGGTAGCAAATGTTTTATTCTTGTTAAAAGAGGTAAAATCTAAATTTGCTCCTAAGGCTGTAGAAGGCTTTTTACTAGGATATGATTCAAACACAAGGGCATATAGAGTCTTTAACAAGTCCACTGGACTAGTTGAAGTTTCTTGGGACACTGTGTTTGATGAGACTAATGGCTCCCAAGTGGAGCAAGTTGATCTTGATGAACTAGATGATGAAGAGGCTCTGTGCATCGCGCTAAGGAACATGTCCATTGGGGATGTGTGCCCTAAGGAATCCGAAGAGCCTCCACAAGCACAAGATCAACCATCATCTCCCAATCAAGCATCTCCACCAACTCAAGATGAGGAACAGGCTCAAGGTGATGAAGAAGAAGATCAAGAAGATGAGCCACCTCAAGAGGAGGACAAGGATCAAGGGGGAGATGAAGTTGATCAAGACAAGGAAAATGATCAAGAAATTCAGGGTCAAAGACCGCCACACCCAAGAGTCCACGAGGCGATTCAAAGAGACCACCCCATCAACTCCATTCTCGATGATATTCATAAGGGGGTAACTACTCGATCTCGAGTTGCACATTTCTGTGAGCATTACTCTTTTGTTTCCTCTATTGAGCCTTACAGGATTGAGGATCCATTTAGAGATTCAGATTGGGTGATGGCAATGCAAGAGGAGCTCAATAACTTCACGAGGAATGAGGTATGGCATTTGGTTCCACATCCTAATCAAAATATTGTAGGTACCAAATGGGTATTCCGCAACAAGCAAGATGAGCATGGTGTGGTGATAAGGAACAAAGCCCGACATGTGGCCAAGGGTTATTCACAAGTCGAAGGTTTGGATTTCGATGAAACTTATGCACCCGTAGCTAGGCTTGAGTCAATTCGTATATACTTGCCTATGCTACTTACCATGGCTTCAAGCTCTACCAAATGGACGTGAAGAGTGCCTTCCTCAATGGACCAATCAAGGAAGAGGTCTATGTTGAGCAACCTCCCGGCTTTGAAGATAGTGAGTACCCTAACCATGTTTATAAACACTCAAAGGCGCTTTATGGGCTCAAGCAAGCCCCGAGAGCTTGGTATGAATGCCTGTGAGATTTCTAATCACTAATGGCTTCAAAGTCAGCAAAGCCGATCCTACACTCTTTACTAAAACTGTTGCAAATGATTTGTTTGTATGCCAAATTTATGTTGATGATATCATATTTGGGTCTACTAACAAATCTACTTGTGAAGAGTTTAGTAGGATTATGGTTCAAAAATTCGAGATGTCAATGATGGGGGAGTTGAGATACTTCTTAGGATTTCAAATCAAGCAACTCCAGGATGGCACATTCATCAGCCAAACTAAGTACATTCAAGACATTCTTAAGAAGTTTGGAATGAAGGATGCCAAGCCCATCAATACTCCCATGGGAACTAATGGGCATCTCGACCTCGACACAGGAGGTAAATCCATAGATCAAAAGGTATACCGGTCGATGATAGGATCTTTACTCTATTTATGTGCATCTCGATCGGATGTTATGCTTTCCGTATGCATGTGTGCAAGGTTCCAAGCCGATCCTAAGGAAATTCACCTTAGGGCCGTGAAGAGAATCTTGAGGTATTTAGTTTACACTCCTAAGTTTGGGCTTTGGTACCCTAAGGGATCCACCTTTGATTTAATAGGATATTCTGATGCCGATTGGGCAGGGTGTAAAATTGATAGGAAGAGCACATCAGGGACTTGTCAGTTTCTAGGATGATCCCTGGTGTCTTGGGCTTCAAAGAAACAAAATTTTGTAGCCCTATCAACCGCCGAAGCCGAGTATATTACCGCAGGCCATTGCTGTGCGCAATTACTCTGGATGAGGCAACCTCAGGGACTATGGCTACAAATTGAGCAAAGTCCGTCTCCTATGTGACAATGAGAGTGTTATCCGCATGGCAGAGAATCCCGTTGAACACAGCCGCACTAAGCACATAGACATTTGGTATCACTTTTTGAGGGGTCACCAACAAAGGGGAGATATCGAGATAGCTTATATTAACACCAAAGATCAAATAGCTGATATCTTCACCAAGCCACTAGACGAGAAAACCTTTAGCAAACTTAGGAATGAGCTAAATATCCTTGATTCTCGGAATTTTGATTGAAACGTTGAACACATAGCTCATTTATATACCTTTGATCATATCTCTTTCATTTGCTACGACTAATGTGTTTTCAAATATATTGCTATGCTAAGTTGTAGATTGAAAGGGAAATGGAGTACTCGACGAAGACAAGGCTTCCACTCCACTCTACCAGTATCATTTACTCTTCGTCGTTACTCCACCACCCTTCACATTGGTATAATCTCTTCACTCATATTCACTTGTACTAATGGGGGAGATGTAAAGGCCTCTCAAAGTCTCTGTTTTTGGCGATTAATGCCAAAGGGGGAGAAATGATCTAGCCCAAAGCAAAAGGACCGCACCACCACCAATTTCAAAGTTTTTCAAAAGAAGCTTTTCAAATTGGTATCTTAATGTATTTAATCTTGTTCAAATTAGTATTTACAAAAATTGGTAAAACCCTCTTGAACACTAAGAGGAGAATTTCGTTGAGGGGGAGTTTTGTTTAGTCAAAGGAAAAGCATTTGAAACAGGGGGAGAAAATTTCAAATCTTGAAAATGCTTCTTACAATCTTACTCATATGCCTTTGACTATTTGCAAAAGACTTTAAAAAGAATTTCCAAAATAATTTGCAAAACAAAACAAGTGGTGCAAATGTGGTCCAAAATGTTAAATAAAAAGAAAGCAATCCATGCAAATCTAGTGAAATTATGATTTGGTTTAAATCTAAGTAACCTATGCACTTACATTATGCAAACTAGTTCAGATTCTACACTTATATATTTGCTTTGGTTTGTGTTGGCATCAATCACCAAAAAGGGGGAGATTGAAAGGGAAATAGGGTTTAACCTTTTCCTATAAATAATTTTGGTGGTTGAATGCCCAACACAAATATTGGACTAACTAGTTTGCTCTAGATTATACATTCCACAGGTGCATAAGGTTCAACACAAACCAATAAAAAGACTAAAGAAAGGGTTCAAAAAGGAGCAAAGAAACCCAAGTGTGCCCTGGTCTGGCGTACCAGACAGTGTCCAATGCACCAGGACCGTACAAGATCAAACTCAGCAGTCTCGGGTTTCTTCTAGCATCGCTCCACTATAATTCACTGGACTGTCTGGTGTGCCACCGGAAGGTGCACCAGCGGAGCAATGGCTCTCCGGCGCAACGGTCGACTACAAAAGCGCGGTACAAAGCTACAGTGCGTGAACAGTGCGTGCAGAGTCAGAGCGCAGAAGTCAGAGTGGCACCGGACAGTGTACAATGCCTGTCCAGTGTGGCACCGGACTGTCCGATGCCGCATGAAGACAAAGCTCCAACGGTCAACTGCTCCAGAACCCTAACGATTGGGTGACGTGGCTGGCGCACCGGACAGTGTCCGGTGGCGCACCGGACTGTCCGATGCGCCCATTGACAGCAGCCATCCCCAACAGCTGTTTTGGTGGTTGAGGGCTATAAATACCCCCCAACCACCACCACTCCAAGCATCCAAGTTTCCAGCACTTCACATTCAATACAAGAGCTAGTGCATTCAATACTAGACACAATTCAAAAGAATCAAAGCCTCTCCAAGTCCCAAATTCACTCCAAACACTTAGTGACTAGAGAGAGTGTTTTGTTCGTGTTCTTTGAGCTCTTGTTCTTGGATCGCTTTCTTCTTCCTCATTCTTGTTCTCAAGCAACTTGTAATCAAAGCAAGAGACACTAAGTTTGTAGTGGTCCTTGCAGGGTCTAAGTGACCCGTTTGATTAAGGAGAAAGCTCACTCGGTCTAGGTGATCGTTTGAGAGAGGGAAAGGGTTGAAAAAGACCCGGTCTTTGTGACCACCAACGGGGACTAGGTTCGCAAGAACCGAACCTCGGTAAAACAAATCACCGTGTCATCCGCTTTATTTCTTGGTTGATTTGTTTTCGCCCTCTCTTTCGGACCCGAGTTTAATTCTAACGCTAACACCGGCTTGTAGTTTGTGCTTAAGTTTATAAATTTCAGATTCCGCTATTCACCCCCTAGGCGACTTTCAATGTTGTTGGATAGTAAAAACCTGATAGGACATTTGTTGCTGCAAAAAAGGTCATTAAGAACTCTCTAAAACAACTCACAATGGACCAATCAACTTTAGTTAGTACCAAATCAATATCATGAGCATTAGCATTGACAAAGACAGTAAAGAGATCTTCATATCCTTCTAATTTTTTAAGCATTAGGTATGTTGAATTCCATCTTATTTTCATGTCCAAACCAAATTTCTTTGGTTTCTTACTTTGCCTTGCAATATTCAGCAAACTTACAAATCATTTTGAGGGGTGCTTGTCATGAAGCGAATAGCAGCACGGATATTGTCAAGATATTTATTAATAACTGTTATACCATCCTGAACAACTAGATTTATAATGTGACACACACACCTTTGATGGATAATGTAACCATTTATGTATGATTGAAGCTTAGGGTTGAGAATTTGAATAGCAGTGGTATTTGCTGAAGCATTATCAAGAGTTATAGAGAGAATTTTTCCTTCCATATTAATCATGAACTACTTCAAGGATATGTTTGGCAATTGCTTCTCCGGAATGTGAATCAGCCATCATTCTAAAACCAATGATTCGCTTGTCAAAGTATGAATCATCCAAGTAATGGAAACAATTGAAATATAACATGTCTTTTGGTGAGATGAAGTCCAAACATCCGCAGTTAAAGCAAATGAAAATTTAACCTTCTTAAAATTTTCTTTAAGATCAGCAAGTTTTTTTAAATAATGAAACTAAATCATGTTTTGTAGTTGTCCTACTAACAGGCTGATATTATGGACAAAAAGCACGTTTAATCAGATTTTCAAAATTGCGGCTTTCGCCCATCATAATAGGTAAATCTTTAGAGACAATATATTCAATTATTTCTTCACGTGCTACCTGTGGGTAGTAACCCATGTACTTACAGTGCCGTCGGCCGCAAAGTTGAGTTGAGTTTGCATACCTCCTCCTTGAGTTTGTCCTAGCCTTGCCAAGTAGACTTTGTAGTGTCGATTCAAATGCCCAGTGCCACCAGTTGGAGCTACAGTCAACTCAGACTTACAATAGTTACACATAGCAACATAACGAGTTATACCGTTCTTAACAATTTTTTTCTTCTGCATATGCTTCAAACACTCTGCTTTAGAAGTTCCCACCACTTGGTGCTATTGGTACATTGTTATCAGCAGGTCCATCTGCTACCTCCCCATGACCATGAACAGGCCTCATATCAGCAGTTGGCGTTGAGACATTGCCAACCAATACAGCATCTTCAAACAACTCATGTTCACCATCTATATCATGATCATCCATGCCAAAATCTCCCATGCTTGGGGATAGTTGGCGAGGGTCGATGTAGGCATCATCACGACTAGGATTTGGTTGAATGGACTTGGATTCTGCATAGCGTTTCCTTGCTGTTGGTTTTTTCCTTTCTTATCATACTGGAAGGTTCTCAGATCATGGTGATTTGGCTCAGAGTTTGGCGCTGGTTTTAGGTGTTGTGGGATAATAAAGAAATGCTGAATTTATATGAATTTTGGGCACCAACTAGCTACAGTTCGATGAATATATTTATATCCAACAGATAACATCATTTAATTATAGCATCAACAAAAGCAAGAAGAGGACCCTAGGAAGTGGATCAACGTACTTGGATTTCTTGAAAGAGGACATATCTGGTGCATATGGAAGATTGGTGCACATGGTGCACATATTAAATCATCATCACTCATTAAAGATCTAACGTCTCTAGTTGATCATTCAATTTACAAATAACACCTTCCACCACTGCACACCACCACGATGGAGGGTGTTCTTAGCAAAATATACCAAACAACTAGAGACGTTAGATCTAAAATGAGTGGTGATGATTTAATATGTGCACCATGTGCACCAGATATGTTCTCTTCTTGAAAACATAGAAGCTAGCCTCACATCACGTCCTCACCTGTGGGCTGTAGGGCTGCATGCGACGCTTGACTGCAGGGTGAAATGCGGCGCATGTGCTTCTGGCTGGGAAAATAATCGCAGATCCAGGAAGCAGATATAGGGGTACATCCATGGCGCCATGGAGGTATGGATGGTAGCGCCGGCCTGTCCGGCCTGTCATCTAGCCATTCGGCGATCCATCTTCACCTCGAGCTCGATTCCCGCACGCATGCGGCTCGCTTGCATCGACTTCTCGTGACGCGTGAGGACGGCGGATGGGCGGCAGCTAGCTCACATGCTAGGGTTAAGAACAGCTCGGTGGGTACTAGAAACATTGAATGGTTCTGTAGAAATATCGCACGCTCGCGCTTTTATATGCCTTTTCGTTGTCGGGCCGGCCCAAACACGACCCAGTCACTCGTGCCGGGCCGGGCGGCACAATGAGCTGAAAATCAAAGCCCAGCCTAGCCCTGTATTCGTGTCGTGCTGGTACGGCCCAATATATTTCATGCCGGGCCGTGCTTTAAGCCCATTTTTTAAGCCATGCCCGGCGGCCCAAAACAACCCGCCCCAAACTTTGAGGTCCAGTTGGAGACAGCCTACTGGCAGCGCGCGCTGCATCAGCTGTGGACACTGTCGGGTCCACGTCTGGACGAATTCACTGTCGGGTCCACATTGACAGTGAACGTATGGAACGAATTAGATAAGCAGACCGACCAGTGGTAGCCAAATTCGAAGCAAACGTCTGATAGCCATGGCGACTTAGATGTGCAAGCTTAGAGTAAGTAACTAACCGAAGACTGCTACGGGGATGCTAAAACCTTCACCCTCAGCTAGTCAGCTGGACGACCTTGCAATCCTGAGTTCAGGGGCGGAGCCAGGATTGCGATATAAGGGGGGCCGACCAATTCATCAATACTATATGATAAAAATATTGTATAATGTTATCAGGTGACAACTTTAGTTGAAATTTGTAGATTTTATTATCCACAAGTCTAATATAGTATGTATATAAGTTGTTGCCACTCATTCTGCTGCTTCGCGTGATCATCTTCTTTATACTTTTGGTTGTGGGGCTATAGTATAGACAAGTCAAGTGGTCAGTGGCAATCGGCAGCTGCCTAGCAAGACAATACGATGAAGTATAAAGGGTGAGGTTCAGATATCAACGTCTACAGGCAAATTAGTTTTGACGTTTAATGCATTGATTGGTCATTTAACGAATATTTTGTCTTTTTTCCCTTTAGACTTTGATGACATACTACACTAGAGTTATGGATCATGTATTACTAACACTATATTAAATCTTTGATTAATTACACTGCATAAAATTTAGAGTATATATATTTACACACAAAATTTAAACTATATATATATTCTATTGTATGTGTCACAGCCTTGGGAGGGGCCATGGCCCCTGCCGCACCCCCCCCCCCCTGGCTCCGCCCCTGCCTGAGTTCCTGACTGCAGTGGCACATGCACATCGAGTGGTGGTTCCTTAAGGATTTTGTGCATCGAAAACAGCACATGCGGATTGGTTTGCAGATTGAATAGACACACGTTACATTCAGACAGACATTGAGGTCTCCTTTGGATCGCGAGATTTTTTTTCCGTTTTCTGTATTTTTTTCCTGTGCAAGTAACCGATTCATATGAAATTCTTGTATAATTTCTCTAAAATTCCTACAATTTAAATAAAGCCTTACATTTTGGTTTCATGCATTTAGATCTCATTTGTTGCTAAAGATAGTCACTACCGAATTCGGCTCTTTGCCGAGTATCAAATAATTTGCTGAGTGTTTTTTCGGGCACCCGACAAAGAAGGTCTTTGCCGAGTTGCAAGCAAAAAACCCTCGGTAAAAAAAAACTCGGCAAAGAAACTCTTTGCCAAGTGTTTTATTTTTTGACACTCGGCAAAGAATTTCTTTGCCGAGTGTTTTTTTTTGAAAACTATGCCAAGTGCTTTTTTAACACTCGGCAAATAGCTTATTTGCCGAGTGTTTTTTTGACACTAGACAAAGATCTTCTTTGCCGAGTGTTTTTTTTTCAACACTAGGCAAAAACAATTTAAAAATCATATTTTAAAGCAGTAAATTAATTCAAATGAAAAAGTTTTCAACTACAAATTTGTATAACTCATCAAGATGTACAATTTATATTATGATCATTTCTTCATATGATAAAATAAAATAAAATTTGTTCATTAAAATCTATATCTCTCTCGTAGTTTATAAAACTACAAGACAGATGTACAAGATTTTTGAATAATGTTAGAACCATTATGTGAGATGAACAAATGATCAAATAACCAAAATAAACATTATAGATCTTGAGAAGTTATAGAATTTTGTAGTTGGCAACTTTTCATTTGAAGTCATCTTGTCAACGAAAACTACGTCTAAATTTAAAATGAATTCATTTAGTGACTCAAATAATCAAATTACTCTCGGTTTGTTATAGTACATGAGAAATGAAAACGTAATATAGACACAACTGATGTATTAGTGTAGTGGTAGAGGAGGGTATGTGCGAGAGAGCGGTTGCGAGTTCGAATCTTACCATTCACAAAACATGTAAATTTGATTCAAAGTAATAGTAAAAAATGATAGAGCGATGTATATGGTAATGAGTAGTGGTTGGAGAGTTGTTCCTATAATGTCACACCCGGATTTTAGGGGTCCAAAATCCGGGCACGAAATAATCACCAAATGTGATAGGACCAAGTCTTACACATATAATGACTTATGGTACAGAAACGAATGTCATATCATTAATCTATAACAGAGTTCTGTATAAAATAGTTAAATAATTACATCATATGAAGATAACGATCCATCAACCAAGTTGACTGGGAGACGATGGCATAAACCACTCACATACTCATCACAGCATCCTTCATGCGCCTCATCCAGTGGTACCTGTTCTTGACCTGGGGGATGTGAGTACAACAAGGGTGAGCTCACATGCGTTCATCACTCAACAAGTTGTGGGGAATAATGTGCATGAACTCACCAAAGGTGGGAGCCCATGTGAAGTGTAAAGCTTACAAAAGAGGATGGTTAAAGCTGAGCATTGGTTTTAAAGTTGGTCAGAATTTTATTAGCAGTTACTAGGTATAAGTAGATACCAACCCAATTAAATAAGAGATCGAGATTAATAACAACACCCGCTATGCAATGCATATGACAGATTAAGTTTAATTCCATAGATTAATCATGTGAGTGTCCGAGCCGCTCATGACCATGAGCATGGCCGATATACCAGTTTTTTACACTCTGCAGAGGTTGTGCATCTTTACCCACAAGTGGTGTTACCCATTTGCCACAGGGTTGTACGAACCCCATACACCTCTACCAAGGAAGCGAGGCAGGGTAGCACTACGAGGCCTTTCCAAAGTTCCACTAGTCCGAGAAAACCCACTACGGATTCAGGAAGAATGAAGCATAGGAATCCCTCGTCCGAAAAGCTTTATAGACAGTTCGACTTGAGGACCTCCCTATATTCTGCAGCGATGCCTCCCCGTTGCCCCTAACTGGGTAAGGTAATCTCTCCTTATCTTTCCTAATTACTTGGCCAAGGGCGTCCCATTCCACCCTTGTGGTAGCACTGTTTTCTCGGGTGGTTCTCCATGTTCCAATTAACAATATGATCTTATCATGAATTAAACAACAACATAATTGGAACATGATCATAATAAACATTAGTTTTCCAAAACCAGGTAGAGCAATAGCAAATCTACCCAATAATTCATCTGTTTGCAAGGTGGGGGATAAAAAATGCTAGGGAAACCTATTAGGTCCCATCAAATTAATCTGAGCATGTCACAGTTATTAACAGGAACATTATTAGGTAAAGAAAAGTGATCAAGGGCATAACTTGTCTGAGACTCGAGATTCTAGGTACCAGGATGATCTTCAGATTCTCGTGACCTCACTGTTATTCGTAGCAATACAACAAACAGAGTCTAGGCAAAATTAACATCACACCAAACATCATAACAAACTGCATAATAATAATCTACGCGTCATAACTAGATCGTAGGTTTGAGAACCACTAAATTTGGAGCTACGGTTATAAAGTTATGGTTTTCTGAATCTTTAAGTGTGTGGTACAAAAGAAATTAAGCGCATAATTTTATCATAGATTTAATGACAAAATAAAGTTACTAGATGCTAAGGAATAATAATATGAGATTAATGCAACTGGAATGGATCAAATCAGAGCTAAAACGTGAGAACTATGAATTAAACAAGTTTGAGTTGCATTTATTATTAACTTTAGTGCCAAAATAGATGCCAGGGACTTATCTAAAAATTCAGAGGACTGTTCTGCAATTTCAAAAATAGTTTCCGAGGTCACTGTTATGAAAAGCAGGATGGCAGGTTCGTTTGTTAATAATCTGAGGACTCTGTTGCAAAATTGCCCAGTCGAAGGGGTATCATGGAGCCACAACCGTTGGAACTTGCATCAAGAGCTACGATTAGATCGGCGAACCGGTACAACACCTCGGCCATCGGATCGTCGATCTACGGTGCTGATTATACCACCGAAAGGGTATGCCTAGGATTTAATCTAAGGCTCCCACGTGAGATCAAATGGCCACGCGCACATCACACCATCATCCATCTGCAGCCATCGATCACAAGATCAACGCCCCAGCAGTGGCAGAACCTCCAAGTTATTGGGCCCACATGCACCTATCCTTATCCCAAAAACCTTAGACGGCTATGCATGTGCACCAGATAACTTAACAGGATCTGTCCGATTGCCCCAAGGACATCGGATAAACCACTTTCAACCAGAACTGCGGGATTAAGTAACACAAATCACACACACCAATATTTGTGCAGCGGAAATCTTATTACCAAATTTTACAAGTTACAAAAATTTTACATTATTTTATCGGAGTGATTACAAAAGTATAAGTTTGAAATATATGCTAGCTCAAACGACCATCCTCAGTAAGAAGTATAGAAGGGTTACTTAGACTTATAAGAACGCTGAGCCCACCGACACTTAATACCATCACAACAGCATAAGGTTAGACCTGAAAAACAACAGGGAATAAAACCCTGAGTACGGAATTACTCAGCAAGACTTACCCGACTAAAGAAAAGACTCTCAAGGGTATGCTGGCTAGAGGGATTCAAGGTATGGTTTATCAAGAATCAAAGACTCTGTTTTGCAGAAAAGCTTACTATAGTGGATCCTTAAAAATCCAGTTTTATTGTCAGGTTAAGTAAAGTTACCTGCATCTAGAGTTCTTTCTACCCTAGTTCAATCACTTGGCCTATACTAGCCGTTTTCTTATCATCCCTTCATCTTCACTGGTTTGCTACGTGTAGGGCAGTGACCAAGTCTTCATAACCGCGAATGTACGACGATCCGAATCGATTATACTCAGCTGAGGATCTCCAATCACACGACATATGTAGCACTTAACCCTTGTATATGTGTAACACCCACTTTGTAATTTGCTAAGAAATAATACCAATAGAGAAAACAATTTCTCTCTTTTTGTGAGTTTGATCTTTATACATCATCATATGTGAACACCATATTAAAAAAATAAATAAATAATTAATAAAAGACTTACCATAAAAACATGCATCATGCTGGGATTTTATTTTGTGTGCATTTTGTGACAACATAAAATAATTTGAAAAGAAATATATTAATTCCCAAATGGGGATTTAAATCCTAAAGGAAATTCTAGGATTGAGAAAAAGAGAAGAAAACATTATACAAATAGGGTAAAATAAAAATATAAATGAATTAAAAATTTAGTTCATATTATCCTAGATATTTAACCTAGGTTTGAACTTCACACATACAGATTCAAATTTGCAAATTAAATTTGAAAGAAAAGAAAAGAAAGTAAAAAGAAAGACATGCAGCCTCGACCTGGGCCGATTCTCATCCCCCTTAGCCCATTCTACTTTTGCCTACGGCCCATCATTCCCACGTCCTCCTCTTTGTTTTCTTTTTTTTCTGTCTTTCTTTCTTCTGCAGTATATGGCGCGTGGGCCACCGGTGGCAGCGAAGACCCGCTCGACTGCCGCTCACTCCGCGCCCGCGCATCTGGCTGGATGTTTTCCCCTCGCTGGCGAGTGGCCCCCACCTGGTCAGCCACTATTTCCTTGTGCGGACTTTTCTCTGTCACTGGTGCGTGGGGCCTTCTTGTCGGCGTTTCCTTCTCCGTCGTAACAACCACGCGAAATCGTCGCCCGCCCGTGGATCTCGTGCGCGGCGACAAACTCGCCGTGAAGACCGCGACGTCCGCGCAACAGACGTTCACATGCACGGAGCCCTCTGGCCCCATAAAGCGCGGTCGGATGGCCTCGCGTGATTAAACGAGTAGCCGAGTGCCTCATTAGGGAGAAACCACTTCCACCGCGCCGGTCTGGGCGAACGCCGCCGTCAACCCATCACCCCTCCATTGCCGAAGGCTCGAATTCGACTCCAGGGGCGTCCAGGCATCACCTGAAGGGTAGCCGGGGCCGCGGAAGTGAAGTCCGGCCATCGGGACAGCTTGGAATCGCTCGTCGTCGACCTCGGGCCGCCGCGGAATCGTTGGACGCCGTGGGCAGAGCTCAGATCGCCACCTCCGCCAGTAAGAACCACTGCCCTGTATGCGATTCGAATTTCTCTACGTGTAGGACCGATTGGATTTAAGTTTGGGGGCCGGAATGATGCGCATCCGTTTCTCCGGCCATGGCGCCGCCGCGCCGTGCGATTCCTCCGCCGCGTTTAGTCGCCGGGATGGAGTAGGGATCTCGGTCGTCGATCCGTTGGCGAACGGCTAGGATTAAAACCCGAGAATACCGTTCACTGATTTCACCGGAGCCGTCGGATCAGGATCTGACAGTCGGGGTCGTGCGCAGTTGTGTAACTCACTTAGATTTAATCAGCGCCGTTCATTTCTAATCGGATGGTCGTTATCGGCCGATACCTCTTCACCGTGCTATTTCACAGAAAACCCCTTATAATATTAGGAAAACTAACCCGCCATCCAGAGTGTACTGTTCACAGAGTCTAGGGATTCTTTCACGCTTGCCCCTACGCTTCCTAGTATTTGAGGCCCAATCCAGAGAACTTTAAAAATTAGAAATTAATATCAGAAATCAATTTTTAGTGCATAAATAAATGTTAAAACTTGTATAATTCATAGAAAATGCATATGAACTCCAAATTAGACCATTCCAGTTCCTAAATTTTCATAAAATTATTGTCTATCTATTTGTGCCACTGTTTTGGCATGAAAAGCACATTGGAATTATTTAGTACTTAATCTTGTATTAAGCACATAAAACATTAGAAAATCCATAACTTAAAATATATAACTCCAAATTTAATGATTCCAGTTCCTGTGATTATATTTTAATGTCTAGTTTATTACTGTATATTCTATTTGCATGTTTGATGTGATGTTAATTTATGCTATGCTATGTATGTATTGTATTGATGCGAGTAGACGAGCAAGCCACTGTGGAATCTGAGATTCAACAAGTTGAGATAGCTGAGCAGGAGCTCATTGAAGGCAAGTTGTGCCCTTGATCACTTCTTTTACCCATTCATGTTCTTATTATTCATAATGATCTGCATAGGATAATTTTGCTGGGACCCAATAGGATGCCCTAGATTTTGACTATCTTTATACCTTGCTTCACCACTGGTTTTACTACTAAAGTTTTGGGTAGTACATGCTATTGCTTTATGTGGATTTGGGTATAGAGATATTCATCACTCATTGTTATACTATTTATTGTTATCTGTTTTATTATTCCTTGTTCATGTTAAGATCATTATGTTAATGGGAACATGGAGCGACCACCCGGGAAAACAGTGCTACCACAAGGGTTTAATGGGACGCCCTTGGCTGATTAACTAGGAAAGCTAGGGGAGGGCTACCTTACCCGAAAGGGGCAAGGGCAGTAGGGGAGTGGTCAGTGTAGGGAGGTCCCTGGTTGATTTTGCTGCGATGGCGGTCAGCCAGGAACCCTGCACTGGAGCTTCCTATAAACTGTAGCGGGTAGTCTGAAGCTAGTGGAACTTTGTAAAGGCCTCGTAGTGTTACCCTGCCTCGCCTCCTCGGTAGAGGTGTATGGGATTGGCCATCTCTTGGCAGATGGGTAACATGACTTGTGGGTAAAGATGCGTAACCTCTGCAGAGTGTAAAACTAGTATACTAGCCGTGCTCACGGTCATGAGCGGCTCGGACCCTCACATGATTAATTTATGGAACTTAAACTTAATTTGTCATCTCATTGCATTTGGGATTATTTTATTATTACATTTATTTATTATTACTATGGTTTGGTATTCACTTACACTTAGTAATTGCTAATAAAATTTTGACCAACTTATAAAAGCAATGCTCAGCTTCAGCCTTTATTTCATTGATCAGCCTTACACTACATGAACTCCCACCTTTGGTGAGTTCATGCCACATTATTCCCCACGACTTGTTGAGCTATGAACGTATGTGAGCTCACTCTTGCTGTCTCACACCCCCCCACAGGAGAAGAGCAGGTGTTTCAGGAGGAGCCTCAAGGCGAGGAGTTTTACTTGATCTAGGTGGCGTTTCTCAGTCGACATTGGCGCCGACGATCCTTAGTTCGTTTTATATTTATCTTTATTTTGTAATAAGTCTTCCGCTATGTAATAAATACTCTGATGTTATTGTGACATTTATCCCTATACACTCTGTTATTATATATGTTGTCTTCTTGGCGCATGTATGAGATGCACCCGGCTTTGTTCTTTAAAACCGGGTGTTACAGAAGTGGTATCAGAGGAAATGTTGACTGTAGGACGAAACCTAGATAGAAATGGACAAACCCTTACCTACTTATCCTACTCTGATTCATTCTATACTTATCTCACTCTGATTCTTTCTATACTTATCTTGATCCTGTCTCACCTTCTACTGTTCTACTCTGATCATTCTTACCTTTTCTACTCTAAGACAAGATGGATTTCACACCTTGGAATCCTACATTTATGAACCTCTTAAGAGATAAGAGACCTAAGACAAAAAAATTAAAACTATTTTCTCTATTAAAAAAAAATTGGTTGATTGTTCTGATGATAAATGCTTGATTTGCTTCTTTGATTGATTGAAACATTATAGTTGGGCATCTTAGCATGTACCACCATAAGGTAATGTATTAGCTTTAGTGGATAACACACTAATCTACTTAGCTAATAAATCCCCCGCGGTAACATTTCTCGTAATTACTCGCCTTGTCTATAATTCTTCCTTTCTTACCTTGTATTTCTAACCCCGATGGGCTACCCCTATAGTGTTAGAAGAGAGCACTATAAACGTGATCCTTGGTATGTCATGGTTAAGAAAGGCAAAGGCAGTATATACACTGTGCTAAGGGAACCATAGAACTCACTAGTCCCAAAGGAGAAAGATTTGAAGTTGGAATTGCAGTAACTACCGCCACTAGACTAGCGACATTCTTAGTAGATGGGAAGTTTGTTGGTGTCAACATCCGTGCGGATTGAAGTTTTTCCGGATTTCTTTCCAGAGGAGTTGCCAGGGATGCCACCAGATATGGATGTTGAGTTGGTCATTGACTTCTTACCTAGGACGGCTCCCATTTCTAAACGGTCATACGGGATGTCCGTAGAAGAACTAAAGGAATTTAAGAAGCAATTAACAGAGTTACAGGAAGCTGGGTACATTCGTTCGAATTCTTCACCTTGTGGAGCGCCGGTTCTGTTTGTACAGAAGAAAAATGGATCGCAAAGGATGTGCGTGGATTATAGGTCCCTTAATGATGTCACTGTGAAGAACAAGTTTCTGTTACCCCGCATTAAGGATTTATTTAATCGGATGAGAGGAGCCAGGGTATTCTCGAAGATTGACCTCCGATCGGGATACCATCAGATGAAGATTGGACCATCAGATATTCCTAAGACGGCTTTCTCGACTCGATATGGATTATATGAGTTCATCGTTATGTCGTTTGGATTAACTAATGCACCAGCATATTTTATGGATTTGATGAATAAGATGTTTTTGGAGTATTTGGACAGATTCGTCGTGGTGTTCATCGACGATATTCTTATCTATTCTAAGAATGAGAGTGACCATGAAGAACATCTAAGGTTGGTGCTACAGAAGTTACGAGATAATCAACTCTACGCTAAGTTTAGCAAGTGCGAGTTTTGGATTGACAAGGTGCCATTCCTTGGTCATATTATTTCTAATGGAGGAATAGCAGTGGATCCTGCTAAAGTGAAGGAGGTAATGGAGTGGAGAGTGCCCACTACAGTTACGGATATTAGGAGTTTCTTGGGACTCGCAGGATATTATCGGAGATTTATTGGAGGGTTCTCTAAAATTGCCAAGCCTATGACATCGCTTTTGGAGAAAGGAAGAGAATTCAAGTGGGATGAGAAATTCCAAGACAGTTTTGATCAATTGAAGGAGAAATTGATGTCACCACCAGTGTTGGTTATGACAGATCTACAGAAAGGATTTGACATTTATTGTGATGCATGTGGCCAAGGCTTAAGATGTGTGCTCATGCAAGAAGGACATGTGACCGACTACGCGTCTCGACAGTTGCGGAAACAAGAGTTGAACTACCCCACTCCTGACTTAGGACTGGCAGTCGTTGTGCATGCGCTTAAGATTTGAAAACATTATATTATGCGAACCAAGTGTCAAGTATACATGAATCATAAGAGTTTGAAGCATATATTCACTCAGAAGGATCTCAACCTTAGGCAACGCCGTTGGATGGAGCTTATTAAGGATTATGAATTGGAGATTTACTATCACCCGGGCAAGGCGAATTTGGTTACAGATGCCTTGAGTCGAAAGGAGCATGTCCATTCAGCTGTTGTTGCCCAGCTACCTCATGAGAGTATTGAGGATTTCAGGAGACTTAACCTGGGGATAGTTACTCACACTAAAGGAGTTACTATTAATGCAGAATCGACTTTGGAGCAAGAAATCCGCAAAGGACAAATTGATGATACTAAGATACAAGAGATTAAGGATCTGATTACTGAAGGTCGAGGTCCAGAATTTACGGAAGATGAGCAAGGTGCCATATGGTTCAAGGACAGGATATGTATTCCTAAGATTGATAGCCTTCATGAGACTATTTTAAAGGAGGCCCATGATTTGGATTATTCTATTCATCCTGGTAGTACCAAGATGTATCAGGATTCGAAGCAGAAATACTAGTGGTATGGATTGAAGAGAGATATGGCTACACATGTGGCTATGTATGATGTGTGTCAAAGAGTTAAGGCTAAACACGAGAGACCAGCTGGGCTATTACACCCACCAAAGATACCCAAGTGGAAGTGGGAAGAGATTGGTATGGACTTCTTTACTGGATTGCCTCGCACCTCAAGAGGATGTGATTCTGTATGAGTTGTTGTGGATAGGCTAATCCAAAGTGGCTCATTTCATTCCGGTCAAGACTACTTATAAGGGATCACCATTGGCTAAGTTATACATGTCTCGGATTGAGTCTCTACACGGTGTACCGAAGTGGATCATTTTGGATAGAGGATCACAATTTACCCCCAGATTTTGGAAAAGTTTTCATGAGAATACAGATGCGAAGTTGAATTTTAGTTCAGCCTACCTCAGACTGATGGACAGACTAAAAAGACTAATCAAGTATTGGAAGACATGTTGAGAGCTTGTGCCCTTCAGCATGGTAGTAGTGGGACAAGAGTCTACCTCATGCTGAGTTCTCATATGATAATAATTACCAGGCTAGTCTGAAGATGTCACCGTTCGAGGCTCTATATGGTAGGAAGTGCAGGACTCCTCTATATTGGATCAGACTAGAGGAAGACAGTTCTTTTGGGCCTGAACTTATTCAAGAAGCAGAAGAACAAGTCCGTGTAATTCGGGAGAATTTGAGGGTAGCTCAGACCAGACAAAAGAGCTACGCTGATAATAGAAGAAGACCACTGGAATTTGAGGATGGAGATTATGTGTATCTCAAGGTGTCACCACTTCGTGGAATGAGAAGATTTAAAGTCAAGGGCAAATTGTCCCCTCGCTATATTGGACCATTCTTGATCTTTAGAAGAGTTGGGGAGATGGCATACCAACTCGAGTTACCGGATAGTCTATCGGATGTGCATAATGTGTTCCACGTATCTCAACTAAAGAAGTGTCTCCGTGTTCCCGAGGAACAGTTACCAAAGGAAGAGCTCAGTGTTCAAGGTGATTTGACTTACACGGAGTACCCGATCAAGATTTTGGATACTTTGACTCGAGTTACAAGAAATAAGGTTATTAAGATGTGCAAAGTGCAATGGAACCATCATGGAGAAGTTGAAGCTACTTGGGAGAGAAAAAAAAAGCTTCGCATAGACTTTCCTCACCTTTTCCCTCGTTCTTCTTAAATCTCGAGGACGAGATTATTTTTAAGGGGGGTAGGATTTGTAACACCCACTTTGTAATTTGCTAAGAAATAATACCAATAGAGAAAACAATTTCTCTCTTTTTGTGAGTTTGATCTTTATACATCATCATATGTGAACACCATATTAAAAAAATAAATAAATAATTAATAAAAGACTTACCATAAAAACATGCATCATGCTGGGATTTTATTTTGTGTGCATTTTGTGACAACATAAAATAATTTGAAAAGAAATATATTAATTCCCAAATGGGGATTTAAATCCTAAAGGAAATTCTAGGATTGAGAAAAAGAGAAGAAAACATTATACAAATAGGGTAAAATAAAAATATAAATGAATTAAAAATTTAGTTCATATTATCCTAGATATTTAACCTAGGTTTGAACTTCACACATACAGATTCAAATTTGCAAATTAAATTTGAAAGAAAAGAAAAGAAAGTAAAAAGAAAGACATGCAGCCTCGACCTGGGCCGATTCTCATCCCCCTTAGCCCATTCTACTTTTGCCTACGGCCCATCATTCCCACGTCCTCCTCTTTGTTTTCTTTTTTTTCTGTCTTTCTTTCTTCTGCAGTATATGGCGCGTGGGCCACCGGTGGCAGCGAAGACCCGCTCGACTGCCGCTCACTCCGTGCCCGCACAGCTGGCTGGATGTTTTCCCCTCGCTGGCGAGTGGCCCCCACCTGGTCAGCCACTATTTCCTTGTGCGGACTTTTCTCTGTCACTGGTGCGTGGGGCCTTCTTGTCGGCGTTTCCTTCTCCGTCGTAACAACCACGCGAAATCGTCGCCCGCCCGTGGATCTCGTGCGCGGCGACAAACTCGCCGTGAAGACCGCGACGTCCGCGCAACAGACGTTCACATGCACGGAGCCCTCTGGCCCCATAAAGCGCGGTCGGATGGCCTCGCGTGATTAAACGAGTAGCCGAGTGCCTCATTAGGGAGAAACCACTTCCACCGTGCCGGTCTGGGCGAACGCCGCCGTCAACCCATCACCCCTCCATTGCCGAAGGCTCGAATTCGACTCCAGGGCCGTCCAGGCATCACCTGAAGGGTAGCCGGGGCCGCGGAAGTGAAGTCCGGCCATCGGGACAGCTTGGAATCGCTCGTCGTCGACCTCGGGCCGCCGCGGAATCGTTGGACGCCGTGGGCAGAGCTCGGATCGCCACCTCCGCCAGTAAGAACCACTGCCCTGTATGCGATTCGAATTTCTCTACGTGTAGGACCGATTGGATTTAAGTTTGGGGGCCGGAATGATGCGCAGCCGTTTCTCCGGCCATGGCGCCGCCGCGCCGTGCGATTCCTCCGCCGCGTTTAGTCGCCGGGATGGAGTAGGGATCTCGGTCATCGATCCGTTGGCGAACGGCTAGGATTAAAACCCGAGAATACCGTTCACTGATTTCACCGGAGCCGTCGGATCAGGATCTGACAGTCGGGGTCGTGCGCAGTTGTGTAACTCACTTAGATTTAATCGGCGCCGTTCATTTCTAATCGGATGGTCGTTATCGGCCGATACCTCTTCACCGTGCTATTTCGCAGAAAACCCCTTATAATATTAGGAAAACTAACCCGCCATCCAGAGTGTACTGTTCACAGAGTCTAGGGATTCTTTCACGCTTGCCCCTGCGCTTCCTAGTATTTGAGGCCCAATCCAGAGAACTTTAAAAATTAGAAATTAATATCAGAAATCAATTTTTAGTGCATAAATAAATGTTAAAACTTGTATAATTCATAGAAAATGCATATGAACTCCAAATTAGACCATTCCAGTTCCTAAATTTTCATAAAATTATTGTCTATCTATTTGTGCCACTGTTTTGGCATGAAAAGCACATTGGAATTATTTTAGTACTTAATCTTGTATTAAGCACATAAAACATTAGAAAATCCATAACTTAAAATATATAACTCCAAATTTAATGATTCCAGTTCCTGTGATTATATTTTAATGTCTAGTTTATTACTGTATATTCTATTTGCATGTTTGATGTGATGTTAATTTATGCTATGCTATGTATGTATTGTATTGATGCGAGTAGACGAGCAAGCCACTGTGGAATCTGAGATTCAACAAGTTGAGATAGCTGAGCAGGAGCTCATTGAAGGCAAGTTGTGCCCTTGATCACTTCTTTTACCCATTCATGTTCTTATTATTCATAATGATCTGCATAGGATAATTTTGCTGGGACCCAATAGGATGCCCTAGATTTTGACTATCTTTATACCTTGCTTCACCACTGGTTTTACTACTAAAGTTTTGGGTAGTACATGCTATTGCTTTATGTGGATTTGGGTATAGAGATATTCATCACTCATTGTTATACTATTTATTGTTATCTGTTTTATTATTCCTTGTTCATGTTAAGATCATTATGTTAATGGGAACATGGAGCGACCACCCGGGAAAACAGTGCTACCAC
The DNA here is from genome assembly GCA_029449295.1 of Zea luxurians. Lineage (NCBI taxonomy): Eukaryota > Viridiplantae > Streptophyta > Magnoliopsida > Poales > Poaceae > Zea > Zea luxurians. Next base: position 35,476,973 of record JAOPSE010000028.1, read on the forward strand.
AAGGGTTTAATGGGACGCCCTTGGCTGATTAACTAGGAAAGCTAGGGGAGGGCTACCTTACCCAAAAGGGGCAAGGGCAGTAGGGGAGTGGTCAGTGTAGGGAGGTCCCTGGTTGATTTTGCTGCGATGGCGGTCAGCCAGGAACCCTGCATTGGAGCTTCCTATAAACTGTAGTGGGTAGTCTGAAGCTAGTGGAACTTTGTAAAGGCCTCGTAGTGTTACCCTGTCTCGCCACCTCGGTAGAGGTGTATGGGATTGGCCATCTCTTGGCAGATGGGTAACATGACTTGTGGGTAAAGATGCGCAACCTCTGCAGAGTGTAAAACTAGTATACTAGCCGTGCTCACGGTCATGAGCGGCTCGGACCCTCACATGATTAATTTATGGAACTTAAACTTAATTTGTCATCTCATTGCATTTGGGATTATTTTATTATTACATTTATTTATTATTACTATGGTTTGGTATTCACTTACACTTAGTAATTGCTAATAAAATTTTGACCAACTTATAAAAGCAATGCTCAGCTTCAGCCTTTATTTCATTGATCAGCCTTACACTACATGAACTCCCACCTTTGGTGAGTTCATGCCACATTATTCCCCACGACTTGTTGAGCTATGAACGTATGTGAGCTCACTCTTGCTGTCTCACACCCCCCCACAGGAGAAGAGCAGGTGTTTCAGGAGGAGCCTCAAGGCAAGGAGTTTTACTTGATCTAGGTGGCGTTTCTCAGTCGACATTGGCGCCGACGATCCTTAGTTCGTTTTATATTTATCTTTATTTTGTAATAAGTCTTCCGCTATGTTATTATATATGTTGTCTTCTTGGCGCATGTATGAGATGCACCCGGCTTTGTTCTTTAAAACCGGGTGTTACAATATGTCAACTCGCCACCGGGGTTCTTAAGACCAGATCAGGTTCACGCCAACCGAGAGCACAGATACACCACCGTCCAGCCTCTTGCCACGGAGGGTACACGCTACTCTCGCCATCTCTCCACTCCCATTGCATGGTATCTTATTCTGGTATTAGTCTGCCCGAGGCAAAGCTTACCCATGATGAGGCATGTGACTAGTTAAAGGGTCCTCGATCAGCAAGCCTACATCGACACGGTCCTTAATCGACTCAGATGGAGACACTACACCGAGACTCCTTTCTCGTGCAAGTCAACCTCCCGGTCTCAGCTTAATTATTTCAACCCGAAGTTTGGTACTTGGCAGAGGTACATCTTTTCCAGATGTTGAATCCATCAAGGCCCTGATGGATTCACCATCACAAGTTTTTCTTTTTGAAAACGTTCCCACCCACTGAAGCATCACCTTTGTTTTAAAACAAAACATTTTTGTATGCTAAAGCAAGGCTAAGCATCATAAAATTCTTTTCAAAACGGATATCAAGGAAGGGAAATAAATTTTCAAGGAAGGAAATGCATCAACGGTTTTAGCACTCAACTCCTATCACCTAATGCAGCAAACAAGGTGATAAAGATTTTAAAACACAAGGAGGTGACGAATGCACCGGGGCTTGCCTGGAGTAACACTAGGTTAGTGTTGTTAGGTGGCGACCATCTTTGTCCTAGCACTTGATCAGGCAGATTCGTCCATCGACATCACCATATGAAGTAGTCCACGCTTGGGGTCGACTTGGCTCGTCTTCCGTATCACGTGATTATTTATCGTACCTCATGAGATGCACGATGCACATGTATGAGCACAAGTACAACGAGTATAATATAGATAATCTACGCTAAAAAGGATGAAACACTTAAAACCAAGCATTAAGCACCATGGATATCACAGCAGGGCATCGACTACATCCATTAACCAAATTGACATATTACACTAGAAAATCTATTTTTATTCCTAGCTTTTTATTAACTCTTTAAACTATGTATCTTAATTACTTGATTTACCGATTTATCTAAATCGATCATCACAATATACGCATGCTAAATTAATAACATTTATTGAGACTAACAATTCTATTTACTTTATTTATAGACCTAGTTAACGGGAATACGAATCAACTTACCCTGACTAATTTGACGCGATAGTCGCAAGCACGACTACGGGTTCCGGTGGACGTCATTGATCATACACGTCTGGCGAGCGAGGCATACAGTCTCCATTCTTGACCAAATATCCGGGGGATTTCTTTTTGTCGAGCTAGTGATGTGTGACCAGCACCAGAGTGTCTTCACGACTTGGGGGCTTGGCGTAGACGAGGATGACGATCGACGACTTGTTCGAACTTTTGTCGAGTACATGGTGAATACCACGTTGTTGGCTTCGTCTTCACTCGATTCTTGGGGTTTCTTGGTGACGCGTGGAATGACGACGAGATCGATAACGTCGAGGAGCCAACGGATGAGTAGCACGCTGACGAACCTAATATAGAGCTTTGGCACGGTTAAGGGCGCTGGTGTTGCAGCTAGGACATCCTGACGACGACACTACGGATGGTGAAGACAGGGTGATGGTGTGAAGCGGTGTCCGTGAGAACAACCACGCGTGGATAGTTGCGTCGCATCGATGACCAAGACATCGGCGAGGTCCGCGCGGCTAGGCGAAAATATTTACGGAGGACACGGCGAGGGCAGCTAAGACGCGTGGAGCTCGCAGGGCCAGATCTTGGCAAAGACGAGCACACACGACGCGGCGACGAACGACGACAACCAGCGAAGTCGACAATGTGATGGGAATTAATGCCGAGCAAGCCGAGAGGGCGTGCTGACGAGCAGGAAAAAGGACTCGGCGCGGGAGTTCGACGCGCACAGGGAAACAGCACGGCACAGTAGAGCACGGACCAAGCGTCAGCAAGTAAGGAAATTTCGCACGCGCAGGGAGAAAAAATCAGAGAGATGCGGCTGCTGGCGCGCACAGGAAGGAACACGCGCGCGACATAGGGACAACGCGAGAGAACGCACGCAGCTTGACCAGAGAAGGACCTCAATCACGGATTGAAGAAAAGGGAGAGGGGAAATTTGGATCCATACCATTAAAAGATCACCACTTTGGATCCATACCATTACTATCTCACTTACATGTGGGTCCACATGAGTCAATGACATGTGGGGTCCATGGTATATATCTAAAGTTTGGATCTTTTAATGGTATAGATCCAATTATTCCAAGGGAGATTGGATAAGCAGGGAGGCTTGGGCACCGGCAGAGAAGCACGGCGCACGCACAAAGCACAGCAGCTACGCGAGGCCATGGACTGGGAGATGGGCTCCATGGGCCTCGCGGTAAGACCAAATCTGAGCTGGGACGGCTGCCGATTTTTCTCCATGAGCCAGAGCGTGCGACGGGGAGAGTTCTCAAGTGGCCTGCGTAGGAGGAAGACTCACGGCTATGGACGACCGACAGAGGAGGAGCTCAGCCACGGTGAGCAGGGACCTCGGCACCAAGAAGCTTGGCTGGGCGCCGAAGCGTGGATGGAGCCGTTGGGGCGAGCAGGGAAGGCGCAGGTGCGTGTGCAGAGAGCCCGACGACGGCCGGCAGAGGAAGCTGGGGACCGCCATGGGAGGAAGGAGAGCAAGCTGCAGGCTGGGCAACCGAACAGGACACGACCATGGAGATGGCAGGGCTAAGCGACGCAGGATGAACCGAGTAGAGAGGAGAGGGATGAGAGAGAGAGGAGCGCGCAAACTGGAGGACCACAGGGGCACGCGCGAGCCATGGCGGGGAGGGACTTGGCTGGGCGCCGAGCAGAGAGGAGCTCTGCGCGCCGGCGAGCATGGCTGGGCACAGGGAGAAGCTTGGGCGCGACTACGGAGGAGCGAAGGGGTCGGGCACGCAGGGACGAAGACCGAGCTAGAGGAGCCAAGGGAGGTGCCATGGGAGATGGCTTCGGCAGGGGAGGAGAACGTCGGGAGAGAGAGCAACGTTGGGATTTTTTTCTACGAGCTGGAGCAGCGCACGGGATAAAGTTGAGGGAGATGAGCGCGTTGGAGACCGGCAGAATGCGGTCGGTGGAAAAAATCCAGGCAGCGGTCGGCTGGAGGATAGCGTCGAGAAGATTTTTTTAGTTTTCTTTTCCTTTTCTCTCTTTTTTTTAATAAAGGCTCACATATATTTTTGAACCGGGATTTCTAGCGATAGCAAAAGAGTCGATGGTAATTGCGACAGTTGATTCAATTTGATGACTAATCTGGAGTCAGATAAATTCGTACCCATTATTTTTATTTTAAAAAAATTAGATCGAGACAAGAAACGCACGGACCGGATCAAACTGATTTTGGCTTTGACAAATTTAGACTGCATTTGATTCAGTTGACTTCAGACGATTTCCGTTCGCTACTCGAACGCTCGACTAGAGGACAATTTAATTAAACATCTGTAGACGCGATATCACGGGTGAGAAAAAAGGGACTACACTATTTTACACCAGAACTTAGTCGTCGGGTTCTATTTATTTGGCCCGGTATAAAATCGTCCTAGTGGGTCGAGCTTCTGAATTTCGTATTCGTGCGAGCGATGCATTTTAAATAACCACCGAACGCATCAATTTTCGGAATGACGATATTCCGAACAACACAAAAATTACGGAAGAGCCCGAACAGATAAAAATAACAACAACGTCGCATTCGCGACAGACGGAACAGATGCGATATTAAAATCGCGATAGGCGAAGATGTTTAAAATTTTGGCATCCGTTTTATCCACTGATTACGTGCTTACACCCGTACTCGCTGTCGAGCGGAATATAAACACCTGGGGTGTTACACCAGCGCCTTCTCTTCCTCACGCCGCTACCAGGCTGCGGCGCCGCCAGCCATTATGGTGAGGCCTCGCCAGAGAAACACGATTCCAATGCGCCAGAGCCTCGATCCCTACCCCGCAAAGCTCTACACACAGCTGACATAAAGGCGAATGACACGACGGCGTTCTCACTGTGCTGATTGCAGTCAAACTCCTCGGTGTCGTCATCGGGCGGGTTCGCGACAGAGTGGGACAATGGCGAGGAATTGTTGGTGCGGAGATGACTCTCTGCACTACCCGCCACCACCACCGCACCCTCGATGCTGTGGTGAAGATCTCGAGCAAAGCGCCAAGACCAAGGCGATGGCGCAGCGCGTGGTCGTTGATGGCGTATTCGTTACACACCTTCCCTGCCCTCACTGCGATGTTGTTGCCACCCGGCGCGCACACGTTCCAGGTAACGACCAGGAATAGGGGGGAAGAAGGGGCGTGCTTAAATAGCCATGGCGAGGGGCACCCGTAGGTGACCGGAGTCCGAGATTCGCGGCTGCGGGCGGCGGCATGGGGGGTTGTTACGGAGGATGGGGGAGAAGATACGACTGACGCAAGGGGTCCACATGTCGGCGCCCTAGAGCATTTGCCCCCATGCACAATAGCAGGAGCTAGGTAGCGGGCCCGAGATGTAATGTCCACAGAGAAGGTTGCACCCACGGTGTGGAGAGATCAGAGGCTGGCGTAGGGCCCCACTTGTCAGTCATAGAACGTGGGATGAAGAGCGCCCGAGAAGATGGGCCGCATAGAAAGACTTTTGGCCCATTCGGCTAGGGCAGAGGGGCGGGGCTAGGCTGAACGACATGGAAAACGGCCCAAGCACATGTATGGATTCTGCTATTCTTTTCCTTTTTATTTTTCATATTTTATTTTTTTATTTGCTTTACTATTTCTAAATTCATTCAACTAAGTTTAAATTCTTGTTTTGATTTTTCAGATGTCCAATCTCAAATATAATCCTAATGTAAATATAAATTCTACTATTTGCATTGTATTATTTATTTTCCTTATTTATTCTCCTTCCCATTATTTCATTCTAGAATTAATAGATGATTTTATTACAAGTTTCTTTTCTCATTTTATACTCTACTTTATAATTTGAGGTCAAATTTAAATTATGATTCCTTATTTCAATAAAATGTATCACCACAAGTTCATAATTATGAGATGCCCACTCTTTTATTCATTTATTGGTTACACGACTATTTTAATGTCCTTAATTGATTATAAAAGAAAAGGTCCTAATAATTTTCAAAGCTTAATTTTTTTTTCAAAACCTTATTATAAATATATTTATTTATTTATTTATTTTATTATCTTTCCCTTCTACCAATTTTGGGCTTTACAAATTCTACCTCCCTTAAAAGAAATCTCGTCCTCGAGATTAGTAAGAAAAAGGATGTAACCCAAGCTTGTCTTAAAACATATGCACAATCAAGAATTTCGGCATGATGCATAACTTGTTATTCAAAACATAGGTTCAAATAGACCTTATCATTATTCCTAAAATAGTATAATACTAGTTACTACTGAAAGTATTATTTAGGTCATACACAAACTACTTCCTATATATATATATTTATGTGTGTGTATATATATGTATATACTCTAATCTTGTGGTTCATTGCCTTCTTCACTGACTTCTTCACCTTCAACCAGCATCTCTTCTTGGTTTTCGGGTTCACCACGTTCAGCTTCTACTCCCACATGGTTGACCTACCACCGGTTGACGGATAAGGGTTGACTCTTACCTGCCGAGGCCTGACCCTGCTGAATCGGAGCTGGAGTGGTATAAGCAGCCCTATTGGGACAATAGTTGGCATAATGTCCGGCCTGTGCACACTTGAAGCATGACTTGTTTGTGGATGTATTGGAAGCAACAAGTCCAGTTGGAGTGCTTGCTTGAGGAGGAGCAGATTGGGTCTGTTGAGTTTGTTGCCCGGAACTGCCACGAGCAGGTGTACTTTGAGTAGTAGTATAACGGGGACAGGAACTACTTCCAGCTTGTCCCTCGTTAGTAGCCTTCCTCTTTTCTCCAAACTCAGCCCTTTTTTCAGAGCAATAGTTTTGTCCAATAGTCTCTGGAAGGACGGGAATGTGTGTGTATCAGCTGGTATTGTGGTGGCCCAATTAAACCTTCCAGTAATAGCTCCTGCTTTTTCTCATCATCATCGACCTCCCAGGAGCATATCGAGACAACTGGATGAACTTGTCCCTATACTCGCTTACTGACATCCCTCCCAGTTTGAGGGATAGAAACTTCTTTTTAATCTTCATAAGACCAGCAGGAATATGGTAATTCCTGAATTGAGTGGAGAATTCTACCCAGGTGATGGTGTTGGCAGCAGCGTGAGCAGCGCAATATGCATCCCACCAATCGGCAGGTGGGCCAGTAAGGCGACCCGATGCATAGAGCACTTTCTCTATGTCAGTACATTGGGCTATGTTGAGCATTTTGTCCACGGACTTTAACCAGTCATCAGCTTGTAGTGGATCCGAGGAGTTAGAGAATGTCGGTGGTTTATGGCTCATAAACTCCCGGTGCTTATCCATGGGCGGAGTTGGTGGTGGTGGAGGTGGTAGTTGTTGTTCTTCCTGCCGTACTTGGCGCATTTCTTGGTGTTCTTGCCTCATTTCCTGTTCTATTTCCTGTTGTTCCTGGTTCATGTCCTGACGTTCTTGCCACATTTGCGCTTGCATTTCTGTCATGGTGTTTGCCATTTACTGCAGCAGTTGCATCTGAGCGGCGGCAACCGGATCTGTTCCAGCCGGTGGAGCGTTCATCTCTGGTTGTGGTCGGTTAACAGTCCTCTTTCTATGGTGGTTAGCACGCAGATCAATACCGCCTCCCTTCCTGGTATTGACCATCTTAGTTAGAAACATATGGTAAGATAGTTTTGCAAGGGAAATTACTTAGTAGGCAAACAAATAGGCTAGTAGCTGGTCATAGACTGGAGGATCTTGAGTAGAGCTTTATCTGTTGTTTTGTGTCTATATCGGGTTAACTAGGCTTATAAGGTGAATCTCCAAAGGTAAGATAGAAGCTGCCAAGATAAGATAGATATGTGATATTTTAATGGGGATAATCTAGGTTGTCTAGTTATCTTATAATTTTTTTGCCTATATGTACATGCAGATGCAATTGTGGATATTACTCCACAACTCATCACACCCAGTCAAAGAATCGAATCAAGCAGTTATCATAAGAACAAAACATTCAAGCTTATAGATACCTACAAAAATAGTTTTGTTTTTGTTCCTAAGATTAGGTTTCCTATTCCTAAAGGTCAATTTAGGTACAGGATTCCAAAGTGTGAAATCCACTTTTGTCTTTATAAGTGAAAAGGTAAGAATAATCAGAGTAAAACAGCAATAGATGAGAAAAGATTAAGAAAATATTATAAAGAATTAGATTAAAGATAAGTAGAAAAGGGTTATCCAGTTCTATCTAGATTTTTTCCTACAGTCAACATCGCTTTGATACTACTTCTATCACACCCGTATTTTTGGGGTCCAAAACAAAACCTGGGCGCGAAATAATCACCAAGTGTGCTAGGACCAAGTCTTACACATATGATGACTCATGGTACAGAAACGAATGTCACAACATTAATATATAATGGGGTTCTGTACAAAATAGTTAAATAATTACATCATATGAAGACAATGATCCAGCAACCAAAGTTGACTGGGAGACAACGGTCTAGACCACTCATGAACTCATCACAGCATCCTTCATGCGCCTCGTCCAGTGGTACCTGTTCTTGACCTGGGGGATGTGAGTACAACAAGGGTCAGCTCACATACGTTCATCTCTCAACAAGTTATGGGGAATAATGTGCATGAACTCACCAAAGGTGGGAGCTCATGTAAAGTGTAAGGCATACCAAAGAGGATGGTTAAAGTTGAGCATTGCTTTTAAAGTTGGTCAGAATTTTATTAGCAGTTACTAGGTATAAGTAGATACCAACCCAATTAAATAAGAGATCAAGATTAATAACAACACCCGCTATGCAATGCATATGACAGATTAAGTTTAATTCCATAGATTAATCATGTGAGTGTCCGAGCCGCTCATGACTGTGAGCACGGCTGATATACCAGTTTTACACTCTGCAGAGCTTGCACATCTTTACCCACAAGTCGTGTTACCCATTTGCCACAAGTTGTACAGACCCCATACACCTCTACCAAGGAAGCGAGGCAGGGTAGAACTACGAGGCCTTTCCAAAGTTCCACTAGTTCGAGAAAACCCGCTACGGATTCAGGAAGAAGGAAGCATAGGAATCCCTCGTCCAAAAAGCTTTACAGACAGTTCGACTAGAGGACCTCCCTATACTCTGCAGCGACGCCTCCCCGCTTGCCGCTAACCGGGTAAGGTAATCTCTCCTTAGCTTTCCTAATTACTTGGCCAAGGGCATCCCATTCCACCCTTGTGGTAGCACTGTTTTCTCGGGTGGTTCTCTATGTTCCAATCAACAATATGATCATATCATGAACAATAATTAAACAACAACATAATTGGAACATGATCATAATAAAACATTAGTTTCTCAAAACTAGGTAGAGCAATAGCAAATCTACACAACAATTCATCTGTTTGCAAGGTGGGGGTTAAACAATGCTAGGGAAACCTATTAGGTCCCATCAAATTAACCTGAGCATGTCACAGTGATTAACAGGAACATTATTAGGTAAAGAAAAGTGATCAAGGGCACAACTTGCCTGAGACTCGAGATTCCAGGTACCAGGATGATCTTTAGATTCTCATGACCTCTCTGCTATTCGTAGCAATACAACAAACAGGGTATAGGCAAAATCAAAATCACACCAAACATCAGAACAAACTACATAATAATAATCTACACGTCGTAACTAGATCGTAGGTTCGAGAACCACTAAATTCGGAGCTACAATTATAAAGTTATGGTTTTCTGAAGGTTTAGGTGTGGGGTACAAAAAAATTAAGTACATAATTTTATCCTAGATTTCATGACAAAATAAAGTTACTAGATGATAAGGAATATTAATATGAGATTAATGCGACTGGAATGGATCAAATCAGAGCTAAAACGTGAGAACTATGAATTAAACAAGTTTGAGTTGCATTTATTATTAATTTTAATGCCAAAATAGATGCCAGGGACTTATCTGAAAATTCAGACGACTGAGTTGCAATTTCAAAATTTGTTTTCGAGGTCAATGCTATGAAAAGCAGGACGACGGGTTGGTTTGTTAATAATTTGGGGACTCTTTTGCAAAACCACCCCCGAAGGGTATCGTGGAGCCACAGCTGTTGGACCTTGCATCAAGGGCTACGATTCGATCAGCGAACCGGTGCAACACCTCAGCCATCGGATCGTCAATCTATGGCGCCGATTATACCACCGAAAGGGTATCCCTATGATTTAATCTAAGCCGCCTGCACGAGATCAAACGGCCACGCGCACATCACACTATCATCCATCCAGAGCCGTCGATCACAAGATCAACGCCCCAGCGCCTTCTCTTCCTCATGCCGCTACTAGGCGGCGCCGCTGCCAGCCATTATGGTGAGGCCTCGCCGGAGAAACACGATTCCAACACGCTAGAGCCCCGATCTGAAAGTTGTCTAGAGGGGGGTGAATAGGAGAAACCTGAAATTTATAAACTTAAACACACACTAAGGCCAGAGTTAGCCTTAGAATTAAATTCAAGTCCGTAAGATTGTTTCTCTTGCTAAGAGTTGCTCAAAGGATGCAGATGACGTATGGGAGCAAACTCAAATCAATACTAGCAAGGAAACGTTAGAGAGAGGAAAGAGGGTAAACAAATCAAGCGAGAATCAAAGCGAGTAGACATGGTGATTTGTTTTACCGAGGTTCGGTTCCAAAGAACCTAGTCCCCGTTGAGGAGACCACAAAGTCCGGGTCTATTTCAACCCTTTCCCTCTCTCTCAAACGGTCACTTAGACCGAGTGAGCCTTCTCCTTAATCAAACAGGTCACTAAGACCCCGCAAGGACCACCACACACTTAGGTGTCTCTTGCAAGCTTTACAAGCACTTCGAAAAAAATGATGAAGGAAGAAAGGCAATCCAAGCGACAAGAGCAACAAAAGAACACAAATGATCCTCTCACAAGCCCTTAAGCACTAGCGTTGATTTTGGGAACTTTGAGTGGATTGATTGCTTTGATTGTGTCTTGGAGTGTTGGACTTTGCTCTTGCAATGAATGAGAAACTCAAAATGCTTGGATGGCTTTGAATGAGGTGGTTGGGGGGTATTTATAGCCTCCAACCACTTCCTAGCCATTGGCAAAGGCTGCTGGCGATGGGCGCACCGGACAGTCCGGTGCGCGCCACATCAACGCATCCGTTAGGGTTTGGAGCAGTTGACCATTGGAGTCGTTTGTCTTTTTGCTGCACCGGACAGTTTGGTGCCATACCAGATAGTCCGGTGACCTCTGACTTCTGCGCTCTGACTTCTGCACGGCACTGTTCAACACTGTTTCTCTGCGCAGTCGACCGTTGGCGCGTAGGGAGCCGTTGTTGCGCTGGGTCACCGGATAGTCCGGTGAATTATAGTGGAGCGCACACGAAGAAACCCGAGAGTGGCATGTTTGTTTGTTGGTGGGCCTAGTGCACCGGACCGTGTCCGGTGCGCCATTTTTCAGCACACTCTAAGTCTTGCTCCAATTTTTTATTGAGTTTCTAACTGAATTTCTTTCTTCATTTGTGTTGAACCTTATGCACATGTGACAAATGATATCTAAACAAACTAGATAGTCCACGTGGTTTGTGTTGGACGTCAACCACCAAAATCGATTATAGGAAATGGTTAAGTCTATTTCCCTTACAGTCTCCCCCTTTTTGGTGATTGATGCCAACACTAACCAAAGCAAATATAAAGTATAGAAATGTAACTAGTTTGCAATTGAGATAGATGTGCAAAGGTTACTTGGAATTAAACCAATGAAAGGCTTTATGCATATGAATGGATTGCTTTTCTCTAATTTAACATTTTGGACCACATTTGCACCACATGTTTATTTTTGCAAATCTTTTTGGAAAAACCTTTCAAAATCTTTTGCAAATAATCAAAGGTATAGGAATACGATTGCAAGAAGCATTTTTAAGATTTGAAATTCCTCCCCTATTTCAAATACTTTTCCTTTGACTAAATAAAAGCTCTCCCTGAATGAATTCTCCCCTTAGCTTTCAAGAGGGGATTTCAAATGATTTTCCCTTTTTGAAATGGGATTTTCCCTTTTTAAAATGGATACTAAAAACCAATTGAAAATTTTCCATTCTAATGAGATATCAATTGAGAATTGACTCTAAGACACAAATTGAAAATCACCAATTGAAAATTCATTTTTAGGCTAACTCAAATACCAATTGAAAATAAACATTTGTGAAATTTTTCGAAATGGTGGTGCGGTCCTTTTGCTTTGGGCTTCATACTTTCTCCCCCTTTGGCATTAATCGCTAAAAACGGAGAACTTGGGAGCCCTCTTTATATTTTCTCCCAAATGGTAAAATAAATATGAATGAAGGGTCATACCAATGAGAGTTACATGATTAATGGCAAAGGGTAGATGATACTGTCAAAGTTGGAGTGGAAGCCTTATCTTTGCCATATACTCCATTTCCCTTTAAATCTAAGACTAAGGATAGAAATACACTTGAAAGCACATTAGTCTTAGCCTTGGCACAAGAAGAATAAGAAATATGCATTTGTACCAAATGAAAGAGACATGATCAACGGTATATAAATTAGCTATGTGTGCAATGTTTCAATCAAAGTTCCGAGAATCAAGTATATTTAGCTCATTCCTAAGTTCGCTAAAAGTTTTCTTATCTAGTGGCTTGGTAAAGTTATCGGCTAATTGGTTGTAGGTGCTCACATAAGCAATTTCGATATCCCCCTTTTGTTGGTGATCCCTCAGAAAGTGATACTGGATGTCTATGTGCTTAGTGCGACTGTGTTCAACAGGATTATCCGCCATGCGGATTGCACTCTCATTATGACATAGAAGAGGGACTTTACTCAATTTGTAGCCATAGTCCCTAAGGGTTTGCCTCATCCAAAGTAATTGTGCACAACAATGGCCTGCAGCAATGTACTCGGCTTTGACGATGGAAAGAGCTACTGAGTTTGTTTCTTTGAAGCCCAAGACACTAGGGATCTTCCTAGAAACTGACAAGTCCCTGATGTGCTCTTTCTATCAATTTTACACCCTACATAATCGGCATCGGAATATCCTATTAAATCAAAGGTAGATCCCTTGGGGTACCAAAGCCCAAACTTAGGACTGTAAACTAAATATTTCATGATTCTTTTCACGGCCCTAAGGTGAACTTCCTTAGGATTTGCTTAGAACCTTGCACACATGCATAATGAAAGCATAATATCCGGTCGAGATGCACATAAGTAGTGTAAAGATCCTATCATCGACTGGTATACCTTTTGATCCATGGACTTACTTCCCGTGTCGAGGTCGAGATGCCCATTGGTTCCCATGGGTGTCTTGATGGGTTTGTCATTCTTCATTCCAAACTTCTTAAGTATGTCTTGAATGTACTTAGTTTGGCTGATGAAGGTGCCCTCTTGGAGTTGCTTGATTTGAAATCCAAGGAAATATTTCAACTCCCCCCTCATAGACATCTCGAATTTCTGTATCATGATCCTACTAAACTCTTCACAAGTTGACTTGTTAGTAGATCCAAATATAATATCATCAACATAAATTTTGCATATAAACAAGTCCTTTGCAATAGTTTTAGTGAAGAGAGTAGGATTGACCTTTCTGACTTTGAAGCCATTTGTGATAAGAAAGTCTCGCAGGCATTCATACCATGCTCTTGGGGCTTGCTTGAGCCCATAAAGCGCCTTTGAGAGCTTATACACATGATTAGGGTACTCAATATCTTCAAAGCCAGGAGGTTGCTCAACATAGACTTCTTCCTTGATAGGGCCATTGAGGAAGGCACTTTTCACGTCCATTTTATAAAGCTTAAAGCCATGGTAAGTAGCATAGGCAAGTACTATACGAATTGACTCAATCCTAGCTACGGGTGCATAGGTTTCATCAAAATCCAAACCTTCGACTTGTGAATATCCCTTAGCCACAAGTCGGCTTTGTTCCTTGTCACCACACCATGCTCATCTTGCTTGTTGCGGAATACCCACTTGGTACCTATAGCATTTTGATTAGGACGTGGAACTAAATGCCACACCTCATTCCTCGTGAAGTTGTTGAGCTCCTCTTGCATTGCCACCACCCAGTCCGGATCTCTTAGTGCATCCTTGATCCTGTATGGCTTAATAGAGGACACAAAAGAGTAGTGTTCACAAAAATGAGCAACTCAAGATCTAGTTGTTACCCCCTTGTGAATATCACCGAGAATGGAGTTGACGGGGTGATCTCTTTGAATTGCTTGGTGGACTCTTGGGTGTGGTGGTCTTTGATCCTGAATCTCTTGCTCAGCTTCCTTGTCTTCATTATCACCATCTCCCCCTTGATCAATGTCCTCCTCTTGAGGTGGCTCATTGTCTTGATCTTCATCCTCTTCTTATTGAGCCTCGTCCTCATCTTGAGTTGGTGGAGATACTTGCATGGAAGATGATGGTTGATCTTGTGCTTGTGTGGGCTCCTCAGATTCTTTTGGACACACGTCACCAATGGACATATTCCTTAGCACGACACAAGGAGCCTCTTCATCATCTAGTTCATCAAGATCAACTTGCTCCACTTGGGAGCCATTAGTCTCATCAAACACAATGTCATAAGAAACTTCAACTAATCCCGTGGATTTGTTGAAGACTCTATATGCTCTTGTGTTTGAGTCATAACCTAGTAAAAAGCCTTCTACTGCTTTAGGAGCAAATTTAGAACTTCTACCTCTCTTAATAAGAATAAAAAATTTGCTCCCAAAGACTCTAAAATACGAAACATTGGGATTTTTACCAGTGAGGAGTTCATATGATGTCTTCTTGAGGATTCGGTGAAGATATAACCAGTTGATGGAGTAGCAAGCGGTGTTAATTGCCTCAGCCCAAAACCGGTCCGGTGTCTTGTATTCGTTAAGCATGGTCCTTGCCATATACAGTAGAGTTCTATTCTTCCTCTCCACTACACCATTTTTTTGAGGTGTGTAGGGAGAAGAGAACTCATGCTTGATGCCCTCTTCCTCAAGAAAACCTTGAATTTGTGAATTCTTGAACTCCGTCCCATTATCACTTCTAATCTTTTTGATTCTCAATCTGAACTCATTTTGAGCCTGTCTCAAGAATCTGTTTAAGGTCTCTTGGGTTTGAGATTTTTCCTGTAAAAAGAATACCCAAGTGAAGCGATAATAATCATCCATAATAACAAGAAAGTACTTACTCCTCCTGATGCTTATATAAGCGATCGGGCCGAATAGGTCCATGTGGAGTAGCTCAAGTGGCATGTCCGTCGTCATGATGTTCTTGTGTGGATGATGGACCCCAACTTGCTTTCCTGCTTGGCATGCGCTACAAATCCTATCTTTCTCAAAATGAACATTTGTTAGTCCTAAAATGTGTTCTCCCTTTAGAAGTTTGTGAAGATTCTTCATCCCGACATGGGCAAGTCGGCGATGCCAGAGCCAGCCCATATTAGTTTTAGCAATTAAGCAAGTGTCTAGTTCAGCTTGGTTATCATTAAAATCAACTAAGTATAGCTGACCATCTAGCACTCCCTTAAATGCTATTGAATCATCACTTCTAAAGACAGTAACACCTACGTCAGTAAATAGACAGTTGTAGCCCATTTTGCATAATTGAGAAACAGAAAGCAAGTTGTAATCTAATAAATCTACGAGAAAAAACATTAGAAATGGAATGGTCAGGAGATATAGCAATTTTACCCAAACCTTTGACCAAACCTTGATTTCCATCCCCGAATGTAATAGCTCTTTGGGGATCTTTATTTTTCTCATATGAGGAGAACATCCTTTTCTCCCCTGTCATGTGGTTTGTGCACCCGCTATCGATTATCCAACTTGATCCACTGGATGCATAAACCTACAAAAAAATTTAGGCCTTATTCTTAGATACCCAAATGGTCTTGGATCCTTTGACATTAGAAACAAGCACCTTGGGTACCCAAACACAAGTCTTTGGACTCTTGTGTTTGCCCCCAACATATTTAGCAACTACTTTGCCTGATTTGCTAGTGAGCACATAAGAAGCATCAAATGTTTTAAATGAAATATTATGCTCATTTGATGCATTAGGAATTTTCTTCTTAGGCATTTTAACATTTGTGGTATGCCTAGAACTAGAAGCCTCATTTTTATATATAAATGCATGATGAGAGACAGAATGAGGTTTCCTAGCATGAATTTTCCTAATTTTATGCTCAGGATAGTTTGCAGGATATAAGATATAACCCTCTCTATCCTGAACCATTGGAGCCTTACCCTTAACAAAATAAAACAATTTCTTAGGGACATTAAGTTTGGTGTTGTTTTGGTTCCCATGTTGGAAACCAATCCCATCCTTAATACTAGGGCATATCCCATTATAGAGCATGCTTCTAGCAAATTTAAACTTTTCATTTTCTACCACATGCTCGGCAATTTTAACATTTAATGTAGCTATGTGATCATTTTGTTGTTTAATCATAGCAAGGTGATCATCAATAGCTTCAACATTAATGTCTCTACATCTAGTACAAATAGCAACATGTTCAACAGTAGATGTAGATACTTTGCAAACACTCAATTCCTCAATCTTAGCATTTAAATTATCATTTTCAAATCTAAGACTAGAAATTGAATCATTGCACATGCTAAGCTCCATAGTTAAGTCTTCACATTTTTCTACTTCTAGAGCATAAGCATTTTTCAATTTAACGATTTTTTTGTTTTTCTTAACGAGCAAGTCTTCTTGGCATTCCAAGAGATCATCCTTCTCGTTAATGGTTTCTATTAATTCATTCAATTTTTTCTTTTGGTCCATGTTAAGGTTGGCAAAAAGAGAAAATAAATCATCTTCATTATCACTAGAGCTACCCTCATCATCGAATGTAGTATATTTAGGGGTGGTTGTAGAGTATATGAAAGTCGCCCAGAGGGGAGTGAATAGGCGTAATCTGAAATTTATAACTTAAAAGACAAACTACAAGCCGGGGTTAGTGTTAGAATTAAATCTGAGTCCGGGAGAGAGGGGAAAACAAATCAAGAGCAAATAAAGCGGATGACACGGTGATTTGTTTTATCGAGGTTCGGTTCTAAAGAACCTAGTCCCCGTTGAGATGGTCACAAAGGCTGGGTCTCTTTCAACCCTTTCCCTCTCTTAAATGGTCACCTAGACCGAGTGAGCTTTCTTCCTTGATTTCTCGGGTCACTTAGACCCCGCAAGGACCACCACACGATTGGTGTCTCTTGCTTCGCTTACAAGGCTTTAAGAATAAGAATGAGAGAAAGAAGAAAGCCAACCAAGCAACAAGAGCAATAAAGAAACAAAAGAACGATCCTCTCACAAGTCCTAAAGCACTAGAATTGAATCCAGGACTTTGATTGGATCGGTGGCTTTGATTTGTGTCTTGGAGTGTTGCACTTTGCTCTTGTATTGAATGAGGAGTGTTGAATGCTTGGATGGTTGGAGTGGTGGTGGTTGAGGGTAGGGCTGGACAAAATACTCGTGGCTCGTGAGCTCGCTCGACTCGTGGTCGGCTCGGCTCGGCTCGACTCGGCTCGTTTCAATTTTATCACGAGCTGAGCTAACATCTCAGCTCGGTTCGTTAACGAGCCAGCTCGACACGAGCTCGAGCCAGCTCGTTAGCTCGAATGAGCTAGCATTTATCTGTAAAACAAAGCATATAGTTGTATTCGATGAATTAATAAGTGACGAACTATGTTTGTTTAGGGTTTAAATGATGTGATATATAAAATTATGAGTATTGTTAGTCTTTTCTAGTGTTAAATTAGTATAAAATTAACTAGCAATTGATTATATTGTTGTATATATACATGTATACTATTTTTTGTCGTGGCTCGCGAGCTAAACGAGCCAGCTCGAGCTCGCAAATGAGCCGAGCCGAGCTGGTTCTCTGGCTCGGTTTCTTAACGAGTCGAGCCGAGCCAGCTCGTTTTCTTAACGAGCCAGCTCGAGCTCGGTCGAGCCGAGCCGAGCCGGCTCGATATCCACCCCTAGTTGAGGGGTATTTATAGCCCTTACCCACCAAAACAACCGTTGGGACAGGCTGCTGTCGATGGGCGCACCGGACAGTCCGGTGCGCCAGCCACGTCACCCAACCGTTAGGGTTCTAGAGCAGATGATCGTTGGAGCTTTGTCTTCATGTGGCACTGGACAGTCTGGTGCCATACCGGACAGGCACTGTTCACTTTTCGGTGCCCCTCTGACTTCTGCGCTTTGACTCTGCACGCACTGTTCACCACTGTTCATGGAGTCAGCGGCTTTTGTAGTCGACCGTTGCGCCGAAGAGTCGTTGCTCCGCTGTCACACCGGACAGTCCAGTGGCACACCGGACAGTCCGGTGAATTATAGTGGAGCGCGCTCGAAGAAACCCGAGAGTGGCTAGTTCGTGACTGTATGGTCCTGGTGCACCGGACACTGTCCGGTGGCACACCGGACAGTCTGGTGGGCCAGGCCAAGACACACTCAAGTTTCTTGCTCCTTTGAATTTGAACCCTTTCTTCAATCTTTTATTGGTTTGTGTTGAACCTTTATGCACCTGTAGAACAAATATTCTAGAGCAAACTAGTTAGTCCATTATTTGTGTTGGGCATTCAACCACCAAAATTAATTAAGGAAAAGGTTTGGCCTTATTTCCCTTTCAATCTCCCCCTTTTTGGTGATTGATGCCAACACAAACCAAAGCAAATATAAAAAGTGCAGAAATGAACTAGTTTGCATATTGAAAGTGCATAGGTTACTTAGAATTAAACCAATTTATAATTTCACTAGATATGCATGGTTGCTTTCTTTTATTTAATATTTTGGACCACGTTTGCACCACTTGTTTTGTTTTTGCAAATTCTTTTGGAAATTCTTTTCAAAGTCTTTTTGCAGATAGTCAAAGGCATATGAGTAAGATTGTAAGAAGCATTTTCAAGATTTAAAAATTTTCTCCCCCTGTTTCAAATGCTTTTCCTTTGACTAAACAAAACTCCCCCTGAATGAAATTTTCCTATTAGTGTTCAAGAGGGTTTTACCAATTTTTGTAAATGCCATTTGAACATGATCAAATACATTTAGATACCAATTTAAAAATTCTTGAAAATTTTGAAATTGGTGGTGGTGCGGTCCTTTTAGTTTGGGCTAAATACTTTCTCCCCCTTTGGCATTAATCGTTAAAAACGGAGACTTCGAGGGCCCTAGTATACTTTCTCCCCCTTTGGTAAACAATATATGAGTGAAAGATTATACCAATTTAGAGAGTGTTGTGGAATACCGGCAAAGGGTAAATAATACCGATAGAGTTGAGTGGAAGCGTTGTCTTTACCAAATACTCCATTTTCCTTTCAATCTAAGACTACACAAGAAATACTCATGGAAGCACATTAGTCTTAGCTTTGGCACAAGAAGCATAAGAAATATGTAGATATACCAAAGGAAAGAGATATGATCAAAGGTATATAAATGAGCTATGTGTGCAATGTTTCAATCAAAATTCCGAGAATCAAGAATATTTAGCTCATTCCTAAGTTTGCTAAAGGTTTTCTCATCTAATGGCTTAATGAAGATATCGGCTAATTGATCTTTGGTGTTAATATAAGCTATTTTGATATCCCCCTTTGTTGGTGATCCCTCAAAAAGTGATACCGAATGTCTATGTGCTTAGTGCGGCTGTGTTCAACGGGATTCTCCGCCATGCGGATAGCACTCTCATTGTCACATAGGAGAGGGACTTTGCTCAATTTGTAGCCATAGTCCTTGAGGGTTTGCCTCATCCAAAGTAATTGCGCACAACAATGACCTGCGACAATATACTCGGCTTCGACAGTACAAAAAGCTATGGAGTTTGGTTTCTTTGAAGCCCAAGACACCAGGGATTTTCCTAGAAACTGACAAGTCCCTGATGTACTCTTTCTATCAATTTTACACCCTACCTAATCGGCATCGGAATATCCTATCAAATCAAATGTGGATCCCCTGTGGTACCAAAGGCCAAACTTAGGAGTGTAAACAAAATACCTCATGATTTTCTTCATGGCCCTAAGGTGAACTTCCTTAGGATCGGCTTGGAACCTTGCACACATGCATACGTAAAGCATAATATCCGGTCGAGATGCACATAAATAGAGTAAATATCCTATCATCGACCGATATACCTTTTGATCTACGGATTTACCTCCCGTGTCGAGGTCAAGATGCCCATTGGTTCCCATGGGTGTCTTGATGGGTTTGGCATCCTTCATTCCAAACTTCTTAAGAATGTCTTGAATGAACTTGGTTTGGCTGATGAAGGTGCCATCCTGGAGTTGCTTGATTTGAAATCCTAAGAAATATCTCAACTCCCCCATCATAGACATCTCGAATTTCTGAACCATGATCCTGCTAAACTCTTCACAAGTAGATTTGTTAGTAGCATAGGCAAGTAATATGCGAATTGACTCAAGCCTAGCTACGGGTGCATAAGTTTCATCAAAATCCAAACCTTCAACTTGTGAATAACCCTTGGCCACAAGTCGGTCTTTGTTCCTTATCACCACACCATGCTCATCTTGCTTGTCACGGAATACCCACTTGGTACCTACAACATTTTGATTAGGACGTGGAACCAAATGCCATACCTCATTCCTCGTAAAGTTGTTGAGCTCCTCTTGCATTGCCAGCACCCAATCCGAATCTCTTAGTGCATCCTCCACCATGTATGGCTCAATAGAGGACACAAAAGAGTAATGTTCACATAAATGTGCGACTCGAGATCGAGTAGTTACCCCCTTATGAATGTCACCAAGGATGGAGTTGACAGGGTGATCTCTTTGAATCGCCTGGTGGACTCTTGGGTGTGGCGGTCTTTGACCCTGAATTTCTTGCTCATCTTCCTTGTCTTGATTATCTTCATCTCTCCCTTGATCATTGCCTTTCTCTTGAGGTGGCTCATCCTCTTGATCTTCTTCTTCATTATCTTGAGCATGTTCCTCATCTTGGGTTAGTGGAGATGCTTGTATGAAAGATGACGGTTGATCTTGTGCTTGTGGAGGCTCTTCGGATTCCTTAGGATACACATCCCTAATGGACATGTTCCTTAGCGCGACACACGGAGCCTCTTCATCATCTAGCTCATCAAGATCAACTTGCTCCACTTGGGAGCCATTAGTCTCATCAAACACAATGTCACAAGAAACTTCAACTAGTCCAGAGGACTTGTTAAAGACTCTATATGCCCTTGTGTTTGAGTCATAACCAAGTAAAAAGTCTTCTATAGCCTTAGGAGCAAATTTAGATTTTCTACCTCTTTTAACAAGAATAAAACATTTGCTACCAAAGACTCTAAAATATGAAACATTTGGGTTTTACCGGTGAGGAGTTCATATGATGTCTTCTTGAGGATTAGATGAAGATATAACCGGTTGATGGAGTAGCAGGCGATGTTAATCGCCTCAGCCCAAAACCGGTCCGGTGTCTTGTATTCATCAAGCATGGTCCTTGCCATGTCCAGTAGAGTTCTATTCTTCCTCTCTACTACACCATTTTGTTGAGGTGTGTAGGGAGAAGAGAACTCATGCTTTATGCCCTCATCCTCAAGAAAGCCTTCAATTTGAGAGTTCTTGAACTCCGTCCCATTATCGCTTCTTATCTTTTTGATTCTCAATCCGAACTCATTTTGAGCCCGTCTCAAGAATCCCTTTAAAGTCTCTTAGGTTTGAGATTTTTCGTGCAAAAAGAATACCCATGTGAAGCGAGAATAATCATCCACAATTACTAGACAGTACTTACTCCCGCCGATGCTTATGTAAGCTATCGGGCCGAATAGATCCATGTGGAGTAGCTCCAGTGGCCTATCCGTTGTCATGATGTTTTTGTGTGGATGATGGGCGCCAACTTGCTTTCCTGCTTGACATGCGCTACAAAGCCTGTCTTTGTCAAAATGAACATTCGTTAGTCCCAAAACATGCTCTCCCTTTAGAAGCTTGTGAAATTCTTCATCCCAACATGGGCTAGTCGGCGATGCCAGAGCTAACCCATATTAGTCTTAGCAATTAAGCAAGTGTCAAGTTCAGCTCTATTGAAATCAACTAAGTATAGCTGACCCTTTAACACTCCCTTAAATGCTACTGAATCATCACTTCTTCTAAAGACAGTAACACCTACATCTGTAAAAAGACAGTTGTAGCCCATATTGCATAATTGAGAAACAGAAAGCAAATTGTAATCTAAAGAATCTACAAGAAAAACATTGGAAATAGAATGGTCAGGTGATATAGCTATTTTACCAAGTCCTTTGACCAAACCTTGATTTCCATCCCCGAATGTGATAGCTCTTTGGGGATCTTCGTTTTTCTCATAGGAGGAGAACATTCTTTTCTCCCCAGTCATGTGGTTTGTGCATCCGCTATCAATTATCTATCTTGAGCCCCTGGATGCATAAACCTACAAAACAATTTAGGCCTTGTTCTTTGGTACCCAAACAGTCTTGGGTCCTTTTACATTAGAAACAAGCACCTTGGGTACCCAAACACAAGTCTTTGAACCCTTGTGTTTGCCCCCAACATATTTGGCAACTATTTTGCCTGATTTGTTAGTAAGCACATAAGGTGCATCAAAAGTCTTAAATGAAATATTAGGTTCATTTGATGCAGTAGGAGTTTTCTTTTTAGGCATTTTAACATGTGTAGAATGCCTAGAGCTAGAAGCCTCATTCTTATAAATAAAACCATGGTGAGAAACATTATGAGGTTTCCTAGCATGAATTCTTCTAATTTTGTGTTCGGGATAATTTTCAGGATATAAAATATAGCCCTCATTATCCTGAACCATGGGAGCCTTGCCCTTAACAAAGTTGGACAATCTCTTAGGGGCATCAAGCTTGACATTGGTTCCCTGTTAGAAACCAATGCCATCCTTGATGTCAGGGTGTCTCCCATTATAGAGCATACTTCTAGCAAATTTAAAATTTTTCATTCTCAATTTCATGCTCATTAATTTTAGCAGTTAGTTGAGCTATGTGATCATTTTGTTGTTTAATTAAAGCAAGGTGATCATGAATAGCATCAACATTAACATCTCTACATCTAGTACAAATAGAAACATGATTAACAGTGGATGTAGAGGGTTTGCAAACATTTAATTCATCAATCTTAGCATGTAAAATAGCATTCTCATTTCTAAGATTGGAAATTGCATCATTGCAAACATTCAAATCTTTAGCCTTAGAAATTAATTTATCATTCTCAGTTTTAAGGCTAGAAATTGATTCATTCAATTTATCAATCTTAGCAATTAAACTAGCATTTTCATTTCTAAGTTTGACAATTGAATCATTACAAACATTTAATTTTTCAATCTTAGCAATTGAACTAGCATTCTCATTTCTAAGGCTGGAAATAGTGTCATGGCAAATGCTAAGCTCCTTAGTCAAGTTTTCATTTTTCTCTACTTTCTGAGCATAAGCATTTTTTACTTTAACATGCTTTTTGTTTTCTTTAATAAGAAATTCCTCTTGGCTATCCAAAAGTTCATCCTTCTCATGAATGGCTCCTATCAATTCATTTAATTTTTCCTTTTGTTGCATGTTAAGGTTGGCAAAAAAAGCAAATCATCTTCATCATCACTAGAACTACCCTCATCACTAGATGTAGTATACTTAGGGTGGTTCTAGCTTGTACCTTCTTATTTTTGTCGTCTTTTGCCATGAAGCATTTGTGGCCGACGTTGGGGAAGAGGAGGCCCTTGTTGACAGCGATGTTAGCGGCATCCTCGTCGGAGGAGGAGTCGGTGGAGCTCTCATTGGAGTCCCATTCCCGACACATGTGGGCATCGCCGCCTTTCTTCTTGTAGTACCTCTTCTTCTCCTTCTTCTTCCCCTTCTTGTCGTCGCTCCTCTCACTATCACTTGACATAGGACATTTAGCGATAAAATGACCGAGCTTACCACACTTTAGCACACCCTCTTGGAGCGGGGTTTGTAGTCCTTCCCCCTCCTTTGCTTGAGGATTTGGCAGAAGCTCTTGATGATGAGCGCCATTTCCTCGTTGTCGAGCTTGTAGGCGTCGATTGAAATTCTACTTGGTGTAGATTCCTTCTTCTCTTCTTCCGTCGCCTTGAATGCGACGGGTTGCACCTCGGGTGCGGAGGTGGCACCTTGCTCCAAGTTCACAATGTGTTTGGAGCCTTTGACCATTAGTTCAAAGCTCACAAACTTTCCTATCACTTCCTCGGGAGACATTAGCTTATATCTAGGATCACCATGTATTAATTGAACTTGAGTAGGATTGCGAAATACGAGTGATCTAAGAATAACCTTGACCATCTCATGGTCATCCCATTTTGTGCTCTCGAGGTTGCGCACTTGGTTCACCAAGGTCTTGAGTCAGTTGTACATCGCTTGTTGCTCCTCTCCTTGGTTGAGGATGAATCGACCGAGTTCCCCCTCGACCGTCTCCCGCTTGGTGATCTTAATCACCTCATCTTCTTCGTGTGCTGTCTTGAGGACGTCCCAAATTTCTTTGGCCGTCTTTAACCCTTGCACCTTATTATACTCCTCTCGACACAAGGAGGCGAGAAGTATAGTTGTGGCTTGGGAGTTAAAGTGCCGAATTTGGTCGGCCTCATCCGAATCGTAGTCCTTGTCCCCTACCTTCGGTACCTGCGCTCCATACTCAACAATATCCCATATGCTTTTGTGGAGTGAGGTTAGATGATGCCTCATTTTATCACTCCACATAGAATAATCTTAACCATCAAAATATGGTGGTTTGCCTAAGGGAGCGTAAAGTAATGGAGTGCATTTAGAAATGCGAGGATAGCGGAGAGGCATCTTACTATACTTCTTGCGCTCATGGCGCTTAGAAGTAGTGGACGACGAGTCGGAGCCGGAGGTGGAGGGTGACGATGAGTCGGTCTCGTAGTAGACCACCTTCTTCTTGTCGCCTCTCCGATGGGACTTGATGGAGGAAGAGGATTCCTCCTTGTGCTTGTGGCCGGACTCCCTTGAGTGGGTTCTCCCCAGGCTTGCAGGCTTGTCGCCGGTCACGATCTCCCTCTTGGCATGATCTCCCGACATCACTTCGAGTGGTTAGACTCTAATGAAGCACCAGGCACTGATACCAATTAAAAGTCACCTAGAGGGGGGGGGTGAATAAGTGTAATCTAAAATGTATAACTTAAAACACAAACTACAAGCTAGAGTTAGTGTTAGAATTAAATCTGAGTCCAGGAGAGAGGGGGAAAACAAATCAAGAGCAAATAAAGCGGATGACACAGTGATTTGTTTTACCGAGGTTCGATTCTAAAGAACCTAGTCCCCATCGAGGTGGTCACAAAGACTAGGTCTCCTTCAACCCTTTCCCTCTCTCAAACGGTCACCTAGACCGAGTGAACTTTCTTCCTTGATTTCTTGGGTCACTTAGACCCTGCAAGGACCACCACACAATTGGTGTCTCTTGCTTCGCTTACAAGGCTTTGAGAATAAGAATGAGAGAAAGAAGAAATCCAACCAAGCAACAAGAGCAACAAATAAACACAAGAACGATCCTCTCACAAGTCCTAAAGCACTAGAATTGAATCGGGGACTTTGATTTGATCAGTGGCTTTTATTTGTGTTTTGGAGTGTTGCACTTAGCTCTTGTATTGAATGAGGAGTGCTGAATGCTTGGATGGTTGGAGTGGTGGTGGTTGAGGGGTATTTATAGCCCTTACCCACCAAAACAACCGTTGGGACAGGCTGCTGTCGATGGGCGCACCGGACACTATCCGGTGCGCCACCGGACGCTGTCCGGTGTGCCAGCCACTTCACCCAACCATTAGGGTTATGGAGCAGACGACCGTTAGAGCTTTGTCTTCATCCGGCACCAGACAGTCCGGTGCCACACCGGACAGGCATTGTTCACTATCCGGTGCCCCTCTGACTTCTGCGCTCTGAATCTGCACGCATTGTTCACCACTATTCATGGAGTCAGCAGCTTTTGCAGTCGACCGTTGCGCCGAAGAGCCGTTGCTCCGCTGTCACACCGGACAGTCCGGTGAATTATTGCGGAGCGCGCTCGAAGAAACCCGAGAGTGGCCAGTTCGCGACTGTACGTGAAAGGGAAATGTGCCCTTGGGCCATTTCTAAGTATTTTGGTGATTGAGTGCCAACACATGTGCTTTTGTGCTAATCTATGCAAAGTGGTGGACAAAGTGCAAATCATGTCAAAAGGTATGTTTCTAGACTTAGTACATTGTTTTATGGACTAATGTATTGTGTCTAAGTGCTGGAAACAGAAAAGATTGAATTGGAAATAAGATGACTTTGTTCAGCCAAAGTCTGCTCGGTCTGGGTGCACCGGACTGTCCGGTGGTGCACCGGACAGTGTCCGGTGCGCCAGGCTGGCTCTGGCAAACAGGCTGCTCTCGGGACTTCGACGGCGGTGTACGACTAAAATTCACCGGTCGGTCCGGTAGTGCACCGGACTGTCCGGTGGGCCATTCACAGGCGAACTCATCGCTCTCGGGAGATGATTAACGGCGTACGGCTAAAATTCACCGGTCTGTCCGGTTGTGCACCAGACTGTCCGGTAAGTCAACAGTCAGCCGGGGCAACGGTCGGCCGAGGATTCCGCGCGTGACGCGTGGGCGAGCCAACGGTCACATTGGTGCACCGGACTGTCTGGTGTGCACCGGACAATGTCCGGTGCGCCAACGGCTCTCAGACTCCAACGGTCGGCTTCGCCAAATAAGGAAGGATATCTGCACCGGACAGTGTCCGGTGGTGCACCGGACTGTCCGGTGCGCCAGTCGACAGAAGGCAAGATCTGCCTTCCAGGATTGCTCTCAACGGCTCCTAGCTACCTTGGGGCTATAAAAGGGACCCCTAGGCGCATGGAGGAGCACACCAAGCATTCTTACAACATTCCTAAGCACCAAGACCTCGATTCCGCGCATTTGTTTCTTTGTGATAGCATATAGAGCTCTAGTGGAGTTGTGAACTCATTGGGTTGTGTTGCGAGCTCTTGTTGCGACTTGTGTGCGTGTTGACACTCTGATTTTTGTGTCTTGTGTGCGTTGCTAATCCCTCCCTTGCTCCGTGCTTCTTTGTGAACTTCAAGTGTAAGGGCGAGAGGCTCCAAGTTGTGGAGATTCCTCGAAAACGGGATTAAGAAAAGCAAGCAAAACACCGTGGTATTCAAGTGGGTCTTTGGACCGCTTGAGAGGGGTTGATTGCAACCCTCGTCCGTTGGGACGCCACAACGTGGAGTAGGCAAGCGTTGGTCTTGGCCGAACCACGGGATAACCACCGTGCCATCTCTGTGATTGATTTCTTGTTGGTTATTGTGTTTTGTTGAAGACTCCTCTTGAGCCACTTGGCGGTTATTGCGCTAACACTTAACCAAGTTTTTGTGGCCTAAGTTTTAAGTGTTATAGGATCACCTATTCACCCCCCCTCTAGGTGCTCTCAATTGGTATCAGAGTCGTTCTCTTCGCAAAGGGACTAATCGCCCGAAGAGATGGATCCTAAGGGGAAGGGAATCGTGATCAACGATAAAGAGAAGGAGTCCTTCGTCAACGAGCCGAAGGATGACAAGCCTACCGACTCGGGCTCGGGTCACAGACGCAAAGATGGGAAGAAGAAGAAAACGAGACGCATCAAGGAGATCGTCTACTACGACGACAGCGATGAGTCTACTTCTTCCCAAAAGGACGACGACCACAACGACTACGAGAGAAGGAAACCGGTTAATTCGAACTTTTCTTTTGACTACTCTCGTATTCCGCAAAGTACAAATACTCATTTGCTCTCCATTCCACTTGGCAAACCTCCTCACTTTGATGGAGAGGACTACGGATTTTGGAGCCACAAATTGCGTAGTCACCTGTTCTCTCTCCATCCGAGCATATGGGAGATTGTGGAAAGTGGAATGAAGTTCGATAGCTCGGATAGTCCTATTTTTATTAATGAACAAATTCATAGAAATGCACAAGCCACTACTGTGTTGTTAGCCTCCTTGTGCAGGGACGAGTACCATAAAGTGAGCGGCTTGGACAATGCCAAGCAGATCTGGGACACCCTCAAGATTTCTCATGAGGGGAACGACGTCACCTTGCTCACCAAGATGGAGTTGGTGGAGGGCGAGCTTGGACGATTCGCGATGATAAGGGGCGAGGAGCCAACCCAAACATACAACCGGCTCAAGACCCTTATCAACAAAATAAGGAGCTACGGAAGCATGCGATGGACGAACCACGACATCGTCCGACTGATGCTAAGGTCCTTTACCGTTCTTGATCCTCATTTGGTGAATAATATTCGTGAGAATCCCAGGTACACCAAAATGTCGCCCAAAGAAGTCCTTGGAAAATTCGTAAGCGGGCGAATGATGATCAAGGAGGCGAGGTACATGGACGACGCAATGAATGGTCCAATCAATGAGCCTCAACCCGTTGCTCTCAAGGCAACGAGAAGCAAGGAGGCGTTACCTAGCAAGGTGGCGCAAGTTGAGGCGGCAGGTCTCAATGATGAAGAGATGGCACTCATCATCAAGCGCTTCAAGACGGCGCTTAAGGGTCACAAGGGACAGCCAAGCAAGACCATGTCAAAGGGGAAGCGCTCATGCTTCAAATGTGGTAAGCTTGGTCATTTTATCGCTAACTGTCCCGACAATGATAGTGACCAGGAAAAGGGAAACAAGAAGGAGAAGAAGAAGAGTTACAAGAAGGCCAAGGGCGAGGCACATATCGGAAAGGAGTGGGATTCGAATTGCTCCTCCTCCGACTCCGACAATGAAGGACTCGCCACCACTGCCTTCAACAAGTCATCCCTCTTCCCCAACGAGCATCACACATGCCTCATGGCGAAGGAGAAGAAGGTATGTACTCGGGATACCACTTACGCTTCTTCAAGTGATGATGATTCTAGCGATGAGGAAATAGATTACTCTTGCTTGTTCAAAGGTTTGGATAGAAATAAAATTGACAAAATCAATGAATTGATTGATGCCTTGAATGAAAAGGATAGGCTTTTAGAAAAGCAAGAGGATTTGTTGTATGAAGAACATGATAAATTTGTAGAGGCACAAAAATCATATGCTTTAGAAGTTAAAAGAAATGAAATGCTTTCTTATGAACTATCTACTTGTCATGAAACCATTTCTACTTTAAAAGGTGTTAACAATGATTTAAATGCTAAATTAGAAGTAGCAAATAAATCTATTTCTTGTGTAGAACATGTTATGATTTGCACTAGGTGTAAAGATTTTGATATTGATGCTTGTAGTGAACACCTAGTTTCAATTTCCAAATTAAATGATGAATTGGCTAGTCTTAATGCCCAACTTAAGACTAGCAAAAGTGATTCGATAAGCTAAAATTTGCAAGGGATGCCTACACGATTGGTAGACACCCCTCAATTAAGGATGGACTTGGCTTCAAGAGGGAAGCCAAGGACTTAACAAGCCATAAGGCTCCCATCTCCACCAAGGAGAAAGGGAAGGCCCCTATGGCTGGTAGTGCTAAAAAGAACCATGCTTTTATGTATCATGACAGGAGACAATCTAGAAATGCTTATAGGAGTTATAATGCATATGATGCTTTTGATTCTCATGCCATGTTTGCTTCTAGTTCTTCCTATGTGCATGATAGAAATGTTGGTAGGAGAAATGTTGTTCATAATATGCCTAGGAGAAATGTTGTTAATGTTCCTAGGAAAGTTAATGAACCTTCTACAATATATCATGCTTGCAATGCCTCTTTTGCTATTTATAGAAAAAATAAGAAGGTAATTGCTAGGAAGTTAGGGGCCAAATGTAAGGGAGATAAAGCTTGCATTTGGGTCCCTAAGACAATTGTAACTAACCTTGTAGGACCCAACAAGAGTTGGGTACCTAAGACCCAAGCCTAAATTTGCCTTGCAGGTTAATGCATCCGGGGGTTCAAGCTGGATTATTGACAGCGGATGCACAAACCATATGACGGGGGAGAAGAAGATGTTCACCTCCTACGTCAAAAATGAGGATTCCCATGATTCAATAATATTCGGTGATGGGAACCAAGGCAAGGTAAAAGGGTTAGGTAAAATTGCTATTTCATCTGAGCACTCTATTTCTAATGTGTTTTTAGTTGAGTCGCTTGGATATAATTTGTTATCTGTAAGTCAATTATGCAAAATGGGATATAATTGTCCATTTACAAATGTAGATGTGTCTGTCTTTAGAAGATGTGATGGTTCACTAGCTTTTAAGGGTGTACTAGACGGCAAACTTTATTTGGTTGATTTTGCAAAAGAAGAGGCCGGTCTAGATGCATGCTTAATGGCTAAGACTTGCATGGGCTGGTTGTGGCATCGCCGCTTAGCACATGTGGGGATGAAGAACCTCCACAAGCTTCTAAAGGGAGAACACGTGATAGGTCTAACTAATGTACATTTCGAAAAAGATAGACCTTGTGCAGCTTGTCAAGCAGGGAAACAGGTGGGAGGCTCTCATCACACCAAAAATGTGATGACCACATCAAGACCCTTGGAGATGTTCCATATGGACCTCTTCGGACCCATCGCCTATCTAAGTATAGGAGGAAGTAAGTATGGTCTTGTTATAGTTGATGATTTTTCCCGCTTCACTTGGGTATTCTTTTTGCAGGATAAATCTGAAACCCAAGGGACCCTCAAGCGCTTCCTCAGGAGAGCTCAAAATGAGTTTGAGCTCAAGGTGAAGAAGATAAGGAGCGACAATGGGTCCGAATTCAAGAATCTTCAAGTGGAGGAGTTCCTTGAGGAGGAGGGGATCAAGCACGAGTTCTCCGCTCCCTACACACCTCAGCAAAATGGTGTGGTAGAGAGGAAGAACAGGACGCTCAACGATATGGCGAGGACTATGCTTGGAGAGTTCAAGACCCCCGAGCGTTTTTGGTCGGAAGCCGTGAACACGGCTTGCCACGCCATCAACAGGGTCTATCTTCACCGCCTCCTCAAGAAGACTTCATATGAGCTGCTAACTGGTAACAAACCCAATATGTCTTATTTTCGTGTATTTGGGAGCAAGTGTTATATTCTTGTGAAGAAAGGTAGAACTTCTAAATTTGCTTCCAAAGCTGTAGAAGGGTTTTTATTAGGTTATGATTCAAATACAAAGGCGTACAGGGTCTTCAACAAATCATCGGGTTTGGTTGAAGTCTCTAGCGACGTTGTATTTGATGAGACTAATGGCTCTCCAAGTGAGCAAGTTGTTGATCTTGATGATGTAGATGAAGAAGAAGTTCCAACGGCCGCGATACGCACCATGGTGATTGGAGATGTGCGGCCTCAGGAACAATTGGAGCAAGATCAACCGTCTTCCTCAACTATGGTGCATCCCCCAACCCAAGATGACGAACAGGTACCTCAAGTGGAAGCGCGTGATCAAGGGGGAGCACAGGATGATCAAGTTGAAGAGGAAGAAGCACCTCAGGCACCTCCAACCCAAGTTCGAGCGATGATCCAAAGGGATCATCCCGTCGACCAAATTTTGGGTGATATTAGCACGGGAGTAACTACTCGTTCAAGATTAGTTAATTTTTGTGAGCATTACTCCTTTGTCTCTTCTATTGAGCCTTTCAGGGTAGAAGAGGCCTTGCTAGATCCGGACTGTGTGTTGGCCATGCAGGAGGAACTCAACAACTTCAAGCGCAATGAAGTTTGGACACTGGTGCCTCGTCCCAAGCAAAATGTTGTGGGAACCAAGTGGGTGTTCCGCAACAAACAGGACGAGCACGGGGTGGTGACAAGGAACAAGGCTCGACTTGTGGCAAAAGGTTATGCCCAAGTCGCAGGTTTGGACTTTGAGGAGACATTTGCTCCTGCGGCTAGGCTAGAATCAATCCGTGTTTTGCTAGCATATGCCGCTCTCCATTCTTTCAGGTTGTACCAAATGGATGTGAAGAGCGCCTTCCTCAACGGGCCGATCAAGGAGGAGGTGTACGTGGAGCAACCCCCTGGCTTCGAGGATGAACGGTACCCCAACCACGTGTGTAAGCTCTCTAAGGCGCTCTATGGACTTAAGCAAGCCCCAAGAGCATGGTATGAATGCCTTAGAGACTTTTTAATTTCTAATGCTTTCAAGGTTGGGAAAGCCAATCCAACTCTTTTCACTAAGACTTGCGATGGTGATC
The DNA here is from genome assembly GCA_029449295.1 of Zea luxurians. Taxonomy (NCBI): domain Eukaryota; kingdom Viridiplantae; phylum Streptophyta; class Magnoliopsida; order Poales; family Poaceae; genus Zea; species Zea luxurians. Next base: position 35,508,988 of record JAOPSE010000028.1, read on the forward strand.
TTTTTGTGTGCCAAATTTATGTCGATGACATAATATTTGGTTCTACTAACCAAAAGTCTTGTGAAGAGTTTAGCAGGGTGATGACGCAGAAATTCGAGATGTCGATGATGGGTGAGTTGAACTACTTCCTTGGGTTCCAAGTGAAGCAACTCAAGGACGGCACCTTCATCTCCCAAACGAAGTACACGCAAGATTTGCTAAAGTGGTTCGGGATGAAGGACGCCAAGCCCGCAAAGACACCGATGGGAACCGACGGACACACCGACCTCAACAAAGGTGGTAAGTCCGTTGATCAAAAAGCATACCGGTCCATGATAGGTTCTTTGCTTTATTTATGTGCTAGTAGACCGGATATTATGCTTAGCGTATGCATGTGTGCTAGATTTCAATCCGATCCTAAGGAGTGTCACTTAGTGGCTGTGAAGCGAATTCTTAGATATTTAGTCGCTACGCCTTGCTTCGGGATCTGGTATCCAAAGGGGTCTAACTTTGACTTGATTGGATATTCAGATTCCGACTATGCTGGATGTAAGGTCGATAGGAAGAGTACATCGGGGACGTGCCATATCTTAGGAAGGTCCCTGGTGTCGTGGAACACTAAGAAACAAACCTCCGTTGCCCTATCCACCGCTGAGGCCGAGTACGTTGCCGCAGGACAGTGTTGTGCGCAACTACTTTGGATGAGGCAAACCCTCCGGGACTTTGGCTACAATCTGAGCAAAGTCCCACTCCTATGTGACAATGAGAGTGCTATCCGAATAGCGGAAAATCCTGTTGAGCACAGCCGCACAAAGCACATTGACATCCGGCATCACTTTTTGAGAGACCACCAGCAAAAGGGAGATATCAAAGTGTTTCACGTTAGCACCGAGAACCAGCTAGCCGATATCTTCACTAAACCTTTAGATGAAAAGACCTTTTGCAGGCTGCGTAGTGAGCTAAATGTCCTAGATTCGCGAAACTTGGATTGATTTATAGCATACATGTGTTTATGCCTTTGATCATGTTCCTTATGCATTTTGTTGCTTACTATGGTGCTCAAGTTGTACAAACACTCCCCGGACCTCACAAGTCCTTGTGCAAGTGATGCACATATTTAGGGGGAGTTGTGCTACAACTTGACCCTTTGAGACTAACCGTTTGCTTGAGTTTGCTTAATTTAGTCTCAAAGGAGGTTTGAAAGGGAAAAGGTGGACTTGGACCATGAAAGACTTCCACTGCACTCCGATGAGAGGGTAACTTATTCCAAGTTCATCTCATGTACTCTTATTGCCTTTGTGTTCTCATTTGAAGATTTTGGTGAGGCAATGGGGTTAAGGGGCCAAGATTGATCCCGTTTTGGTGCTTGATGCCAAAGGGGGAGAAAATAAAGGCCAAAGCAATAGATGGATCAGCTACCACTTGAGAAATTTTGAAAATGGTAGATTAGAGCTTTTGGTTTGTCAAAACTCTTTTATTGTCTTTTGTGTCAAAATTTGGCCTCTTGTGGGGAGAAGTGTTGATTATGGGAAAAAGGGGGAGTTTTTGAATTCCTTGATCAATTTCCTTTGGAATACCTCTCTTTATGTCTCTACAAGTGAATTTGACTTAGAGATAGGAGTTTGAGTTTGATTTGCAAAAACAAACCAAGTGGTGGCAAAATATGATCCATATATGTCAAAATTGAATCAAAACAATTTTGAGTGTTCATTTGCATTGATATTGCACTTGTTCTAGCTGCTTTATGTTGTGTTGGCATAAATCACCAAAAAGGGGGAGATTGAAAGGGAAATGTGCCCTTGGGCCATTTCTAAGTATTTTGGTGATTGAGTGCCAACACATGTGCTTTTGGGCTAATCTATGCAAAGTGGTGGACAAAGTGCAAATCATGTCAAAAGGTATGTTTCTAGACTTAGTACATTGTTTTATGGACTAATGTATTGTGTCTAAGTGCTGGAAACAGGAAAGATTGAATTGGAAATAAGATGGCTTTGTTCAGCCAAAGTCTACTCGGTCTGGGTGCACCGGACTGTCCGGTGGTGCACCGGACAGTGTCCGGTGCGCCAGGCTGGCTCTGGCGAACAGGCTGCTCTTGGGACTTCGACGGCGGTGTACGGCTAAAATTCACCGGTCGGTCCGGTGGTGCACCGGACTGTCCGGTGGACCATTCACAGGCGAACTCGTCGCTCTCGGGAGATGATTAACGGCGTACGGCTAAAATTCACCGGTCTGTCCGGTTGTGCACCGGACTGTCCGGTGAGTCAACAGTCAGCCGGGGCAACGGTCGGCCGAGGATTCCGTGCGTGACGCGTGGGCGAGCCAACGGTCACATTGGTGCACCGGACTGTCCGGTGTGCACCGGACAGTGTCCGGTGCACCAACGGCTCTCAGACTCCAACGGTCGGCTTCGCCAAATAAGGAAGGATATCTGCACCGGACAGTGTCCGGTGGTGCACCGGACTGTCCGGTGCGCCAGTCGATAGAAGGCAAGATCTGCCTTCCAGGATTGCTCTCAACGGTTCCTAGCTGCCTTGGGGCTATAAAAGGGACCCCTAGGCGCATGGAGGAGCACACCAAGCATTCTTACAACAATCCTAAGCACCAAGACCTCGATTCCGCGCATTTGTTTCTTTGTGATAGCATATAGAGCTCTAGTGGAGTTGTGAACTCATTGGGTTGTGTTGCGAGCTCTTGTTGCGACTTGTGTGCGTGTTGACACTCTGATTTTTGTGTCTTGTGTGCGTTGCTAATCCCTCCCTTGCTCCGTGCTTCTTTGTGAACTTCAAGTGTAAGGGCGAGAGGCTCCAAGTTGTGGAGATTCCTCGCAAACGGGATTAAGAAAAGCAAGCAAAACACCGTGGTATTCAAGTGGGTCTTTGGACCGCTTGAGAGGGGTTGATTGCAACCCTCGTCCGTTGGGACGCCACAACGTGGAGTAGGCAAGCGTTGGTCTTGGCCGAACCACGGGATAACCACCGTGCCATCTCTGTGATTGATCTCTTGTTGGTTATTGTGTTTTGTTGAAGACTCCTCTTGAGCCACTTGGCGGTTATTGCGCTAACACTTAACCAAGTTTTTTTGGCCTAAGTTTTAAGTGTTACAGGATCACCTATTCACCCCCCCTCTAGGTGCTCTCAGTACGGTCCTGGTGCACCGGACAGTCCGGTGCGCCAGACTAGGGCACACTCAAGTTTCTTGCTCCTTTGAATTTGAACCCTTTCTTCAATCTTTTATTGGTTTGTGTTGAACCTTTATGCACCTGTAGAACAAATATTCTAGAGCAAACTAGTTAGTCCATTATTTGTGTTGGGCATCCAACCACCAAAATTAATTAAGGAAAAGGTTTGACCTTATTTCCCTTTCAGTATACCTTCTTCTTCTTGTCGTCCTTAGCCATTAGACACTTGTGGCCGACATTGGGGAAGAGGAGGCCCTTGTTGACAGCGATGTTGGCGGCGTCCTTGTCAGAGGAGGAGTTGGTGGAGCTCTCGTCGGAGTCCCATTCGCGCCCCATGTGCGCCTCCCCGCCCTTCTTCTTGTAGTATCTCTTCTTCTCCTTCTTCTTCCCCTTCTTGTCTTCGTCCCTATCACTTTCACTAGAATATGGACCTTTAGCGATAAAGTGACCAGACTTACCACATCGGTAGCACACCCTTTTGGAGCGGGGCTTATAGTCCTTCCCCCTCCTTTGCTTGAGGATTTGGCGAAAGCTCTTGATGATGAGCACCATCTCCTCGTTGTCGAGCTTGGAGGCGTCGATTGGAAGCCTACTTGGTGTAGACTCCTTTTCTTCCATTGTTTTGAATGCAACGGGTTGCACCTCGGGTGTAGCGGTGGCACCTTGCTCCAAGTTGACAATGTGTTTGAAGTTTTTGATCATAAGTTCAAAGCTCATAAACTTGCCAATCACCTCCTCGGGAGACATCTGTTTGTATCTAGGATCCCCACGTATTAATTGAACTTGAGTAGGATAACGAAATACGAGGGATCTAAGAATAACATTGACCATTTCATGGTCATCCCATTTTGTGCTCCCGAGGTTGCGCACTTGATTCATCATTGTTTTGAGCCGGTTGTACATGGCTTGCGGCTCTTCTCCTTTGTTGAGGATGAATCGGTCAAGTTCTCCCTCGATCGTCTCGCGATTGGTGATCTTGGTCACCTCGTCCCCTTCGTGTGCGGTTTTGAGGACATCCCAAATTTCTTTGGCGTTCTTCAAACCGTGCACCTTATTATACTCCTCTCGACACAAGGAGGCGAGGAGTATAGAAGTTGCTTGGGAGTTGAAGTGCCTAATTTGGGCGGCCTTGTCCGAGTCGTAGTCCTTGTCCCCCACTTGTGATGCCTGCGCTCCAAACTCAACAATATCCCAAATACTTTCATGGAGTGAGGTTAGGTGGTGCCTCATTTTATCACTCCACATGCAATAATCTTCACCATCAAAATATGGTGGTTTGCCTAGGGGTACGGAAAGTAATGGAGCGCGCTTAGAAATACAAGGATAGCATAGGGGCATCTTACTATACTTCTTGCGCTCATGGCGCTTAGAAGTAGTGGATGACTCAGTGCTGGAGGTAGAGGGTGTTGAAGAATTGGTCTCATAGTAGACCTCCTTCTTCATCTTCTTTTTCTTCTTGTCACCCCTCCTATGTGACTTGATGGAGGAAGAGGATTCCTCCTTGTACTTGTTGACATACTCTCTTGAGAGAGTTTTCCCCGAGCCCGTGGGCGTGTCGTCGGTCACGATCTGCCTCTTGGTGTGATCTCCAGACATCACTTCGAGTTTGTTAGACTCTTAATGAAGCACTGGCTCTGATACCAATTGAAAGTTGCCTAGAGGGGGTGAATAGGCGAAACCTGAAATTTATAAACTTAAACACACACTAAGGCCGGGGTTAGCGTTAAAATTAAATTCAAGTCCGAAAGATTGTTTCTCTTGCTAAGAATTGCTCAAAGGATGCAGATGACGTATGGGAGCAAACTCAAATAAATACTAGCAAGGAAACGTTAGAGATAGGAAAGAGGGTAAACAAATCAAGCGAGAATCAAAGTGAGTAGACACGGTGATTTGTTTTACCGAGGTTTGCTTCCAAAGAACCTAGTCCCCGTTGAGGAGGCCACAAAGGCCGGGTCTATTTCAACCCTTTCCCTCTCTCTCAAACGATCACTTAGACTGAGTGAGCCTTCTCCTTAATCAAACAGGTCACTAAGACCCCGCAAGGACCACCACACACTTAGGTGTCTCTTGCAAGCTTTACAAGCACTAAAAAATGAGGAAGGAATAAAGGCAATCCAAGCGATAAGGGCAACAAAAGAACACAAATGATCCTCTCACAAGCCCTTAAGCACTAGCGTTGATTTTGGGAACTTTGAGTGGATTGATTGCTTTGATTGTGTCTTGGAGTGTTGGCCTTTGCTCTTGCAATGAATGAGAAACTCATAATGCTTGGATGGCTTTGAATGAGATAGTTGGGGGGGTATTTATAGCCCCAACCACTTCCTAGCCATTGGCAAAGGCTGCTGGCGATGGGCGCACCGGACAGTCACTGTTCACTGTCCAGTGCGCGCCACGTCAGCGCGTCTGTTAGGGTTTGGAGCAGTTGACCGTTGGAGCCGTTTGTCTTTTTGCTGCACCGGACAGTCCGGTGCCATACCGGACAGTCCGGTGACCTCTGACTTCTGCGCTCTGACTTCTGCGTGGCACTATTCAGCACTGTTCCTTTGCGCAGTCGACCGTTGACGTGCAGGAAGCCATTGCTCCGCTGGCTCATCGGATAGTCCGGTGGCATACCGGACAGTCCGGTGAATTATAGTGGAGCGCACCCGAAGAAACCTGAGAGTGGCATGTTTGTTTGTTGGCTGGCCTGGTGCACCGGACAGTGTCTAATGCGCCATTTTTTAGCACACTCTAAGTCTTGCTCCAATTTTTGATTGAGTCCCTAACTGAATTTCTTTCTTGGTTTGTGTTGAACCTTATGCACCTATGATAAATGATATCTAAACAAACTAGTTAGTCCACTTGGCTTGTGTTGGATGTCAACCACCAAAATCGATTATAGAAAATGGTTAAGTCTATTTTCCTTTCACGATCCCTGCCCCGTAAAGCTCTACATGTAGTTGACATAAAGGCGAATGACACGACGACGTTCTCACCATGCTGATTGCAGTCAAACTCCCCAGTGTCGTCGTCGTGCAGGTTCGTGGCAAAGCGGACGATGGCGAGGAATTGTTGGCGCGGCGATGACTCCCCGCACTACCCACCGCCACCACCGCACCCTCGATGCTGTGGTGAAGATCTTGAGCAAAGCGCGAAGACCAAGGCAATGGCACAGCACGCGGTTGTTGATGGCGGATTTGTTGCACACCTTCTCTGCCGTCTGTCGGTGTTTTGGGTCCGACCGCGCGCCCGGGGTTGCCCCTCAATGTGCTTTTTGGAGTAGGACGGTGTTATCGACTGTAGCTCGATGGTTTGTGCTAAATGCACGAGAGACAGTGGACAGCTGTGTACAGGTTCGGGCCGCTTTGAGATGCGTAACACCCTACGTCCTGACGTGAGTACTTTATGTGGTGGGTTACAAGGCGGTTCTCTAGTGTTGGAAACGTAGAGAGCCGAAATTGGTGGCTAAGAAATGAGGTCGATCGTCTTGAAGGGGTGCCCCCTAGGCCTTATATACCCGACCATGGGGCATTACATGTGGATATGATAACAACGTGCGCCTAACTAATAGTGAACCGACTGAGTATATCTTCCTATAATTGAGCCGACCCATCCTCGCTCAGTTCCGATGTACGGGGCTCCTGCGCGGGAAGGTCGGGTCACTGTTGTGATCACTGCTCGAATTCATCGGGCCGCCTGGGCTTGCGTCAATCCGATCTTGTGTCGATCCACTTCACTAGGCATTCTTTCCCAGGCCCTCGAAGGGATGATCTCGCGAATTGTTGGGCCCACGGCCTTTCGTGAGATCTTTTATCCTTCTGGTGGACCCGGGGGATATCCGTCCCCCACAAGCCCCCGATCTTTGGGTTGATTTTGAAATAACCGACCCAAAGATCTAAGGTCCAGCTTGTGGTTTCTTAATTTTAATAAAGGATAATTTGAGAATAAATCTACTGGGCCATTGCTCCTGAACTCTGAGTGATCCAGTAAAAACGATCTTTTTACTGCCTTCTTCTGTTATTGCTCTTCAAAACGTGATGTTCTGCCTTGAGTTTATGCTTTAGAGGTCAGCATTTTGATTTTTTAGGACTTGAATTTCATTGGGTGCACCGAAGGTGCACCCAATGGTGTAGCCCCCGAGCTTTGAGTGGATTTTTGTAAATAATCCACTCGAAGGTCTTCATTTTAAGTCTTCGAAAACCACTTTTATCTTCCCTTTGTGCTTTTTCAGAAGTCAGCCTTATCTTAGTTTCACCATATGCTTTAGAGGTTAGCATTCTGCTTCTCGGGATAGATGATTCATTGGGTGCACCGAAGGTGCACCCAATGGGTGTAGCCCCCGAGCTTTGAGTGGATTTTTGAAAATAATCCGCTCAAAGGTCTTCACTGTCATATTGAAATCCACATAATGCTTTAGAGATCAGCATTATATCATCAACATTATGCTTTAGAGGTCAGCATTCGTTTTTGTCTTCGGAATCGAGCACAAGGTCTGTCCATATCTTGCTAGGTCTGGCAATTTATTTGATCTGCGACTGATTGGACGTTCGATAGATGGCATCTGGCTAGTCTTCCTATCACTTCGTGCTTCAATGCTTCTGTCGATTAGACTTGTACTTCATCGGCTATATTTGGCTTTCCTTTGATTCTTGTTGATATCTTCCTTCTGTCTTGAGGTATTCATTGCGTATATTGTATGGATGTGACTGCTTGGGAAAATCTACTGAAAATTCCTGGATGTCCCCCCAATGGGTGTAGGCAACGGACGGCTTGGTGCGCTGAGCGTTTAGCAAACTGCTTCTTAGTAGTAACTTGACGTGACTGTGGGTGTAATCATATCGCCCGAGCAGTTGACTGGAGTCCCAATGGGTGTTGTGTTACGTGGAATGGCGTCAGCCGCCTGACGTGTTTCTAGACGGTTTGAATTGCATATTGAATTTTTGCGACTGTTCAGTGGCCATGGTAGGAGGTGAGCGGTTGCCTTCTCCTTCTATAAATAGTGTTCTTGCTTCTCCGGTGTCTTCACATCTCTTACTGCTGCTCGTTGCTTACTCTCTCCACTTTCCTTCTACTCCACCATGGGTAAGAGCAAGAAGGGTGGCAGTTCTTCCCATCACTCCGGTGATAAGCGGAAACGTGAGCCGACTCCTCCTTCGGAGGACTTCGGTGACTCGGAGTACTCGGAGGAGGAGTTCTCCTCCGAGTCAGAGGGCTCTCCTATCCCGGTCTCTCCCCCGGTGTCGTCTGACGACTCCTAGGGGATCGCCGCAGAGGTGTGGACCTACATTCGGGCCGTCGAGCGCGCTGGGCTCGAGGGCTTGGATGGGTTAGAGTACTCCTCAGACGAGGAGAACTCCTCAGACTCGTCGGAGGAGGGCGGTGGCGACGGCGATGGCGGTGACGGCGACGACGACGGAGGCAACGGTGACGGCAGCGGTGACGGCGGCGAAGGCGACGGTGACGGCGGCGGCAAGGGTGGCAGCGGCGACGGCGGCGACGGCAGCAAGGGCAGCAGCAGGGGCAGCAACAAGGCGAGTGGCTAGATGCCACTGGTTTTAATTATTAGTATAGATTAGTAGTAGAAGTAGTATTAGTGAAATAATGTAGTAGTAGTTGGTAGTATAGTGTAGTGAAATATGATGTAGTAGTAGGGAGGATATCAGCTCATAATGAGTTGATTTGTAAGTTCGGTAATGCTCCCCTTTGATAATGAAGAAGGATTTCGCCCCATTCTGTGTGCACCATTTTGCCTCTCTGTCAATCGTCGACCGTATTTATGCTTATTGCAGATGTTGTTTTTGGATGTAACGCTTGAGTAGCAACTTAGAACCGTCGAGTTGCATTTCAGACTGCCTTCTTCTTGATGTCAGCGCTTTAGTGGTAGCCGCCGAGTCCTTTGGGGTCACATTACCGCTTTAGGAATAACAGCCGAGTGATAGCGGGCCACGTCGGTGTTTTAGAAGTAACAACCGAGCGGTTACTGGTGATGTCGGTGTTTTAGAGGTAACAGCCGAATCCTTTGGAGCCACGTCACTGATTTAGGAATAACAGCCGAGCGACTTCTGGCGACGTCGACGTTTTAGAAGTAACAGCCGAGTGATAACGGGCCACGTCGGCTGCTTTGGAAATAGTGGCCGAGTGAAGTCTGGTAACATCAGCGTTTTTAGAAATAACAGCTGGGTTAAATTGGGCCGCGTCAGCCGTTTTGGAAATAACGGTCGAGTGATGACATGGCATGCCAGCGTTTTAGAAATAACGGCTAGGTGATGACTGGGCGCTTTTTAGAATTGGTGTCTGGCCCGGGAAAACCCCATATGTACTGCATTGTGGCACACCTCTGCATTCTGTGCCCTAGTTTTGCTTTTTTGCAATACTGCCTCCGCTCCGCTCGCTAGCAAGGTTGAAATGGCGCCCAAGCGGAAAGCCCAGAGTTCGTCCGTCATAATCATTCCTCTTATTGATCCCAACAGTCAGTTGCCTTTCGCAGGTAACCACATGTCTGTCGTCTCTGAATCTGACCTTTTCCATCTCGTATCCATCGAAGTTCTTCCTCCGAAGGAGCCCTATTCTTGGCGGATCTGTCGTGGGGTTACTGTTCCGACAGAAGACACCCACGAATCCGTCATTTACGTTCCTTTTCTCATCCGCGGCCTTGCTCTTCCCATTTCTCCTTTTTTCCGCGGTCTCCTTGATTTCTATCACTTGAACTTGACACATCTGAATCCCAATTCCATTATGCAAGTTTCCATTTTTGTTCACTTGTGCGAAGCTTTCCTTGGTATTCTGCCACACTTCGGCCTATGGAAGTACTTGTACCATTGCCGGCCTGGGATGGCTGGAGGGCAGCACCAGCTTGTGGGGGCGCGAGCTTGGAGATGCACCGTGGGAGGAAGACCGACTACCTCGACATCCCACTTAAGGACAGCATCAAAGGATGGCGCCTGGAATGGTTTATCGTGGAGAATCACGGGAATTCCCTCCCCCCCACAGTCAGGGAGACAGCCAGATGTTCGCACTCCGAGCTGGACCGAATCCCCCATAGACCTGGAGGTGGCTGAGGCAGGGGCTCTACTTGCTGAGATTGGATTGTTGAAAGAGAGGGGTCTGACTGCAGAAGCTGTGGTCGCCGATTTCATTTTCAAGAACATTCAGCCACTAAAAGACAGAGCGTACCCGGCTTATCTGTATCGAGGCCTCGTTGATTCGACCCGAGTTACCAACAGAAGAATTCCTACTGTGGATTTGGTCAGCCGGCTCGAGATGATACTCAGAGGCAAGGTGTCAAACATCGGTGCTCCTATTGCATACTCAGCCTAGAATCTGCCTCCTTCCAAGGCCTTTACCAGTTTTGTGTCAAATCCTCCTGCTGGTGATAGCGGTTTGGGCCTTAGAGTGCGACCCTCTCCCGAAGAGGTTAGTGCTTTGGTTGCCTCACTTGGTGAAATCCCTGACGACGAGAGGCAGGTTCATTTCGAGGTACCTTTGAATCCAAGTAATGCAGAGATAAGTGCCATGCTAGATATGTTGGCTGAAGATTCCTCTGATGCAGCTCCTGCTGAAACACTGGCTGTAGCACCCATCACCGAGGCTAGCAACGCTTTGGATATTCAAAGGTCTGATAGTGTTCGCCCGAAGCGTCCTCGCCGAGCCAATCATCCAACTTCTCCTGCTAAAGGGAAGAAAAAGAAAAAGAGACGTCTTCGCCGAGTGTCATGCTTGGATCAGGATGCCGGTCCTTATGCTCCTGCTGATGAGGAGGTGTCGGTGCCGGTTTTTGCTGAGGCTGATCCCAATGGGTGTGACCTGATTGATGCTGACCCCAATGGGTGTGACCTCGATTATGTTGATCCCAATGGGTGTGACATGACTGATGCTGATCCCAATGGGTGTACTGCCCGCATTTTTTATGAAGATGAGGAAGAAGAGGATGAAATCCCTTTATTTCAGAAGAACAGCCGGCGCTACATAGCTAGCGGGGTAAGTAGTGGTGTTCCTTCTCCAGCTTTGTCTGCCCTCGTTGGTCTGCAAGAATTGTCTCTGGCAAACTTTGATCAGACTCTTGAAGACATGGTCCTAGAAGATCTGTTGTCAGAGCCGGCAGATGGTGGAATGATGGAAGTTTGCGTTGATGTGCCTAATGCCGGGTTGGAGTTATCCCATGCGGCGTCCCGTGCCTCATCGACCTTGGATCGCGGTCTTAAGGGTTAGGAGGCTGGTCTGGATTGCCCTGCTCCCATGGAAGTGGTTGAAGGTCCTTCAGCCTTAGAGGTGGCTGTTACAGAGGATTCAGCCCTCAAGGATGGCGCTAGCGCTTACCCAGCCCCCGAGGGTGTTGCCGGGGATGATCCGGCTCGGATGGGTAGCGCGAGCTATGACCCAGCCCCCGAGGGTGTTGCCGGGGATGATCCAGCTCGGATGGGTAGCGCGAGCTATGACCCAGCTCCCGAGGGTGTCCGAGTTGATTCTCCCTCTCATACTTCCATGGATGTTCACGTAGGGTCTTCTCCTCCGCATTCTGGTTGCCTGGCAGCAGCTCAAGCTTCAGGTCAGGGAGTGGCCTTAGAGGTCGGCGCTCTTGATGACAGAGTTTTGATTTCTGCTGATGACACTGACTTGTTCCCCACTGATGCATTGTGAGTTGTTCTGGTTGTTGATCCTTCATCGAGCCATCACTTGACTTCCCATGACTTGGGAGTTCCTTCATTCTTCTCCAACCTCCAGGTAATTTGGTCTTTCCTGATCTGGCTGTATCCTGGGTGTGATATTGTTTTTTACACTCTTCTGTTTTTGTCGTTAGGCATTGGTTGACGAAATGGCTGGTCAGCTGAAGTCGCAGGGTGCTTTTGTCCCGGAAAGGGCTCTGTCCCTGACGCATTGGAATCTAGTGCTGCTTCAGCGGCGGGTATCTGATTTGGAGATGGCAAATGCTGGTTAGTGCCCTTTGTTTCTTCTTTGGCTACTTGATTAATCTGCTTTTTAGCTGAACACCCTTGCTTGACTATTTCTTGACAGATATGGCTCGACGGTACTCTGATCTTGAAGAAAAATATTCTCAAGGTCAGACTGAATTGGCCCGGGTTTCTGCTTCTCTGAATGATGCTAACACGCTGATCTCCACTCTCCATGCTCAGCTTGACTCTGAAAAGGTGACCAGTGAATTAAGTTTTACTTGGCTTTGTCTGCTGTGTTCTTAGTGCTTGCTTGATGTTGGAGAAACTGATTCTCGTCTGTAGGGGGAAAAACGTGCTCTTGCCACTTCCCGTGACAACCTTGACAAGCTATATCGCGACACCAGCAATTCGTTGACCATCTTGGAGAGGAGTCATCGCTTCACCATGGAAGATTTGGATAATCATCGTTATAAACTACAAGACTCCTTGGATGATATGATTCGCCTCAGGCAATTGGTGTCGAACAAGGATACTATCATCAAGGATCTACGTGCTTCCAAGAAATCAGTCATCCAGGAGCTAGAAACTGCTCGGTTGGCTGTCAAAACTGCTGAAGAGACTTCTGCTACTCTGAGGGCTCAGCGCGATAAAGCTATGGACAAAGCTATTCGCACAGGGAAGATCCTGATGAGGAGACCCGGCGTGGTTGTTCCTGACGACATAGTTGCTGATGTGAATGCCACTCCAGATTCTTCAAGTCGCCCTTCTTCGTCGGTTGCTCCTGAGAAGAACATTACCAAATAAAAACACTCAATGTTTTGTATACGTGGATAGTGTGCTCGGACATTCCGTCGAAAAACATTTTTCAGTACTGAATGCCGTTATTGTTTTTCCGTTGTTAGAATACAACCGTATCTATCACCGCAGAAGTAAATGCAGTATGATGGTTTTGAAATTTCTTCGTATTTCGCGGGGCATAGAGGTCGCCCTAAGATGAGTAATTGTAAACGTGCTCGTGTTGGATTAAGTGGACGCGAGTGTATTGTGCCGATTTAAGTCATTACTGACTGTAATGCCTAAATTTGTAACTCATATGAAGAGAGAGTATTTCCTTTATCTATATGTGTGTACCATCTCTAGTTAATATCACATGTGAATAAACACCATCAAAAGGGGATTGAATAACCAATAACACCCAAATAAATCATGCATCATGCGGAGTTTTATTTGATTATGCATATGTGGACAATAAAAACAAATGTGTCATTAACAACATATTAATGTTAAGGGACAAATGGAATTTAACCTCTAAATTGGAAGACTCATGAGAATAGAAGAGAAAAATACTACATAAAATAAAATAAAAATAAGAATAAAATTCTTACCTAACTGGTGCATTCAATTGTACATTAATATGAGTGCAAATTCACCACGAATTCGAAATTCAAATGGGGATTTAAAAACAAGAGAAATTATGAGAGAAAAGAGAAGAGAAAATAAAAATATAAAAGAAAAACGAATGAAACCCCTAACTGGGCTGAAAACGCCCTATTCGGCCCACTACCCTGCACTCCGCGCAGCCCACCCGAGCTCCCGCTCCTGCACACGGCCGTTGATACGCCCTGACATGCGGGGCCCACTGGCCAGCCGTTTTCCCTCGCGCCCACATCACGACCAGGACTGCACTGCGCCGTGGGGCCAGCCCGTCATCCCCCACGCGCCCTTCTGTTTATCCCGTTCTCCTGTTTCGCTTGCAAGTGGGTCCGGTTCGTCAGCCCAATCTTCCTGGGTGCCGCCGCATCCGGCACGACCCCAACGAACTCCGAAGCGCGCGCTTCAGCTGCGGCCGCCCCTCCGAACGCCTCGCTTGGGACTTGGGGTCTATATTAACCACGCGGCTGTACGTCCGGGTCCTCGGTTTGAATTGGAGAAGTAGCCAGCACCTGGGGGCGAAGTCGCGACCACCTCCATTGGTCCACCTTCGCGCGTCGTGAGAATCCCTCGGGCTTCAGCATTGGGCGGTCGAAGAATCAGCGGAAGGCATCACCGCTGCGTGGGGAATCCGGGGGGAGTCCTATCGAATCGGATTTCAACCATATCTGGGAGGAATCGCTCGCCGGTGCAGGCGCCCGGCCTCCAGCGTCGCGCTTGCCGTGGTCCGGGATCCTTGCGCCACCATCGTAGGTATGGATTCTCAGTAAAGTTTCGCCTTGACTCTAGGATGGTGTAAAGTGTCTCGTACGGATGGTTGGACCATGGGAGTACCGCGTCGGCTGTGCACGGGTGGACCTCCGCCGTGTGGATCGGGCCGCACCGCCGCTCTGGTCGTCTGGGGAAGAACCAGCCGTGGCCCTAGATCTAGGAGTTAACGGTGGTGATTTGATCACAGGGATGTTGCGCCTCGTCCATTGATCAACGATCGTGCGGCCGGGGTAGGAAAGAATAGATAGTGTGCCGCGGATCGTAGGATCGGGATCCGACGTGTGAGGTTGATCTCAGGTTCATAAGTGTCTCGGTTTAATCTGGACCGACGGTTGTGGATCGAACGACTGTAAACACTGCATACCCCTTCGGCCGCAAGATTTGCTAAAGAGTCCCTGGGCAATTTAATAATAAACCCGCCGTCCTGGTGGCATTGTTCACTGAGTCTGGGATAATTTACCAGTGAGCCCCTGCGCTTTACAGATTTTGACGCCTAGTCCAGGAATCAATAAAATCAGAGAAAATCCATTCTAAATTCATTTTTAATACAAAAATAATGGTAGGAACTTGTAAAATTCATATAAAATTCATATGAACTCCAATTTGGACCATTCCAGTTCCTATAATTTTGTAATAGTATTCTCTATTAAATAGTACCACTGTTTTGACATGAACTCAGTTAGAAAATTAATTTCTCATCTAATCCTATTTTAATCACATTAAACTTTAGGAAATTCATAGCTTGAATTATATAACTCCAAAATTAATAATTCCAGTTCCTGTGACCATAATTTAATGTCTAGTTTATTACTGTATATTCCATTTGCATGTTTGATGTGATGTTAATTTATGCTATACCATGTATGTATTGTGTTGATGCGAGTAGACGAGCAACCCACTGTGGAACCTGAGCTTCAACAAGTTGAAGTAGCTGAGCAAGAGCTCGTGGAAGGCAAGTTGTGCCCTTGATCACTTCTTTTACCCATTCATGTTCTTATTAATCATAATGATCTGCATAGGTAAATTTTGATGGGACCCAATAGGATACCCTAGATTTTGACTATCTTTATACCTTGTTACACCACTGGTTTTACTACTAAGTTTTTGGGTAGTACATGCTATTGCTTTATGTGGATTAGGGTATAGAGATATTCATCACTCATTGTTATACTTTTATTATCTGTTCTATTCTTTAATGTTCATGTTAAGATCATTATGTTAATGGGAACATGGAGAACCACCCGGGAAAACAGTGCTACCACAAGGGTTTAATGGGACGCCCTTGGCTGATTAACTAGGAAAGCTAGTGGAGGGCTACCTTACCCGAAAGGGGCAAGGGCAGTAGGGGAGTGGTCAGTGTAGGGAGGTCCTTGGGTTGATTTTGCTGTGATGGCGGTCAGACAAGAACCCTGCACTGGAGCTTCCTATAAACTGTAGCGGGTAGTCTGAAGCTAGTGGAACTTTGTAAAGGCCTCGTAGTGGTACCCTGCCTCGCTTCCTTGGTAGAGGTGTATGGAGTCTGATCAACTCCGTGGCAAATGGGTAACACGACTTGTGGGTAAAGATGCGCAACCTCTGCAGAGTGTAAAACTGGTATACTAGCCGTGCTCACGGTCATGAGCGGCTCGGACACTCACATGATTAAATTATGGAACTTAAACTTAACCTGTCATTTCATTGCATTTGGGATTATTTTGTTATTACTTTTATTTATTATTACTATGGTTTGGTATTCACTTACACTTAGTAACTGCTAATAAAATTTTGACCAACTTATAAAAGCAATGCTCAGCTTCAGCCTTTACTTCATTGATCAGCCTTACACTACATGAACTCCCACCTTTGGTGAGTTCATGCCACATTATTCCCCACGACTTGTTGAGCTATGATCGTATGTGAGCTCACTCTTGCTGTCTCACACCCCCCCACAGGAGAAGAGCAGGTGGTTCAGGAGGAGCCTCAAAGCGAGGAGTATGATCTGATCTAGGTGGCGTTTCTCAGTTGACATTGGCGCCGACGATCCTTAGTTCGTTTTATGGTTATTCCTTTATTTTGTAATAAGTCTTCCGCTATGTAATAAATACTCTGATGTTTTGTGACATTTATCTCTATACACTCTGTTATTATATATGTTGTCTTCTTTGGCGCATGTATGAGATGCACCCGGCTTTGTCCTTTAAAATCGGGTGTTACACTGACTTAAACTGACTGTACCGTTAGTAGGGTATAGTGGTCACCCCGAGTTAAGTAAGCGTGAGCATGTCACACCGCCTTAAGTCATTGTCGACTTAAGCTGATTGCTCCGATAGTAGGGTATAGTGGTCACCCCGAGTTAAGTAAGCGTGAGCATGTTGCATCGCCTTAAGCCATTGCCGACTTAAGCCGATTGCTCCGTTAGTAGGGTATAGTGGTCACCTCGAGTTAAGTAAGCATGAGCATGTCGCACCACCTTAAGTCACTGTCGACTTAAGCCGATTGCTCCGATAGTAGGGTATAGTGGTCACCCTGAGTTAAGTAAGTGTGAGCATGTCGCACCGCCTTAAGTCACTGTCGACTTAAGCCGATTGCTCCGATAGTAGGGTATAGTGGTCACCCTGAGTTAAGTAAGCGTGCAGGTTGACAGTGAACAATTTGAGTGCCTTTGAAGTCTTTTTATTGATGATGTATTTCCCAGTTTACAGAGTACATTGTCGTCCCAATACCTTTTGAGATATAGCTAGGGGTAAAACTTCCTGAGATGTTCTATGTTCCATGAGTTCCCAATTTCCGTGCCATCCATTTGAGTAAGGCGATACGATCCAGGCCGAGTGACTTCTGCTACTATGAACGGTCCTTCCCATAGTGGCGAAAGTTTGTGTCGTCCCTCCCCCGTTAGAATTCGGCGGAGGACGAGGTCTCCCACTGCAAAGGATCGATTCCGTATGGCCTTGTCATGATAGCGCCTCAGAGTTTGCTGATATCGGGCTGACTGAATAACCGTATTCAATCGTTCTTCTTCTAGTACGTCGACATCCTCCAGCCTAGTAGCCTCAGCCTCTGCTATGTTTTCAAAGATTAACCTTGGTGCCACATACTTGAGATCAGCAGGTAGCACTGCTTCCGAACCATAGACCATAAAGAAAGGTGTGTTTCCATGCAAGGCTCAACTAGGTTGAGTTCTCAGGCTCCAAACAACATATGGCAGCTCTCTGATCCACTTTCCTGCGAACTTTTCATTCTTGTCAAAGACTTTCTTTCTGAGCGCTTCCAATATCATCCCGTTGGCTCTTTCTACCTGCCCGTTGGCTCTTGGGTGCGCCATCGAGGCATATTTGATCTGAATGCTCTTTTGCTCGCAGAAATCGAAGAACTCTGAGCTTGTGAAATTGGATCCCAAGTCGGTTATGATGCTATTTGGTATTCCAAACCTGAATATTATGTCTTGTATGAATTCCACTGCCTTGGCTGAAGTTAGAGAAGCGATGGGTTTGAACTCTATCCATTTAGTGAATTTGTCGATAGCGACTAGTACATGAGTGTATCCTCCTTGAGCTTTCTTGAAAGGTCCAATCATATCCAATCCCCAGCATGCGAATGGCCAAGTTACGGGTATGGTTTGCAGTTGCTGTGCTGGTAGATGTTGCTGTTTTGACAAGTACTGGCAGGCTTCGCACCTCTGGACTAACTCGGCTGCATCACTCTTTGCTGTTGGCCAGTAGAAACCCGACCTGAAGACCTTCCCAACCAGGGTCCTGGATGCTGCGTGTATCCCACATTGCCCAGCGTGAACCTCTTATAGCAGTTGCTTTCCGGTGACTGAGAGAATGCATTTCATGAGGACTCCTGATGCACCCCTTCTGTACAGCGTTTCCCCAATGAGAGTATAATGAGCTGATTGCCTCGCAACTCGTTCTGCTGTATTTTTGTCATCTGGTTCCTCCTCATTTTTTATGTACTTGATGATCGGCTCCCTCCAGTCATCAGGATTTGACTCCGGTTGGCTCAGAGCACTGCATTCCTCCGCCCGATCTAATGAAATGCTCGGATGCAGTATTTCTTGAACAAAAACTCCAGGCGGGACCTGAGTTCGACTAGATCCTAGCTTGGACAATATATCAGCTGCCGTGTTGCGATCCCTCTCCACATGATGAAATTCCAGACCTTCAAATTTGTCTTCTAGTTTCCGGACAGCAGTGCAGTATTTTCCCATGGAATCATTTGAGCAATCCCATTCTTTGTTTATCTGACTTATCACCACCAGAGAATCTCTGTATACCATCAGTCTCTTGATACCCAATGATATGGCAATGTTCAGTCCATGAATTAGAGCTTCGTATTCTGCTGCATTGTTAGATGCTGGAAATAACAATTGAAGAGCATATTTGAGTTGTTCACCTCCAGGTGCAATAAAGAGGATCCCTGCGCCTGCTCCCTGCAGTTTCAACGAGCCGTCGAAATACATTCGCCATACTTCTGCAGTTTCCGGGTTATCTGGCACTTGTTGTTCGGTCCACTCTGACACGAAGTCAACCAGTGCTTGAGTTTTGATGGCAGTGCGAGGTCGAAATTCAATGTCATGAGATCCCAGTTCACAGGCCCACTTGGCTATTCTTTCGATGGCTTCTTTATTGTGGAGAATATCCCCTATCGGAAATCCAGTGACTACTATGACTTTGTGGTCGTCCAAGTAGTGACGGAGCTTGCGTGCAGTTAGAAGTACTGCATATAATAACTTCTGAACTTGAGGGTATTTTTTCTTCGAAGGACCCAGAACTTCACTGATGAAATAGACAAGATGCTGTACTGGGTACACATGCCCTTCCTCTGCTCGCTCGACTACCAACACGGTGCTCACCACGTGAGTCGTGCAAGAGATGTATAATAGAAGGTCTTCAGCCGGTTGAGTCGACGAGGCTCGGCGAGGTGGTTTTAGCACTGGTGGTGTTGTCAAGAATTTCTTCAACGCATCTAGAGCTTCTTGTGCTTCTGAAGTCCACTGGAATTTGTCCACCTTCTTGAGCAACTTATAGAACGGTAAGCCTTTTTCTCCCAGCCGTGATATGAATCTGCTTAGAGTTGCCATGCATCCGGTAAGTCTTTGTACTTTCTTCTGTGATTGTGGTGCTTCCATTCTCATGATGGCCTCGATCTTTTCCGGATTGGCCTCAATTCCCCGGTGGCTGACAATAAACCCGAGCAACTTTCCTGCTGGTACTCCGAAGACACATTAGGATTAAGCTTCCATCGATATCGCCGTAGACTGTTGAAGACTAGCTGTAAATCTTCAATGAAGTTTTCTGAATTCTCTGTCTTGATCACCACATCATCCACATAAGCTTCCACATGCTTGCCCCAGTGGTCGTCTAAGCATGTCTGGATGGCTCTCTGATAAGTCGCTCCAGCGTTTTTGAGGCCGAACGACATGGAGGTATAGCAGAAAGCTCCGAACGGGGTGATGAATGTTGTTTATTCCTCGTCCTCTTTCACCAAGCTAATCTAATGATACCCGGAGTAGCAATCCAAGAAAGACAACACAGAACACCTGACGGTCGAGTCCACCACCTGGTCGATCCTAGGAAGTCCGAAGGGATCCTTCGGACAGTGTTTGTTGAGATCCGTATAGTCGACGCACATGCGCCAATCCACCTTATTCTTTTTTAGTACAAGAACAGGATTAGCTAACCACTTAGGATGTAACACCTCTCTAATGAATCCGGCCATGACCAAGCGAGCCAGCTCAGCACGGATGGCTTCTCTCTTGTCGGGCGTAAAGCGACGTAATTTTTGTCGGATCGGCCTCGCCTGGGGGTGGACTTTCAATTTGTGCTCGGCCAGTTCTCTCGGGACTCCCGACATATCCGCAGGTCACCATGCGAATACGTCTCGGTTATCTTGCAGAAACTGGACGAGCGCGCCTTCCTATTTGTCATCCAGGCTGGAACTGATGATAGCAGTCTTGCGCTCGTCGGTGAACCCAAGATTGATTCTCTTGGTTTCTTCAGTCGGCCGTATAGAGGTCACGGCTTGAGCTTCGTTCGCGGGTACCGCGAGGTCTTCCTCAGGCTTTGAGTTTGCCTGCGCAGAAGAAGTCGCCAACGGCTTGGTGGTGAGGGCCGCCTGAATGGCCACTCAGAAACATTCTGCGGCGCCTTGGAAGTCAGCATGCACAGTTATGATCCCTTGTGGTCCTGGCATCTTCAATATCATGTATGTATAATGTGGAATGGCCATGAACTTCGCCAATCCAGGCCTCCCGATGATGGCGTTGTATCCGCAGTCGAAATTTGCCACCTCAAACCTCAGGAACTCGGTCCTGTAGTTCTCCGGGGTTCCGAAGGTGACCGGCATGTAGATGTGGCCCAGCGGATATTCTCCTTCAGTTGGCATGATGCCGAAGAAGGGTGTGTCCAATTCATGGAGTTCTTTGAGGGGAACTCTTAAGCCTTGGAGCGTCCGGGGAAGGTGACGTTGATGTTGCTTCCCTCATCCACTAATACCTTTTTTACCCTGCTCTCTCGGATCACCGGATCGACGAGGAGCGGGTACTTGCCTGGGTGGTCGAAGTTGAGTCACTGATCTGCCTGGGCGAAGGTGATCGGGTGCTCGGACCATTGGTACGGGGCGGGAGGACTGGTAGCCGCCACCAGTATCTGACGGTCATTGAGCTTTTGTTGTCTCTTGCTTTCTTGCGACCCGTGTCCACCGAAGATGACGTTGACTTCTCTATCAACGCGCGAGAAGGCTCCACCTCCTCCCTCGTCCTGCTCCTAGGGTTGTCGAGGTTCTCCAGGTCCTCCTCGTGGTGGGGGAGGAGGTAGAGGTTGGAAGGGTCGGCCGTTCCCCACAGAATGCTTGAAGTCTCTGCAGTTCCGGAGGGTGTGGTGCATGTCCTTGTGGTACGGGCACTGGGCGTCGAGGATGTCGTCCAGTGTGCGTTCGCCTCCACGAGGTCCTCCTCGGGCGCGAGACGCGGGCGGTCCAGTAGCATGGACCTCTTCACGAGGCCTCTTCTCCCAGCGTTTGTCGAGCTGCTGGTTCGCGTCACGTCGCGGTGCTGCCGTTGCGGGCTTTGCTCCTCCGATGAGGTCTTGAGCTCGTTCGTCGACGGTGATGTAGAGGTCGGCTTCCCGGAATAGTTGCTCAGAAGTGGTCGGCACCTTCTGTAGTATGGTTCGGACGAAGGCCGAGTCATTGGATCCCCGGTAGAAGTCCTCGATCACTGCTGCCTCCGCGACCTCGGGCATACAATTTCTCATGGTCTAGAATCTTCTGAGGTACGATCGGAGAGTTTCGTCCCCCCGGCGCTTGATGGATTTGATGTCCCATGGTTGCGCCGGTTTGTCGGAGAGAGATTGGAAGTTGGCGATGAAGCGCTGACTGAAGTCGCTACAATCGTCGATGCAGTGTCGGGGTAGGTGTCGTAGTCATTGCAGCGCGTCTTGCCCAAGGACGATAGGCAAGTACGCGGTCATCATGTCCTATGTTGCCCCAGCGGCTCGGGCAGCAGTGGTATAGATGGCCAGCCAGCCTCCTAGATCCTGCTTAGGTTCATATTTGTCGACGTTGGAGACCTTGAAGTTAGGGGGCCATAGAATGGCCCTGAGGCGTGGAGTAAGCGCTGACACTCCACAGCTGTCTTCTTGTCGTCGGTGATGATGTCTTTCCCGGGGAGGAGAGTGGCTGTCGTGGTGCCTCGACCGTTCCTGGGTGGTGCCACCAGTCGAAGCCGTGACCGACTCGGTCCTGGTGGCCTGACTCCGTGTCGGGATGCCGTGATCTCGGTCGTACTCCTCCCGGCGACGGATCTCGTTCTCGTGTCGTCGCTCGCGCGAAGCGTTGATGGAGCTCCGTGCGTCTCACTGACTGTTGATGGCGTGTCGTAGGTCGTTTGGCGGATGGACGAGTGGCAGAAGGTGATTGGCTGCCAAAGTGAACAGCTGCCGATAGCCCTTGGCGTCGGGAGTCCGAGGGAGGCCATCAGCTATCCGTGCCAACACTACACCGACTTCACTCGGCGTGTTCATAGCTCGGGCGAAGTCGGTGTTTAGGTTGCGTCCAAAGAGTGGATTCTCTCGATGTTGCCTTGTTTCCTGCTCAGCCTGTTCCTGAGCTTGCCGACGGTCACGTCGTCGAGAGTTCCTTCTTTCTCTGAGGACCCATTCTTCCGGAGTTTCTCCCATTTCTGAGACCTCGTCTCGCGATACAGGCTGTGCCGAATCCCGTTCTCCGGCCTCGTGATGTCGCTGGATATTTCGGCGTCGGTTCCTCCGCCGGCGAGACTCCCGATGAAGAGGTTCTTCTCCTGGTGCAGTTGGTTCGTCATCGGAGATAGGATTCGATTCCACTCTTCCCCTGATGAAGAGGACATCGGGGTAGAATGGAGCAGCTGTCACGACGATCTTCTTTCTGTCCTCTTTTGAGGACGGAGGCACAGAAAGAGTGGCTTGACGATCCTTTGCCTCATTTGCTTCCTTTTTCCTTGTGATCCATATCCATCTTTCCGTTGGAGAGGTGGACAGCGGAGTTCTCCGGGTAGACAGACCCTCGGCTCCTAGCTTGCTGAAGGTGATCTTTTCTTGGAGCGCTGGAAGTTGCGCTTTTCCCTGTTTTTCTCCGATTTTCTCGGAGATCTTTGAGGAAGATTTTCTCTCCGGTGGATCCGCGATATGATGCAGAGTTCCCTCCTCATCCGCTACAGATGAGACAATTCCAAAGCAGAACACGGACCCGGGACAGAGGATAATCTTGTGCTGGAAGGTGACGGCCATTGAGCTAGCTTGGATCGATGACACACCCCCTACCTGGCGCGCCAGCTGTCGGTGTTTTGGGTCCGACCGTGCACCCGGGGTTGCCCCTCAAGGTGCTTTTTGGAGTAGGACGGTGTTATCGACTGTAGCTCGATGGTTCGTGCTAAATGCACGAGAGACAGTGGACAGCTGTGTACAGGTTCGGGCCGCTTTGAGATGCGTAACACCCTACGTCCTGACATGAGTACTTTATGTGGTGGGTTACAAGGCGGTTCTCTAGTGTTGGAAACGTAGAGAGCCGGAGTTGGTGGCTAAGTAATGAGGTCAATCGTCTTGAAGGGGTGCCCCCTAGGCCTTATATACCCGACCATGGGGCATTACATGTGGATATGATAACAATGTGCGCCTAAGTAATAGTGAACCGACTGAGTCTATCTTCCTATAATTGAGCCGACCCATCCTCGCTCGGTTCCGATGTATGGGGCTCCTGCGTGGAAGGTCGGGTCACTGTTGTGATCACTACTCGGATTCGTCGGGCCGCCTGGGCTTGCGTCAATCCGATCTTGTGTTGATCCACTTCACTAGGCGTTCTTTCCCAGGCCCACGAAGGGATGATCTCGCGAATTATTGGGCCCACGGGCCTTTTGTGAGATCTTTTATCCTTTTGGTGGACCCGGGGGATATCCGTCCCCCACACCGTCCCTGTGGTGTTGTTGCCACCCGGCGCGCACATATTCCATGTAGCATCTAGGAACAAGGGGGAAGAAGGGGCGTGCTTAAATAGCCATGGCGAGGGGCACCCGTAGGTGATCTGAGTCTGAGATTCGTGGCTGCGGCCGACGCCATGAGGGGGTTGTTACGGAGGAACGGGGAGAAGATATGACTGACGAGAGGGGTTCACATGTCGGCGCCCTGGAGCATTTCCCCCCGCGCACAATAGCAGGAGCTGGGTAGCGGGCCCGAGCTGTCATGGCCACAGAGAAGGTTGCGCCCACGGTGTGGAGAGACGAGAGGCTGGCATAGGGCCCCACATGTCAGTCACAAAATGTGGGATGAAGAGTGCCCGAGAAGATGGGCCGCGCGGAAAGACTTTTGGCCCATTCGGCTAGGGCAGAGGAGCGGGGCTAGGTCGAACGACATGGAAAACTGCCCAAGCGCAGGTATGGATTCTGCTATCCTTTTCCTTTTTATTTTTCATGTTTTATTTTTTAAATTTGCTTTACTATTTCTAAATTCAAGTATTCAACTAAATTTAAATTCTTGTTTTGAATTTTCAGACGTCCAATCTCAAATATAATCCTAATGTAAATATAAATTCTACTATTTGCATTGTATTATTTATTCTCCTTCCCATTATTTCATTCTAGAATTAATAGATGATTTTATTACAAGTTTCTTTTCTCATTTTGTACTCTAATTTATAATTTGAGGTCGAATTTAAATTATGATTCCTTATTTCAATAAAATGTATCAACACAAATTCATAAGTATGAGATGCCCACTCTTCTATTCATTTATTGGTTACATGACTATTTTAATATCCTTAATTGATTATAAAAGAAAAGGTCCTAATAATTTTCAAAGGTTAAAAAAATTCTCAAAACCTTATTATAAATATATTTATTACCTTTCCCTTCTACCAATTTTGGGCTTTACATATAATTTAAAAAATGTTTTGCTGTTTTTGGGTTTTTTTGCAATTATTAATTTGTCGAGTGCTTTTCTTTGCCGACACTCGGTAAAGTATTTGCTGAATGTCCGAAAAAATACTCGGCAAATAACCTTTTATCGATAAAATATTTACTGAGTATTCTTTGCCGAGTGTTTGAGACACTCGGCAAAGAACGCGAGTCCGGTAGTCAGTGAAGAGGGGCTCGTATACTGTGGGTTTTCAAAAGCTACAGCATTCGTTCTACAATAAATTAACTTATTATAAAATTACATTAAATCCAATTATTCTAAATTTCATTAAGTTTGAAACATATTCATATCTACAAAACAAAACTAGATATATTATGAAATATACCTTATAATAATATTATTATATGTCATAAATGATGCTACTTTTTTTGGTTAAATTAAACATACTTTTAACTTCAACTGATTTCATAATTGATTTATTTGAGATAAACATCGTAGAAAAAGCATCATGAAGGTAGCCTATGAGATTGTTATAGTCTCAACCAAGTATGATTAAAAGATGCTTTCCCGTATAGGGGATACACAAGCTCTACTGGATGTTTGTACAGTGCAAGATGGTAATGGAGTGTCTGTACCATCACGACGACATCTTGAGCTTGAGCAGCAGGCCCGAGGGGATTCAGAACAAGCGGATCGCCGCCACAAAAACGAAGGGGATTAAGGAGGGGATTTTAGCCCCTCCAATCTACTTTGATATTTAGACTCTCAAACTAGCCCTAAGTAATAGTGCCAACCTGTCGGCGTTTCGACCCCGGAGGGTCCCTCGACCGACGAGTAAATTGTCGCTGCGTGTCCCAGCCCAGATGGGTCGGCGCGAGACGGGACACAAAGGGGGAGAACAGTAAGGGGAAACCGCGGCCTTCGTGTTGTCCTGCGTCCAGGGCGGCTGGATGCGCTTGCAGTAGGGGGTTACAAGCGTTCGCTTGAGAGAGAAAGAGAGAGCGAGAGCCTTATGCGTTGGCCCGTTCTCCCGCGCGGCCAACCTCTTCGTACGAGAGCCCTGGACCTTCCTTTTATAGACGTAAGGAGAGGGCCCAGGTGTACAATGGAGGGTGTAGCAATGTGCTAACGTCTCTAGCAGAGAGGAGCTAGAGCCATAAGTACCTGCCATCGTGGCAGTCGGAGAGGTTTTGGCACCCTGTTCATGTGATGTCGTGGCCGTCGGAGGAGCGCTGGACACAACAGCAAAACTGAATACTCCCGTCGGCCATAATAATTCCCGTCGGTTTTTAGGGTTGCCGACGGGAGTTAATTAACTACCGTCGGCCATAACGAAGCCGACGGGAGATAAAATAACTCCCGTCGGCCGTAACGAAGCCGACGGGAGGTAAAAATAACTCCCGTCGGTTAGTCCGGAGGCCGACGGGAGATGCAGTAGCTCCCGTCGGCTTCGTTACGGCCGACGGGGTTTAGGGCGGGCCCGGCTAAAACGCGCGCGCCGACTCGCCCAGTCTCTATTCGTCGCGCGCGCCGATCGCCGAGCCTACGCCGCCGCCGCCGATCGCCGAGCCTGCGCCGATCGCCGAGCCTGCGCCGCCGCCGCCCGAGCCTGCGCCGATCGCCGCCGTTCTCCTCCCCGCCCGAGCGCCGCCGCCGTCCGAGCCTGCGCCGCCGCCGCCGTTCTCCTCCCCGCCCGAGCGCCGCCAGCGCCTACGCCGCCGACGCCGATCGCGCCGCGCCCGTCCCGTCCTCCGCCGCGGCTTGCTGACGCCGCTGCCCCCGCCCGTCCCCTCCACCGACGCCGCTGCAACCTCCACTGAGACAGTAAGATTGAAATCATTTAAAATTATATCATTGCGATATATATTTATATTTATATCGAAAATATGTTTATTCCCGTCGGTTGGTTGATTGTATTGATTAAGCCGACGGGAGTTAACTACGTTGTGGTAGTTTGATTAGTATGATACACTGTTTATTTTCCTAGAGTTTTAGGGTTAAGTGCGCAGACCAGTAGTTAACCCTAGGCGTCACCCGTTCCGGAAGCATGCACATGCATCACATTTATTCATATGTTTGGGCCTAATGCACCTAGACAATCTATGGATGCATAGATTGTATAGTTTCATTCGGTCCAAACACAAGATTACTTGTGATGTGCGTGGTTCCGGGATTGTCCACGTATTTGGACAGCCGGAGAATGGGTGTGGCCGCATGTGATTCGTGCACGTGTCCGTTGGTCCGAACGAGATTTCAGCAGCATAACCCAGTTGTTCTCCGTCGCACCATGATAGGCGTGTGTTCGGAGAACAGCGGGGTTATGCTGCCGAAATTTCGTTCGGACCATCGGGCACGTCACGAGTCGCATGCGGCCGCCTCCATTCTCGGGTGGGTTTATGTCCTTTCCTATAGTAGGGTTATCACCTAAGCCACGTGCATTGCTCTTATATGCTGAATTTTTGGTTGGTGGTTTACACAACAGCAAAACTGAGCCATCCTAGTCCACAAACATGGAAGATGACCGTGAGTGGATGTATGCTGGTTGGAAGAAGGGCGGATGTCACACAAAGGAATGGTTTCAGAAGACAGAAAAGTTTTTAGAGAACGCTCGTGGAGAGTCAACCCACGCTGTGATTACGTTTGTTTAATGTTGGTTTATTTTGCACCGTTTGTTTATTTATTTACATTACTCAGTACTAATAAAAACTTTCAATTGCTGCAGGATGCCTAAAAAGTTTAAGCAGGTGGTGAAGGGGTTCAGGGACTCCCTTTTCCGAGGGAGTTCCTTGAGCGCTAGTAAGAAGGAGCAGCTCTACAGAAGCCTACACCCAGAGTTACAGGGCCAGCCCTTGGGGTTTCAGAGAGGCGATGTAAGAATCATTGTATTGTTGCTTTTAATTTGTGTAAGACTTTAACGCGTGAATGTGACACTTGAGTTACTTATTTGCAGGATGAGGATGAGGATCAGGATCAGGATGAGGATGAGGATGAGGATCAGGATCAGGATGAGGATGAGGATCAGGATCAGGATGAGGATGAGGATGAGGATGAGGATGAGGATGAGGTTGAGGGTGGAGGTGAGGAGGCTGAGGCAGGAGGTGAGCAGGGAGAGGGTGGAGGTGGAGATGAGACTGAGGCTGAGGCAGGAGGTGCGGCTGCGGGTGGAGATGAGGCTGAGGCAGCTCCACCAAGGCGTCCACGTAAGTTTAGAAGGCCCCATGCCGTACAACCTCCACCTGTTCCGAGCTCCGAGACGGGGAAGACAGTGATCTCCCCCGTCGGAGATAGGTAAGTGCTGTATCTTGTGATTTGAATCAGCTGTATTCATCAAATGTAAGCATGTTTGATGCTTGCCCGTCTTTTTGTAGGGAGTGGTTGGACTACTCTTTCACCGGCCAGGGTCGTCAAAAGCAGGTGAACTCTGTGTTGAGTTCGCTCCTGAAGTTTCACTACCCTGGACTGGTGAAGACGTCCGACGATGCAGACGCTGCACCGGTCCTCGTCTCATGTTGGGACGATTACAAGCTGAAGGTCGATGTCACTTATGGCGATGCCCAGGGGCTTGTTCGCGCTGACTTCTGGGTACGTAATCTTGTGTGTGTTATATGGAAGCAATCATTAAAAAGTTAGATAACATTGCATTCTTTTTGTAGGCACGTTTTCGGTTGGCCGACGGGGATGACGCGAACCATGCCGAGAAGGTGTTTCAAGTAAATGCCTATCGGTTGGTGAAGGAGGCCCTGTACGAGGCAAGGATTCAGGCCACGTGCATGTATTATCAACAAATTTTAGGGCAAAAGATGAACAAGAAGACAGGGGCCTCGAGTATATACCTTCGCGAGGAAGAGTATCGTAAGGTTATATTTCAATCCTTTCCTTTGTGTTTGTTTCATTTGAATAGGTACTGATATATGTTTGTTTTTATGAAGGTGGTGGTTCCGTGGATGTCTAACCGGCCAGAGGCCTACGCAGCTTGGTGTGGGGTATGGGCTTCTGAAGCCTTCCAACAGAAGTCAAAAAGTCACAGGGACAATCGAGGCACCATGCCGAACCACACCTTCGGTGGCGACAACTTCACGCGAAAGGCGAAACGCCTGGTAAGAAAACTAACAAATATGTTGAGATGTCATATATTCTTTTATTGTACTAACTCTGTGTTGTAGGAAGCTCAATTAGGTCGCGAGCCGACTCCCATCGAGGTGTGGGAAGCTGGCCATAGGGGAAGCGACCCTTCCAACCCTTTGTGCAGCCAGACACAAAGGGAGCGTCTGGTGAGCTGTTGTCCTCAATATTCGGTTAATGCTCGCAACGTACTAACTAAGGTTATATAATCGATACAGGCGGCATATGCGGAAGAGATGAAGGACCGTCACGGAGAAGACTGCGATTGGAGGACCATGCCGATCGATGCTCAAGCCGTGCATAAATCCGGTGGAGGAAAGGCACATGGACGGTGAGATGTTACATTACATGCCATTTATATAGTGACATGAGCATATGCCTTAATTAATCTTTCTTTGACAACAATTGTAGATTCTCTCTCTTTGATGGAATGATCAACACGACGGATTTTAGAGCGTCTCGGCGGTCGGCATCTGGGTCCGGAAGCTCCGGTCGTAGCTCTCGTCGGCTCACTGAGCAAGAGCTTGAGATCGTGAGGCTGCGTGAGGAGAACCGTCAGCGCGATGAGCAGTTGAGGGCTCAAACTGAGCAGTTGAGGGCTCAAAGTGAGTACTATGCCTCAGTCCACGCGCAGCAACAGCAGATGATTCAAGTAAGCCCATTGCATTATTACTGTTTATTCATTGCTTTACACATCCAATGCGTACTACTAATATGCTTGGTCAATAGTTACTAGCTCAGCAGCAGGGCATTCCGTACGTGGCCCCTCCGCCTCCGCCGCAATGGACGTTCGTCCCTATGGGCCCTCCTCCACCTCCGGTAAGAAATTCTATGTCCATTCTCTAGTTACATAGTAAAAACGACGACTTGTGCCGCACTGCACTCACATGAATATGTATTATTCTTGTATTCAACAGGGACTTGTGCCGCAGCAGCCTCAGTTTAGCACACCGCCGGCACAGCTACCTGCCCCTGGAGCACAGGTTTGTATTCTAACTCTATAGCTATCGCCGACAGTTCAGCAGTTAATATGTACGATTTCTGACAAATTGCATTCTCGCTCCATAGGACAATCAGGAAGGAAGTGGAACGATGGATGGCTTCGTCAACTCCCTATTCGCGTACCCAACTCCGGACGGAGGCAGCGGCCAAAGCTCCAACAACCCTAGCCGCCGCGGTTCGTGAATGTGCTTCCGTCGGTACCTTTTCAGTAATGAACACTTCGATCTCTACCTTTTCAGTAATGGACACTTCTTTTGTGGATGAACACTTCTTATGTGGATGAACACTTCTTATGTGTATGAATGTTCTTATATATATGTGTGTGGATGGATGTGATTGATGTGTGTGGATGTGATTGCTGTGTGAATGTGCATGATGATATTGTGTATATTTTCTGTGCCATTGATCATAAATATGGGGTTTTGGGGGGGGGGTGACAGTTTAACTCCCGTCGGCTTTGCAAAGCCGACGGGAGTTATCCTGGTACTGTCCAGGATAACTCCCGTCGGCTTAGCCAAGCCGACGGCAGTTGTCGCTCCCCCGTCCCGGCAATCAGGGCTGACGTGGCGGACACATAACTCCCGTCGGCTACCTAAGGCCGACGGGAGTTAATTGCCCGCCACGTCAGCCCTGGGCCGGGGAGCGACAACCACCGTCGGCCCCGACGGGAGTTAATGTAATCCCCGTTGGGTAGCTCCTGTCGGCCGGGTACCGACGGGATTTACTCTAAAACCGACGGGAATAGCTAAATCCCGTCGGTTTTAGAGTAAATCCCGTCGGTACCCGGCCGACGGGAATATCCTGGATTGCTGTTGTGGGAGCCCTGCGGAAGTACAGCTGTCGGGGCTGTCGGGTCTTTGCTGACGTCTCCTTGCTGACGTAAGGGGTTGGGAGCTGCCGTCGTCATGAAGCGTGCGGGGTGTCATCATTACTTTTTTACTGGAGCGAGCCAGATGGGACGTCGGTCTTGTTCCCCATAGCCTGAGCTAGCTAGGGGTAGGGTAATGATGACCCCCCTGGCGACGTGGCCGGTCCGGACCCGAGTTTGGGCGAGGTGGCGATTCTTCCGAGGTTGAGTCCGAGCCCTAGGGTTGGGCGAGGCGGAGTCCATCGTCTTCCGGAGCCGAGGCTGAGCCCGAGCCCTGGGGTCGGGCGAGGCGGAGTTCGTTGTCTTCCGGAGCCGAGGCTGAGTCCGAGCCCTGGGGTCGGGCGAGGCGGAGTTCGTCGTCTTCCGGAGCCGAGGCTGAGTCCGAGCCATGGGGTCGGGCGAGGCGGAGTCCATCTTCCGAGGCCGAGACGGGGGCCGAACCCTGGGGTCGGGCGAGGCGGACCTTCCTATGTCGCCCGAGGCTAGACTTAGCCGCTGTCGACCTCACTCTGGCGAGTGGCACGACAGTCGGAGCGGGGCAGGCGGCGCTGTTTTCTTGTCAGGTCGGTCAGTGGAGCGGCGAAGTGACTGCGGTCACTTCGGCTCTGTCGACTGAAGAGCGCGCGTCAGGATAAGGTGTCAGGCGATCCTTGCATTAAATGCTCCTGTGATACGGTCGGTTGGTGTGGCGATTTGGCCAAGGTTGCTTCTCCGCGAAGCCTACCCGAGCTAAGCCTCGGGCAAGTCGATGGTGCGTCCGTTGCTTGAGGGGACCCTCGGGCGAGGCGTGAATCTTCCGAGGTCGGCTGTCTTTGCCCGAGGTCGGGCTCGGGCGAGGCGGGATCGTGTCCCTTGAGCGGAGCCTTGGCTTGAATCGCGCCCATCAGGCCTTCGCAGCTTTGTGCTGATGGGGTTTACCAGCTGAGATTAGGAGTCTTGGGGGTACCCCTAATTATGGTCCCCGACAATAGTCGAGTCCCAAGTTCTCGGGCTGGTATGTTGACGCTGTCAACGGTTTGGCTGGAGCCGGGTTTGCGAGAGCAGCCCCCGAGCCTCCGCACAGAGCGAGAGGACGGTCAAGGACAGACTCGACTTTTTTCATACGCCCCTGCGTCGCCTTTCCGCAAGGAGGAGGGGGGAAAGCGCCATGTTGCCCTCGGAGGGCGCCGAACATGGTGTCTCCAGTGAGTTGCTAGCGGGTAATCCGAGTGGACGCCCGTGCCCCATTCGTTAGGGGTCGGCTAGTGGCCCGGAGGCGCGCTCCAAAGGTACCTGCGGGTGATTCGCCGGACCCAGTCCCCTTTTGACGGGGTCCGAGGGCTCGATGCTCCCTCTGGTGGGATTCCGTTACAAAATCGTTCCCGTCGGTCTCGGAAATGTCCTAGGGTACCTCGGGAGCGCAGCCCGAGCCTTGGTTATGTATCGAACGTACCCAGGGTCATCCCTCACTCTGCGTGCTCTGAGGCGGCTGTCGAACCCTTCGGGGGCTAGCCTACGAACCCCTGATCAGTAGTGGGCGCGGAGCCCGAGTGGCCTAAGGCGGCTGTTGAACCCTTCCGAGGGGCCAGCCTTCGAACCTCTGACCAGTAGTGGGCGCGGAGCCCGAGTGCTCTGAGGCGGCTGTTGAACCCCTCCGAGGGGCCAGCCTTCAAACCTCTGATCAGTACGGGGGCTCGGGGCCCGCTTCCTTCGCGGAGAAGGATCCCTTTCAGAGTAACCCCTTTCCCGGTCCCTGTAGCAAGAGAGAGAAAAGGGAAGAGGAAAAGGATACGAAATTGAACGACGTGGAGCACCTTTTTTGACGCGGTCATTATGGCGGAGGTGAAGCGTCGCCCGCTTTGCCTGCCAAAGGTGCCGCCTGCCCTGCCGCAGAGTTAATGCGACGGGACGAGTGGTTGGCGGGGTAGCCGTTGTGTGTGCGTGAGCCGTTCGAGGAACAGAACACGGGCGCGTCGTCTTCACGTCGTGGGAGAGGGCTCTCTCGCTGTCCCAGGAGGGGACGTGAGCCTGCAGACGACTTGACCGCTGCTTCTGCCCGCCTGCTGCCGCCATTACTGCCGGCCCATTTCTGGCCGTATCGATCATCGCGCCTTCTCCCGCGGCTGATTGACCCATGACCGATGTGCTCGATTGGCACTGTTGGGTCATGCGCGGGGTTGCCTCGAGTCGCGACACCAGTTCCGCAGTCGAGAAGGCGTGGTACTGGTGCGAGTGGCGGTGCAGTTTCTTGCACGTAGTAACCGGCGCGCCGGTTACATGACGTGTGGGCCTAAGCCTCCATGCTGGACGCGTCGAAGTCGAAAGGGTGCGCCCCCTTGGTGCAGTTGCATGCCGCCTGCATGGCGGTCCGCCCTTTCACCCGCTGGTCCGGGCGATAGTGGAGGAATGCTTGTAACCGCTGGGCTGTTGTGCGCTCCGCGCGTGGCGGTCTGGCTTCTTCTGTCCTAGGCCAGCTTGCATGACGCGTGGGACCCAGCCCCTGTGTCGTAGGGGGGGAGGACCTTGGAGCGTGTTGGAGAAGACTCAGTCCACGACGGCTGAGGACGCAAGTGGGGAGAGTTGCCTTTAAAAGGAGGGTGACCCCCTTGGATGGCAACCATGTCTTCACACTTTCCTCATGCGTTGCGTCCTTCCACCTTCCGAGCCCCCGGATGGGGAGCACTCGCGTCGCTTTGTCTTGCTGTCGTTGGAGGAACGCAACTTCGGGAAAGTTGGTACCTTTTAGCCATCGCTCGGCTTCAAGGATTTTCATCAGGCAGCCCGGCTGCATCCCCTCGCTGGTGGTCACCCAAGACGGTGACCACCAGTTCGATGGTGGGGAGAAGCGAGCCGGGCTGCGGCCTCTGCCCCGCCCTTAGCTTCAAGGATCTTCATCATCCTTGCTGGGGCGAAGGGCGGGCTGAGCCGGAGCTCTACCTCTCGCACGGGTTCGTGGGTCACCCTCTCCTTCAGCATTCAAGGGAGAGGGTGCTCACTAGCCTAGCGGAAGGGGCGGACTCCGACAACGCGGGGCTGGTCGGCCGCGAGCGTCGTCAGCTTCAGCGCGTTGGGCTCGCTGGCTCAGCTGGCTCTGGCTCAGCTCCTGGTGCCCCCTCCCGCCGTACGAGCGGTCGCCGCGCCGCGCGCACCGGAGGGCCGCCCAAGACGTCGCGCGCTGCTAGGGCGGCATTCGTGTTCTTGGGTGGTCCTGCCTTTGCTCCGGTACGACGCCTCTTGCGCGGAGGTTGGTGCTTTGCCTGTCCGGAAGGATCCGAGTGGGGATCTGCCGGTGGGCAGATGGCTGCCGTCGTCGACGTTGATGTGGTGGCGGCTGAAGAAGTCCTCGTTGCCGACGAGATCGCCGCCACCATCCGCGCTCCGGGCCTCCGGCTCTTTGGCTTTGATAGCTTGTCGTCGCCCCTCGAGTGGGGACGTGGGCGAGGAGCTCGTCGCAGCAGCGTCCGCCCTGAGGTCATCGCTGCTGTTGTTTGGCCACTTCGGAGCGGAGGTCGTTGTCGCTGCTGCCGGAGCGGGCGTCGGCGAGCCACCAAGGGTTTTGTCGCCCCGCAGGCCCTCCAATGTGGGGGGTTGTTCGTACCTGTGGGAGTGGAACCGGAGTTCCGTTTGTAATGGCACCTTGAGTGCCGGTGTTTGTTCATTGTGGCTGTCGGGGCCTGAACATGTAGGTATTTTTGGGTGTAATACCATGTTTTTTCCTCATTTTCGAGCACTGGGACTCGCCTGTCGGCTAGCCGAACCGCTTAACCAAATGTGAGTTGCTCTGTGCGGAAGGTGACGAGTGAGGTATCCGTATCCCGGAGGCGTAGGAATCCCTCGGCTCGGTCGACCTTGCCGCCCGAGGCTTCACTTGCTTAGTCAAAGAAACCCTCGGCCGCTCTGCGATGAGCCGAAGCCGGAGGCAGCGGTGTCAGCATGGACAGAGGCGGAGTTGGTTCGAAAAAGGGAGCTTCGTCGGCCGGGGCTTGGCCGGGTCGTCCACTGGCGGGACCAACGCCGGAGTCGAGTTGTCGAGGCCGCGAGTCAGGCTGGTGTCCTCGGGGGACAGCTGGCTGAGGCTTCGGGGCGGCCGACCGAGCCATCTACTCGGGCCGGGTTCCTGGAGGAGACCCTGGCGGCGATGGCCCGGGCGTGGTGCTAACGTCGTCCTTCGGAGCGGAGATCCTTCGACCGTGTTGCCGTCCGAGGCTCGGTCGGACTTCGCCGATGGTGGAGTTGACGCCGAGGGTGCTGCTGCTCCCTCTCCATCGACGTCTGAGCCTGCAGGATCGGTTCGCCTGCAGTATGCATATGTTTTTTGCGGCCGCCGAGGCCCGAACATACTGTCGTCGCGTTGTAAAGCTGCGTTTCTTTTCCCCTTGTTTCGAGTATCAGGACTTATTTGTCGGTAACAGAATTGTTTGTTCGAGCGAGAGTTACTTTTCACGGAAGGTGATGAGTGAGGTATCCATATCCCGGGGGCTTAGGAGTCCCTCGGCTCGGTCGGCCTTGCCGCTTACGTGTACTCTTACTCGTCCATAGGATTCTGCTATCGATATAGTTGAGAAGGCACGAAAAATCGTTTCGGCAGAAAAGTTTTCGAGCATTAAGACTTGTTCGATCAGCAGGATGGCTTATCCGAATGCGAGTTACTTCTCGCAGAAGGTGATGAGTGAGGTATCCGTATCCCGGAGGCGTAGGAGTCCCTCGGCTCGGTCGGCCTTGCCTGCTTACGTGTACTCCGCCGTTTTCATGACCCCACTACCGAAGTAGTCGAAAAGCACGAAAGATATTCTGGCAGAAAGACTTTTTCCGAGGAAAATTTTGACGCGGAGGGGGTTCCCCCCTTCTAGCCCTCGAGGGAGGGTCGGGCTTTGCCGAGGCAAGGCTGACCCTTCCTTGATGGTTAGACTTCATATGTAAACGAGGTTTATGAAAGACTTGAAAACATCTTAAGGGTAGAAGCGACGTAGCTATCGGATGTTCCAAGCGTTGCTGTAGACCTCGCCTTGACTGTTGGCCAGCTTGTATGTTCCGGGCTTCAAAATCTTGGCGATGATGAATGGCCCTTCCCAGGGAGGCGTGAGCTTGTGCCGCCCTCGGGTATCTTATCGTAGTCGAAGCACCAAGTCGCCCACCTGGAGGTCTCGGGACCGAACCCCTCGGGCGTGGTAGCGTCGTAGGGACTGCTGATACCGCGCCGAGTGTAGCAAGGCCATGTCCCGAGCCTCTTCTAGCTGGTCTAGTGAGTCTTCTCGGTTGGTCTGGTTGCTTTGGTCGTCGTAGGCCCTCGTCCTTGGGGAACCGTATTCTAAGTCTATGGGCAAGATGGCCTCAGCCCCATAGACTAGAAAGAACGGTATGAAGCCCGTGGCTCAGCTCGACGTTGTCCTCAGGCTCCAGACCACCAAGGGAAGTTCCTTCATCCATCGCCTGCCAAACTTGTGGAGGTCGTTGTAGATCCTCGGCTTGAGTCCTTGCAGAATCATGCCATTGGCACGTTCTACCTGCCCATTCGTCATGGGGTGTGCCACGGCGGCCCAGTCCACCCGGATGTGGTGATCCTCGCAGAAGTCCAGGAACTTTCTGCCGGTGAACTGGGTGTCGTTGTCGGTGATGATGGAGTTCGGGACCCCGAAGCTATGGATGATGTTGGTGAAGAATGCCACCGCCTGTTCGAACCTGATGCTGTTTAGGGGTCAGACCTTGATCCACTTGGAGAATTTGTCGATGGCGACCAGTAGGTGCGTGTAGCCCCCGGGTGCCTTCTGCAAGGGACCGACGAGGTCCAGACCCCACACAGCAAACAGCCAGGTGATGGGTATTGTTTGTAGAGCCTGAGCGGGTAGGTGTGTCTGCCTTGCGTAGAATTGACACCCTTGGCAGGTGCGGACAATTCTAGTGGCGTCGGTCACCGCGGTTGGCCAGTAGAAACCTTGTCGGAAAGCGTTTCCAACAAGGGCTCGAGGCGCTGCGTGATGACCGCAAGCCCCTGAGTGTATTTCTTGTAAGAGCTCCTAGCCTTCGGCGATGGATATGCATCGCTGGAGGATGCCGGAGGGGCTGCGGTGGTAGAGCTCCTTCCCGTCACCCAGCAAGACGAATGACTTGGCGCGCCGCGCCAGTCGCCGAGCTTTGGCTCGATCGAGGGGCAGCTCTCCTCGGTGGAGATATTGCAGGTATGGGGTCTGCCAATCTCGATCAGGCGGGACCCCATTCCGCTCTCCCTCGACGCGCAGTGCCTCACCCTCGGGGGCCGAGGGTGCCTCGGGCTGAGCCGAGGGCGCCTCGGGCAGGGCCGAGACCTTCTCGGGCTCGGGCGTGTCGTTGGTCTTGATTGAGGGTTGATGTAGGTCCCGGGAGAAGACGTTCGGGGGAACCGTTGTTTGCGCCGAAGCTATCTTCGCCAGCTTGTCCGCAGTCTCGTTGTACCACTGGGCGACGTGGTTGACCTCGAGCCCGTAGAACTTGTCCTCTAGGCGCTGAACCTCGTCGCAGTAGGCTTCCATCTTCGGGTCGCGGCAGTGGGAGTTCTTCATGACTTGGTCGATGACAAGCTGCGAGTCACCGCGAGCGTCGAGGCGTCGGACCCCTAGCTCGATGGCAATGCACAACCCGTTGACCAGAGCCTCGTACTTAGCCACGTTGTTGGACGCCGGGAAATGGAGGCACAGCACATAGCGGAGGTGCTTCCCGAGGGGCGAGATGAAGAGCAGGCCCGCGCCTGCCCCTGTTTTCATCAGCGACCCGTCAAAAAACATGGTCCAGAGTTCCGGTTGGATCGGAGCTGCCGGGAGCTGGGTGTCGACCCATTCAGCCACAAAGTCCGCCAAGACATGGTACTTGATGGCCTTCCAAGGGGCAAACGAGATTGTCTCGCCCATGATTTCCATCGCCCACTTTGCAATCCTACCCGAGGCCTCTCGACACCGGATGATCTCCCCCAGGGGGAAGGATGACACCACAGTCACCGGATGAGACTCGAAGTAGTGTCGCAACTTCCGCCGCGTCAGAATCACCGCGTACAGCAGCATCTGAATTTGTGGGTAGCGGATCTTGGTCTCGGACAGTACCTCACTGATGAAGTAGACCGGCCTCTGGACAGGCAATGCATGCCCTTCTGCTCGCCTTTCGACCACGATCGCGGCGCTGACCACCTGAGTGGTAGCGGCGACGTAGATCAAGAGGCCTTCTCCGGCAGCGGGAAGCACCAAGATGGGTGCGTTCGTAAGGAGCACCTTCAGGTTCCCGAGGGCTTCCTCGGCCTCGGGGGTCCAAGTGAAGCACTCGGTCTTTCTTAAGAGGCGGTACAGAGGTAGGCCTCTTTCGCCGAGGCGCGAGATGAAGCGGCTCAGAGCCGCAAGGCATCCCATGACCCTCTGTACGCCTTTCAAGTCCTTGATGGCCCCATGTTGGTGATGGCCGCGATTTTCTCGGGGTTGGCCTCGATGCCCCGCTCGGAGACGATGAACCCCAAGCGCATGCCTCGGGGGACCCCGAAGACGCACTTCTCGGGATTGAGTTTTACGCCTTTCGCCTTGAGACACTTGAATGTCGTTGCAAGGTCGGAGAGGTGGTCGGAGGCTTTCCTTGTCTTGACTACGATGTCATCGACGTAAGCCTCGACGGTTCGACCAATGTGCTCTCCGAACACGTGGTTCATGCACCTTTGGTACGTCGCACCCGCATTCCTCAAACCAAATGGCATAGTAACGTAGTAGTACATGCCAAAAGGTGTGATGAAAGAAGTCGCGAGCTGGTCGGACTCTTTCATCCTGATTTGGTGATACCCTGAGTAAGCATCGAGGAACGACAGGGTTTCGCACCCAGCAGTGGAATCCACGATTTGATCGATACGAGGCAGAGGGTAGGGAACCTTCGGACATGCTTTGTTTAGACCATTGTAGTCTACACACATCCGCCATTTCCCACCTTTCTTTTTCACAAGCACAGGGTTGGCTAGCCATTCAGGATGGAATACCTCTTTGATGAACCCAGTGGCCATCAGCTTGTGGATCTCCTCGCCTATGGCTCTGCGCTTTTCTTCGTCGAATCGGCGCAGAGGCTGCTTCACGGGTCGGGCTCCAGCTCGGATATCCAGTGAGTGCTCGGCGACTTCCCTCGGTATGCTAGGCATGTCCGAGGGACTCCACGCAAAGACTTTGGTGTTCGCGCGGAGAAAGTCGACGAGCACTACTTCCTATTTGGGGTCAAGCTCGGAGCCGATCCGTATCTGCTTGGAGGCGTCATTGCTGGGGTCGAGAGGGACGGACTTAACCGCCTCTACTGGTTCGAAGTTGCCGGCGTGGCGCTTCGCATCTGGAACCTCCTTGGGGAGGTTCTCCATGTCGGCGATGAGGGCCTCGGATTCGGCGAGGGCCTCGGCGTACTCCACGCACTCCACGTCGCATTCGAACGCGTGTCGGTACGTGGGGCCGACGGTGATGACCCCGT
Source organism: Zea luxurians (assembly GCA_029449295.1). Taxonomy (NCBI): domain Eukaryota; kingdom Viridiplantae; phylum Streptophyta; class Magnoliopsida; order Poales; family Poaceae; genus Zea; species Zea luxurians. The sequence continues at coordinate 35,548,006 of JAOPSE010000028.1, forward strand.
TGGGGCCCGGCATTTTGAGCTTGAGGTAGGTGTAGTTGGGGACGGCCATGAACTTGGCGTAGCATGGCCTCCCCAGTACTGCGTGGTAGGTTCCTCGGAACCCAACCACCTCGAACGTGAGGGTTTCCCTTCAGAAGTTGGAGGGAGTCCTGAAGCAGACAGGCAGATCGAGTTGTCCGAGGGGTTGGACGCGTTTCCCGGGGATGATCCCGTGAAAAGGTGTCGCGCCTGCCCGGATCGAGGACAGATCGATCTACAGGAGCCCAAGGGTCTCAGCGTAGATGATGTTGAGGCTGCTGCCTCCGTCCATGAGGACCTTGGTGAGCCTAACGTTGCCGATGACGGGGTCGACAACGAGCGGATATTTCCCCGGGCTCGGCACGCGGTCGGGGTGGTTGCCCTGGTCGAAGGTGATGGGCTTGTCGAACCAGCCTAGGTAGACTGGCGCCGCCACCTTTATCGAGCAGACCTCATGTCGCTCTTGCTTGCGGTGCCGAGCCAAGGCGTTCGCCACTTGCCCACCGTAGATCATGAAGCAGTCGTGGACCTCAGGGAACTCCTCTGCATTGTGATTTTCCTTCTCGTCGTTGTTGTGAGCCCTACCACCTTCTGTAGGTGGCCCGGCCTTGTGAAAGTGGCGCCGAAGCATGACGCATTCCTGAAGGGTGTGCTTGACGGGCCCCTGATGATAGGGGCACGGCTCCTTGAGCATCTTATCGAAGAGATTGGCACCTCCAGGAGGTTTCCGAGGGTTCTTGTACTTAGTGGCGGCGACAAGGTCCGCGTCGGTGGCGTCGCGTTTCGCTTGCGACTCCTTCTTGTTCTTCTTCTTGGTGCCGCGCTGAGCGGACGCCTCGGGGACGTCTTCCGGCTGGCGGCCCTGGGGCTGCTTGTCCTTCCGGAAGATGGCCTCAACCGCCTCCTGGCTAGAGGTGAACTTGGTGGCGATGTCCATCAGCTCGCTCGCCCTGGTGGGGGTCTTGCGACCCAGCTTGCTCACTAGGTCGTGGCAGGTGGTGCCGGCGAGGAACGCGTCGATGACATCGGAGTCGGTGATGTTGGGCAGCTCGGTGCGCTGCTTCGAGAATCGCTGGATGTAGTCCCGGAGAGACTTTCCCGGCTGCTGGCGGTAGCTTCGGAGATCCCAGGAGTTCCCAGGGCGCACGTACGTGCCTTGGAAGTTGTCGGCGAAGGCTTGGACCAGGTCATCCCAGTTGGAGATCTGCCCCGGAGGCAGATGCTCCAGCCAGGCTCGAGTGGTGTCGGAGAGGAACAGGGGGAGGTTGCGGATGATGAGGATGTCATAGTCCGTTCCACCCAGCTGGCAGGCCAGTCGGTAGTCCGCGAGCCACAGTTTCGGCCTCGTCTCCCCCGAGTACTTTGTGATGGTAGTCGGGGTTCGGAACCGGGTCGGGAACAGCGCCCGTCGTATGGCCCGGCTGAAAGCCTGCGGACCGGGTGGTTCGGGCGAGGGGCTCCGATCCTCCCCGCTGTCGTAGCATCCCCCACGCCTGGGGTGGTAGCCTCGGCGCACCCTCTCGTCGAGGTGGGCTCGATGGTCGCGGTGGTGGTGCTCGTTGCCGAGGCGACCCGGGGCCGTAGGCGCCGTGTTGCGCGTGCGCCCGGTGTGGACCGAGGCTTCCCGCACGAATCGGGAAGTCACGGCGCGATGCTCCGAGGGGTACCCCTGCCTTCGGGAGGCAGAGCTTTCGGCCCGTCGGACCGCGGCATCTTCCAGGAGATTCTTGAGCTCTCCCTGGATACGCCGCCCTTCGGTGGTTGATGGTTCCGGCATCGCGCGGAGTAGTATTGCTGCAGCAGCCAGGTTCTGGCCGACCCCACTGGAAGCCGGTGGCGGCCTTGCCCTGACGTCGTCGGCAATGCGGTGCTAGATGCCCTGGGGTAGATGACGCGCTTCTCCGGCCGGAGCTTGGCCTGCCCATTCCTGCCCGATGTTCCGCCGGAACTGCTCAAGTGTTCCTGCTCCCTCGTCAAGCCTAGCCTGCATCTCGCGGATTTGCTCGAGCTGTGTGTCCTGACCCCCCGCAGGAACTGGGACCACATCTAGCTCCCGAAGCATGTCAACGCGAGGCGCAGGCCTAGGGGGATCGCCGTTTTCCGGCATACCAAGATGGTTGCCTTCGTTGGGACCCCCTAGATCGACGTGGAAACATTCATGACTTGGGCCGCAGTCCCCGTCGCCGAAGCTGCGGCTACCATCGGAACAATCGGAGAGGCAGTAGTCGCATGCGGTCATGAAGTCCCGCATGACACTGGGGTTACCGAGCCTGGAGAAATCCCAACAAAAGTCGGGCTCGTCATCTTCCTCGGAACCCGAGGGTCCGTAGGTCGAGACGGTCGTCAGTCTGTCCCAGGGCGACCGCATATGGTACCCCGGAGGGTTGGTACATGCCTCTATGGAGGCTTCCACCGAAGCGAGGTCGCTTGGTGGGTCGAAGCTGAATCCAAAAGGCACGAGATGGGAATCGGCCGGTACCTCTTGGTCGACGGGCGGTGACGAAGTCGCGTCAGGGGCGGACTGCACCATTGTCTCAGGTACGAGGGCGACGCCCAGCAAGTCCTTCGCGAGCGTGCTGGCGTCGTTCGTCTGCTTGGGGTTGGCGTGTTGCAGGGAAGCGGCGCTCGTCTTCGTCTCAGACACAAGGTCGAAGCCCGACGTGTCCCCCGCTGGGGCGCCAGCGTCGTCGACTTGCTTGACAGCCGACGAGGTGCCGCCTCCTGCTTGGCCATGGTTGCCCCGCCTCCTCCTCCGCCGGTGGGGGAGGTGACGGGACAAACCCGGATGTTGTTCTTCCGCCATGTGGGGAAGACGTCGTTGATTCCGCCGCCGGCGGGCGGGCTAACGGCCGCCATTGTCGCTGTCGCGCGGCGGAGGAAGGAGTATCATGTCGTAGCTGTCGTCGAGGGACATGAACTCAAGACTCCCGAAACGGAGCATCGTCCCGGGTTGGAAAGGTTGCTGGAGACTACCCATCTGGAGCTTGACGGGAAGCTGTTCGTCAACACGCAGCAGGCCCCTACCTGGCGCGCCAACTGTCGGCGTTTCGACCTCGGGGGGTCCCTGGACCGACGAGTAAATTGTCGCTGCGTGTCCTAGCCTAGATGGGTCGGCGCGAGACGGGACACAAAGGGGGGAGAATAGTAAGGGGAAACCGCGGCCTTCGTGTTGTCCTGCGCCCAGGGCGGCTGGATGCGCTTGCAGTAGGGGGTTACAAGCGTTCACGTGGGAGAGAGAGAGAGAGCGAGAGCCTTATGCGTCGGCCTGTTCTCCCGCGCGGCCAACCTCTTCGTACGAGAGCCCTGGACCTTCCTTTTATAGACGTAAGGAGAGGCCCAGGTGTACAATGGGGGGTGTAGCAATGTGCTAACGTGTCTAGCAGAGAGGAGCTAGAGCCCTAAGTACATGCCGTTGTGGCAGTCGGAGAGGTTTTGGCACCCTGTTCATGTGATGTCGTGGCCGTCGGAGGAGCGCTGGAGCCCTGTGGAAGTACAGCTGTCGGGGTTGTCGGGTCTTTGCGATGTCTCCTTGCTGACGTAAGGGGCTGGGAGCTGCCGTCGTCATGGAGCGTGCGGGATGTCATCATTACTTTTTTACTGGGGCGAGCCAGATGGGACGCCGGTCTTGTTTCCTGTAGCCTGAGCTAGCTAGGGGTAGGGTAATGATGGCCCCTTGGCGACGTGGCCGGTCCGGACCCGAGTTTGGGCGAGGTGGCAATTCCTCCGGAGCCGAGGCTGAGTTCGAGCCCTGGGGTCGGGCGAGGCAGAGTCCGTCGTCTTCCGAAGCCGAGGCTGAGTCCGAGCCCTAGGGTCGGGCGAGGCGGAGTCCATCTTCCGAGGCCGAGATGGGGGCCGAACCCTGGGGTCGGGCGAGGCGGAGCTTCCTATGTCACCCGAGGCTGGACTTAGCCGCTGTCGACCTCACTCTGGCGAGTGGCACGGCAGTCAGAGCGGGAAAGGCAGCGCTGTTTTCTTGTCAGGTCGGTCAGTGGAGCGGCGAAGTGACTGCGGTCACTTCGGCTCTGTCGACTGAAGAGCGCGCGTCAGGATAAGGTGTCAGGCGATCCTTGCATTAAATGCTCTTGTGATACGGTCGGTTGGTGTGGCGATTTGGCCAAGGTTGCTTCTCTGCGAAGCCTACCCGAGCTGAGCCTCGGGCAAGTCGATGGTGCGTCCGTTGCTTGAGGGGACCCTCGGGCGAGGCGTGAATCTTCCGGGGTCGGCTGTCTTTGCCCGAGGTCGGGCGAGGCGGGATCGTGTCCCTTGAGCGGAGCCTTGGCCTGAATCGCGCCCATCAGGCCTTCGCAGCTTTGTGCTGATGAGGTTTACCAGCTGAGATTAGGAGTCTTAGGGGTACCCCTAATTATGGTCCCCGACACAACCTATTGTTAATTGTTACACGTACATATGCACCGTGCAGAATGCACTGGTGTTGTGTTGCATCTCAAACCTCATGGTATGTTACTCCTATAGGATGATTGCACAATAACAACCATGAGATATACAATACTACTTTTGTCTAAGATTACTATTTTTCCTTCAAACCAAAAAAAGATATTGACACATTGCAAAATTAGCATATGCTAATTATCTTTTCGAGCATTCATTAAAAAAGAAAGAACAAGAATGACATATCGCGACGATGTTTTTGCATTCTGATCCACCATCATCGTCTTCGATGTCTATCATGGTAGAGGATCAGACTATTAAGTTGCATGCCCTAACCAGCCTAATTCAAAAGATTAAGCTGATAGCAGGAGATAGACAATCATTTATATTATATTTCAATATTCACCCTTACGTCGAGTCTCCTTTAGGTCTTACACATGAAATATGAGTTAGAAATAATTATTTTATTTAATTGCGCTAGCTATGATTCGAACTTATAGAATGAGGTGCACAATTTATTTATATTATATTTTAATATAGACCACATTTCTTTTTTTAAGTAGCTCTGGAGTATCTCTGTTGCAGCACGACGAGAAAAACCTGAGTGAAGAGATCCTCGAAGAGTTCCTCGTGCCGATTTTCTGGGTCGCATTGCGATGCAATGAGGAGTCACCGAGAGCAAGGATGCTCACCAGAGCGTCATCAGAAAGCTTGCTGGTGTAAGGGACGCTTATGGTTAGCTGCTTGTATAGATGGACAGATGGTTAAATGAGCTGTGACTAACAGGTTGGCTGAAGCATAGCCTATTTAATAGTGTCGGATTGGACTCGGCACGAAAGTCATGACGTGTTTAGACCGCTGCCTTGGGCCATAGTGCTGACACAGTCCGGCATGATTATATTTTTTATTTTATAAAACTTAGTATATATATATTTAGATTTTATATTCGCTGTTTACAATAAACACACTAGAGTTCTACTTGTTAGCCTCCTTTATGTAGTGTTTTTCAGCCTTGAACCATGAGGTTGTGAGTTTGAAACCCACTCATGCACGGTTTTTTGATGTTTTCCTGATTTAATCGGACAGCGTGGACAGATTAACGGATCGGACCGGCCCGGCACGGCTACCAAGCCGGTGTGCCGTGTCTGAGCTGCAGCACGCGGGCCGGTCGGGCACGACCCGATTAGCCGTTAGGCCTAACGGGACCGTGTCAGGTCAGGCCAGGCCGCCCGTTTGGACAACTATAGCTTCTTGTACGCTAGCATATTATTACTGCTAAAATCATTGCGTGGCATGCCGGTATGTCTGGTGAATGAAGCGTGGCCACACCACTCACCACAACTCACAATAATACTATCTCCGTTCATATATATATATATATATATATATATATATATATATATATATATATATATATGACATCGTTGAATTTTAAAAAAAAACTTTAAACACTTGTTTTATTCAAAATATTTATTAAAAATATAAAATTTTAAGTCACGTTCAAACGACCTTGAGTGATAAAACGAACCACAATAAAATAAATAATAACTCACGATATTTTCTGATCAGTTCAAGAGTGGACTTTGTGTGAAAGTGCAATATTCGTAGTGTCGAAAAAGGCGTGAAGACGAGAGGAAAGGCCACCTTTGTAGGCGGCGACGTGGCGTGCGCCTGATAACTGGCGTGATGAAACCGAAAGCCTCAGCCTCGTTCTGTCCTGGTCTAGACTCTTTAACTCTAGAGAATGGAGTCGGCGGATCTCCGACGGTTGGGCGTTGAGGCGTTTAACTCCTACAGCAGGATTTGACACAACCACGCAACTGCACGAGATATTTTGAGCTCTGGTGGTTGGATTTTAAGGAACAAGGACATTATGTAGACATCGTCAAGATCAAACATGGTTGAACTTGAACAGCACGCAAGAATGGAGGCGGAAAGAGCTGGAGCGTGTCTCCCCCTCCCCTACCAGGCGACCAAATCCATGTGCGTGCTGCTCCTCGCTGCTGCTTCCATGCTGAGCAGCAGCCATACCATCACTGCCGCCGCACATGGTGCTGCTACTGCTACTGCCTCTCCTAGTCCACCAGCGGCGTTGCTGATCGCCACGGCCGACGACCAGCAGGCTCTGCTCGCCTTCAAGGACCTCGTCACCGGCGACCCTCACGGGGTGCTGACCTCATGGACCGCCGCTGGCAACACGACCGCCGGCGTCTGCAGCTGGAGAGGCGTGGGGTGCCGCTCCCGCCGCCGGCGCCCTGGCCGCGTCACCTCGCTGGAGCTGGCGTCCGCCAACCTGACCGGCACCGTCTCGCCCTTCCTCGCCAACCTGACGTTCCTCGGCACGCTCAACCTCTCGCACAACTTCCTGTCGGGCAACATACCCCGGGAGCTCGGCTTCTTGCCCCGCCTCTCGTACCTGGACCTCCGGCACAACTCCCTGCAGGGCGTGGTTCCAGGATCCCTCGCCGGCGCCTCCAGGCTCCTGGTCCTGCAGCTGGAGTACAACAGCCTCGTGGGCGAGATCCCAGCCAACCTGAGCCACCTGCAGAAGCTGGAGGTCCTGGACGTCGGCTCCAACCAGCTCTCCGGTGCGATCCCGCAGTCGCTCGGCTCGCTCTCGAGGCTCACGTACCTGGGGCTGTACCTGAACAATCTCTCAGGAAGTGTTCCGGCGTCTCTCGGTAACCTCTCTTCGCTCGTCGACTTGTTTGCTGACACTAACAGACTCAGTGGCCAAATACCAGACTCTCTGGGACGGCTGACAAGGCTCAGCTCCCTTGATTTAGCCTACAACCATCTCAGCGGCACAATCCCGGCAAGCCTGTTCAACATCTCATCAGTTGCCACCTTCGAATTGTCCGGCAACAAGGCTCTTTCAGGCGTTCTCCCGTCTGATATCGGTGCCACCCTCCCAAACCTCCAGAACCTGATCCTCAACGACTGCCAGCTGCGCGGCCGAATCCCCCGATCCATAGGGAACGCGTCGCTGCTCAGGTACATACAGCTCGGCGACAACCAGCTTGAAGGGGCCCTGCCGCTGGAAGTAGGCAGCCTGAAGGATCTCGAGGTGCTAACAGTGGAGAGCAACCGGCTGGAGGACGAGTGGTGGGGAAGTGATGACTGGGACTTGATCGCCTCCTTGTCCAACTGCAGCAAGCTGTTCTACCTGTCCCTTGACTCCAACAGCTTCCGAGGCGTGCTCCCGCCTTCCATCGTCAACCTCTCCAGCACGATGCAGAAGCTTCATCTATCACACAACGGATTCCACGGAGCGATTCCTACGGATATCCGGAAGCTTTCGAGCCTCACCATACTCACTCTCAGGGGTAACTTGCTGACGGGCAGCATCCCGGCATCGATCGGGGAGCTTCACAGCCTAGGAGTTCTAGACTTGTCCGAGAACAACATCTCCGGGGGAATCCCTCCTGCGCTGGGGAACCTGACAAACCTCTCCATACTTTACCTGTTCAAGAACACCCTGCAGGGACCCATACCCACGAGCCTGGGGAAGCTGCAGAACATCGGTAGCCTGGTCCTGTCGCTCAACCAGCTTACCGGCTCGATACCAGCGGAGGTCGTCAGCCTCTCCTCTCTGACCAGCTACCTCGGTCTCTCGTACAACTCCCTCACTGGTCAGATCCCATCAGAGGTCGGGAAACTGACGAACCTAGTGCTGCTGGATCTGTCAGTAAACCAGCTATCCGGCGACGTTCCTGCAGCTCTAGGCAAGTGCGTGGAGCTAGCGCAGCTTCAGCTGAACGACAATCTTCTTCAAGGCGCCATCCCGCAGTCCTTGAGTGGATTGCAAGGAATGCAAGAGCTGGACGTCGCGAGGAACAACTTGTCTGGCCCTGTTCCGAAGTTCTTTGCCGACTGGCCGAGCCTGAACTACCTGAACCTGTCGTACAACAGGTTCGAAGGCTCCGTTCCGGTGACGGGCATCTTCGGTAACGCGAGCGCGTTCTCCGTGGCTGGTAACAAGGTCTGTGGGGGAGTTCCAGCTCTGCAGCTTCCGCCATGCCCCACTGTCGAAGACGAAGAGCCCGACGACGCTGAGAAGAGGAGGCCAAGGAGACTAGCAGTGATAATAGGCACTGTTGTTGGTTCTACATCTTTGCTTCTCCTTGCCTTTTGTGGTCTTCTCCTGTTGGTCATGAGGCGGCAGAAAAGGGCCCCTGCCAATCTCTCTTTGGCGGAGGACCAGCATTGGCAGGTCTCGTTCGAGGAGATACAGAAGGCGACTGACCAGTTCTCCCCGAGTAAACTCATAGGCGTGGGAAGCTTCGGGTCCGTTTATAGAGGGATCCTCCTGAGCCCAGGTGCGCGGCAAGTTGAAGTCGCGATCAAGGTCATTGAACTCCGGCAGCATGGAGCCGAGCACAGTTTCCTGGCCGAATGCCGTGCCCTGAGAAGCGTTCGCCACCGGAATCTTGTCAAGGTCGTCACCGTCTGCTCCAGCGTTGACCACCAGGGAAACGACTTCAAGGCGTTGGTCTACGAGTTCATGCCGAACGGGGACCTCGACGGGTGGCTACACCACCACCATAGGCAAGAACCACAAGATGGGGCGCCGAGGAGGAGGAGGCTGACCGTGACGCAGAGGGTGGACATCGCGCTCGACGTCGCGGCGGCTCTCGACTACCTGCACCACCACGGCCAGGCGCCCGTCGTGCACTGTGACCTGAAGCCGAGCAACGTCCTCCTTGACGGCGACATGGTCGCGCGCGTGGCGGACTTTGGCCTCGCGCGGTTCATCCGTAACAAGATGGTGAGCGACTCGGCGGGAGGAAGCAGCACTTGGAGCGTCGGGATCAAGGGCACCATCGGGTACATCCCTCCAGGTTGCAGAGCTTGTTGTTTAGTTTGTTCTTCCTACTGATGAGATGAGATGAGATGTTTCTAACCAAACCATAGGCTCTCCTCTCACACTGTCTCATGGTGACCCGCAGAGTACGGAATGGACGGCGATGTCTCCATCCAAGGCGACCTGTACAGCTATGGCGTTCTCCTGCTCGAGATGTTCACGGGGAAGCGGCCGACAGATGCCTCGTTCCAGGGAGGCCGGACTCTGCAGAGCTACGTCGCGTCCTGCTACCCGGACAAGGTAATGGAGGTAGCCGACCCTGGCCTACGGCCTCAGCTGGGCAACGGGTGTTTGAGCGGAGGGGACGTTTGTTGCGACGAGATCGGCGCCGAAAAGCTGCGCAGGTGCATGGCGTCGGTCTTTCATGTCGGCTTGCAATGCTCCCAGGAACCACCCAGAGCGAGAATGCATGTCGGGACTGCCATCAAAGAACTCGAGGCGGTCAAGGATGCCCTGCTAAACGACTGACTCTGGATAGAATCTCTCCGCAACAGAAACACAAGTATGTACTATAAAACCTGACAGAAAAAAATTGACGGTTAGTGAATAAGTTTTAGGGACAACATTTGTCATTTCTTCTAAAGCGGTAGCAAACACATTGTTTTCAGATTATCTGCTTTGACTTCGGCAACGTGCTTCGTCTGAGCGCTTGAACCGAATCTTCTTCCACTTCCCTATTTACCTGTATTGATACATATAAACTAGTTGTTCCTGAAATAGATTGTGAAATGGCTAATACTAGTTAGTTTTGAGGACATTCGGTAAAGGCATTCCTTCAACAGTAGCCTCTTGCGAGATTAGTTCTTTTTTAATAACATGCTCAGACCGCAAAATAGACGAAAGCCTTATGCCGAAGAACCGAAAACATCTTCCTCAAGCACGTTATTAAAAACAAAATTGAATAAGTATATCTTCAAACAGGAAATGTTGAAGCGAGAAGCTGCATTTGCGGTCCACAGCCATTGAGCCACTATACCAAAAATATAAACTTTCTACGACTTAATAACTTCCTAGGGGTTTCAAAAGAAATCGTAGGAAGTAGTTAGCTTATGACGGCTCTTGGAGCATCTCGGAAGTATATTTTAACTTCCGACGGCATGACCCTATGGCTCTCGGAAGCTTCTGACGGTCCGACCCTATAGCTCTTAGAAGTCGGCAACTTTTCATGGCCTAGCCCTATGGCTCAGAAGTTAGCCTTTTATGACTAACGACGCAGCCTCGCCTTGCCCGCGCCTTCCCCCGGCTAGGAGAAATGGTAGTTGAAAGGGAAATCAGGTTAACCATTTCCTATAATTAATTTTTGTGGTTGATGATCAACACAAACACATGGACTAACTAGTTTGTCTAGATATTATCTATTACAGGTGCATAAGGTTCAACACAAACCAATAAAGAAATTCGGTTAGGGACACAATCAAGAATTGAGCAAAGAACTTGAGTATGCTGAAAATTGGGGTATCGGACTGTCCGGTGTGCCACCGGACAGTGTCCGGTGCACCATGCCCGTACAACTCCAAACCAACCACTCTCGGGAATTCCAGGGCAGCCTCCGCTATAATTCACTGGACTGTCCGGTGAGCCAGTGGAGCAACGACTCCCTGCGCGCAACGGTCGACTGCAGAATGAACAGTAAAAGTGAACAGTGCGTGGCAGAGTCAGAGCTGCGAAGTTAGAGGGCACCGGACTCCGTTGTGGCACCGGACTGTCCGGTGTGGCTAGAATACAAGGCGCTCCAACGGTCAACTGCTCAGAACCCTAACGGATACGCTGACGTGGCGTGCACCGGACAGTGCATAGTGCATGTCCGGTGGCACACCGAACTGTCTCGTGCGCTCATCGCCAACAGCCTTGGCCAACGGCTACAAAGTGGTTGGGGGCTATAAATACCCCCAACCACCACATCCTTTAGCATCCAAGTTTTCTGAAGATCACATTCAATACAAGAGCTCTAGCATTACTCTAAGACACAATTCAAAAGATCAAATCCTCTCCAAGTCCCAAATTCATCTCAAACACTTAGTGACTTATGAGAAAGAGATTTTGTGTTCATTTGCGCTCTTGTTGCTTGGATTGCCTTCTTCCTTTCTCATTTCTTTTCTCAAGTGATTTGTAATCGAAGCAAGAGACACCTAAGTGTGTAGTGGTCCTTGCGGGGTCTAAGTGACCCAAGAGATTAGGGAAAAGGCTCACTCGGTCTAAGTGACCGTTTGAGAGAGGGAAATGGTTGAAATAGACCCGGTCTTTGTGACCTTCTCAACGGGGACTAGGTTCTTTGGAACCGAACCTCGGTAAAACAAATCATCGTGTTCACTCGCCTTGATTCTTGTTTGATTTGTTTTCCCCTCTCTTCGGACTTGAATTTAATTCTAACGCTAACCCCAACCTTAGTGTGTGTTTAAAGTTTATAAATTTCAGGTTTCGCGTATTCACCCCCCACTCTAGGCGACTTTCAATTGGTATCAAAGCCAGTGCTTCATTAAGAGCCTAACCAACTCGAAGTGATGTCTCCATATCACGCCAAGAGGGAGATCGTGACCGACAAGAAGGCCACGGGCTCTGGGAGGACTCTATCTGTTGGGAACTTGTTCTCAAATGCTATGAGTTAAGAACAAGGCAACACAAAATGTTAATGGTTAAGGTCCTTCGTCCTTCAAAGCATTATCTCCCTTAGGATATAATGATCTTCAGACGAAGGTCATGAAGGGCATACCTTCATCATCGCATCATATATTAATGAAAGAAGAAGCATATGAAACATGAGAAATGACATGAACAACCATATGACATCGTTAATATATCTTTTTTATATCATCATTAATGAATATGAACAATGTTGAATTACATTTGTACCTTCGACTTGATAGAAGGCAAAAGTCCAAGCGTGACGCACAAGTGAATACAAGTCAGCGAGAACAGTACGGTGCTACTGTTCAACTATTTATAGGCACAGGACACATCCTGTGTAAAATTACATTCCTGCTCTTCATGTTCACTATTGACTTAAGGACAATCTATCGAGGGCTAAATAGCCTTTTCCTCTTTAAGTCGGTTCCTTTTTCTGCTGCTGAGCCGAAGCTTCCTTGCGCATAGCTTTGGAGCTGGTTCAACCTTCATCCCAACCATGCTTTTCATATTATGCATAGCTTCATTCTGAGTCCGAAGGTTCCTGTACATATATTACACTTGGAAAATATTGTTAATCATGTTTTTGAGGACCTTCGGAAGACGAAGGCCCCCAACAGTAGCCCCTCGCAGTATTAATTTGTTATAACAACGAATTTAGACTGCGATGTGAACGAAGGCCTTAAGCCGAAGGTCCGAAAAAAACACCTTCCCTTTGCTAGAATAGCAACAGTCAATGACAAACGGGGTCCACCAAGTTGTAAAGCACTAGGCGTATAAATATGAACCATAGCGGCAGCATCTGATACGCCACTTCTGCCATTTGCGTTATTTTCTCAAACTTTTAGCTCTTACTCATTAGCTCTTGCCTGATTTTCGATTTTTTAGAGCTTCGGTTTAAAGACATGTTTGCTCCAAATTTAAAAAGAAGAAGATGAGTGGAGAGAAGAAGGTGACTGAAGAGAAGAAAACAAACGAGGAGACGAAGCTGTTTGAAGAGAAAAAAGCTGCAGATCCTTTCATTGCTGGATTTATTGAGTCTATGGCAAAAACAAATACAGAGAAGATTACTAAGGAGATCATGGAGGGTTTATCCGAAGATTCTGATGACAGTGATAGTTATGATGTAGAAAGTGGGGATGAAGATTCTGAGGATCGGCCGTGGCGCTCAAGCCATACTATCTTCGGAAAATCGACTATCAAGCAGAGTCATATCGATGCCATGAGGGGAGGTATTTTCACGACATGTCTATTGTCAGAGTTGGAGGAGACAGTACTGCCCTTGCTTCAGAGGAAAACGAAGTTGTTATATACCGAAGCTTCTTAAAGGTAGGTCTTCGGTTCCCGTTGAGCAAGTTTGTGGTTGAAGTGCTGAAGATATACCAGATCTTCCTTCATCAGATTACCCCCGAAGCTATAATTAGGATAGGGATTTTTGTCTGGGTTGTAAGGAGTCAGGGGCTAGAGCCAAGCGCGAAGTGCTTCTGCAGTATGCACGAACTTTTATATGAGACGAAGGCTACTGGCAAAGAACCGTACCACAATAACTTTGGTTGTTATGGATTTATTGCTCGCCCCAATGCAAGCCACCCAGTGCCAACGTTTCGGAAAAGGTGGCCCGAGGCCTGGATGGAGGAGTGGTTTTACGTTAAAAATGATTTAAAGGTAAGGGAAGACATCAAAGGAATCATTTAGCGCCCCATCTAGTCTCACTTCGGCCTTCGAAGGCCGAAGGTGGAAATTGATGGCATTGTTGAAGCATGTCAGAAGGCTTTCAGCATTGTGTGTGCCTTCATTGGCACAAGGGATTTGATTCAAGAGCATATAGCCTTCAGGGTATGGCCACTTGTGGAGAGCTGGGATATGCCGAAGGAGACCACCGCTGATTCCAGTGAGGGTGGTCTGGTCCGTTTGAAGTATACCTTCAAGTTTAGGGAGAAGTTTGATGAGCCAGACGATGACTGGCTGAAGTGTATTGAAGCTACCAGTGATGAGTTACTTGGGGCATACTCCAAGACCGAAGATAATGCTCTATCCGTAGCTTTCGGGAGTCGGGGCAAGAAAAGATTGAATAGGGTATTTGATGCTATTGGCTTCGTATACCCTAATTACCATTACCCGTTACGAGGGCAAGAGAAAAAGAGAAAGACTGTCGCTTCGGCTATTGCAACTGAGTCGAAGGGCAAAAAGATGAAGGTTCTGACTCACCGGCCGCGTTACATTGAACCAGTCGTGGTACCTAAATTTGGCGCGGGGGCCTCTTCAGCTGCCGAAGCAAAGCGCGCTTCTCCGATTGTGTAGAGTACTGAAGAGTCGATTGTAGTGCCAAAGATGCCTATAGTCGAGCCAGCCGAAGCTAGAGATGACAAGGCTACAGAGCCACAGGTGGAAAAGGTGATAAAAACGCCAGAAATCTTGAGCCCACCGACAGAGGCAGATGTGCCAAAGATGCAAAAAGTTCCTGCCACCACTCCCAAAAGGAGGAGGATGGCCAGCGTATTAGACGCTATTATAGAGACTACGAAGGCCTTGAGCCCTGCTCCTAAGAAAATTGTCGAAGCTACGAAAGTTCAGGCCGAAGCCGAAGCTGGGCCTTCAGTGCCCACCGAGACGAAGCCTGCCACGCCTGAGGATAAAACAACAGGGCAGATTGTACCAGAGAAGACTGAAGCTCCTACTCCCGAAGCTCCGAACGAAGATGTTGACTACATTATTTGGCATGCTTCGAGGGAAGAAATTATCCTAGGAAGAAATCTTGGAGGCTAGACACTATGCCCAAAGACTAAAATATCCAAGAGGGGCCTTAGTGTATAATGGTGCCAACGAAGATGATTTCCTGTACTGTCTCCCGGATAACAAAAAAATATCCGTGTGCCGAGAGATAGCTAGGAATATGGGATTTCCAAAACTGGAAGAAGGTCTTTCGGTTCTATCAAAAGATGAACTTGCTGATAGCCTCGCGTATAATAGCATAAAGGTATAAAAGTCGACTTTGAAGTTAGAAACGAAGTATTTTATTGTCATACTCATCTCTTTCTTCTTTTGCAGGGCTTAATTCTTAGTAATGTCTTGAGGGCACAAAAGAATACTGAAGACGAGGGCTGTACCATAGCTCTCAACAACCTTCGTTCAGAGGTGATTGAGTTGAGAAACGAAGGCTTGGAAAAAGATAAAATTTTGATTTCATTAGTGAACAAAGTAAAGGAGGGCGAAGCTAATTACAAAGATCAGGCCGAAGCCCAGAAAAATGAAATTGAAGACCTTCGGAGACAACTGGCCGAAGCTAAGGAAAATTGCGCACTTGCACAGGCTAATCAAGAAATCTGTGAATATTGGAAAATTAGGCTAGAGAAAAATGTTGAAGAACTTCGCGAATCCAAGGAAAGGTGTTTTGAAAAATCCTTGGATTGTGTAAATAAGTTAAAAACTAGCTTCGCTAAAGTGGGCGCCTATTCTGCTGAAGAAAACTTCATATGAGGTGACCCCGAAGGCGTTGTTGAATGGATAAGTGGAGAAACTGAAGCCTTCGAGGAAATTTTAAGTGATCGTGGGGATATTTGCGCGTTTTCCGATGCGCGGGGAATCTCAGCTATTCTGGAGAAGGCCAGATGTGATCACGTTAAGGCCATAGCTCAGGCCGAAGCTGCCTTCTCCATAGAAGATACGAAGGATCCTTCAGCTGTCACACCCGGGTTTCGGGGCACCAAGACCCGGGCGCGAACATAATCACCAGGTGTGTTGGGACCAAGTCTCACACATATGATGAATCATGGCACAGGATCGAATGTCACATCTTTACTACATAACAGGAGTTCTATACAAAATAAATAATTACATTATAAGGAGACAACGGTCCAGCAACCCAAAGTTGACTGGGAGACGACGGCCTAGACCTCTCGCGAACACATCGCAGCATCCTCCATGCGCCTCATCCTGTGGTACCTGTTCTTGACCTGTGGGGGGGGGGGTGTGAGACAGCAAGAGTGAGCTCACATACGTTCATAGCTCAACAAGTTGTGGGGAATAATGTGCATGAACCCGCCAAAGGTGGGAGCTCACGTGAAGTGTAAGGCTTACCAAAGAGGATGGTTAGAGCTGAGCATTGCTTTTAAAGTTGGTCAAAATTTTATTAGCAATTACTAAGTATAAGTAAATACCAAACCCAATTAAGTAGTAGAACAAAAATAACAACATCACCTGCGATGCAATGCATATGACAAATTGAATTTAGTTCCATAGATTAATCATGTGAGGGTCCGAGCTGCTCATGACCGTGAGCACGGCTAGTATACCAGTTTTACACTCTGCAGAGGTTGCGCATCTTTACCCACAAGTCGTGTTACCCATCTGCCAAGAGACGGCCAATCCCATACACCTCTACCGAGGAGGCGAGGCAGGGTAACACTACGAGGCCTTTACAAAGTTCCACTAGCTTCAGAAAACCCGCTACAGTTTATAGGAAGCTCCAATGCAGGAATCCCTTGCAGGACCGCCATCGCAGCAAAATCCTCCCGAGGGCCTCCCTACACTGACCACTCCCCTACTGCTCTTGCCCCTTTCGGGTAAGGTAGTCTTCCACTAGCTTTCCTAATTAATCAACCAAGGGCGTCCCATTAAACCCTTGTGGTAGCACTGTTTTTCCGGGTGGTCGCTCCATGTTCCAATTAACATAATGATCTTATCATGAACAGTAAATAACAACTGATAATAAAAGTATAATCATGAATAAAGTGTATCTCCATACCCATAACCACATAAAGCAATAGCAGGTACTACCCAAAAAGTGTGGTGGTAATCAAGGTATAAAGATAGTCAAACTGGGGTAACCTATTTGAGAGCACCTAGAGGGGGGGGTGAATAGGTGATCCTGTAAAAACTTCAAACTTAAGCCACAAAAACTTGTTAAGCGTTAGCACAGTTAATGCCAAGTGGCTAAGGTGAAGTCTTCAACAAAACACAATACCACAAGAATCAAGCACAGAGGGACACGGTGGTTTATCCCGTGGTTCGGCCAAGCCAATGCTTGCCTACTTCCACGTTGTGGCGTCCCAACGGACGAGGGTTGCAATCAACCCCTCTCAAGCGGTCCAAAGACCCACTTGAATACCACGGTGTTTTGTTGTTCTTATCTCAATCCCGTTTGCGAGGAATCTCCACAACTTGGAGCCTCTCGCCCTTACAAAAGATGTTCACAAAGAATCACGGAGTAAGGGAGGGATTAGCAACTCACACACAACACAAAGATCACAGCGAATACGCACACACAAAACCCAGACTTGAGCTCAAGAGGCTAACACACTAGAACAGAGCTCAAATCACTAGAATTTCAAACAAGTGCGCAAGATTGATGTGTGAGTGATCAAGAGTGCTCAAGGAATGCTTGGGTACTTCCTCCATGCGCCAAGGGGTCCCTTTTATAGCCCCAAGGCAGCTAGGAGCCGTTGGGAACAAATCTGGAAGGCCATCTTTGCCTTCTGTCTCGTGGCGCACCGGACAGTCCGGTGCACACCGGACACTGTCCGGTGCCCGATTTGTTTCCAAAAACAGCACTTCTGACCGTTGCTGGCTGCTCCAGATCTGCGCTCAGTTGGCGCACCGGACATGTCCGGTGCACACCGGACAGTCCGGTGTTCCTTCCCGACCGTTGGCTCGGCCACGTGTCTCGCGCGGATTGCGCGGCCGACCGTTGGCCCTGGCCGACCGTTGGCTCACCGGACAGTCCGGTGCACACCGGACAGTCCGGTGAATTATAGCCGTACGCCGTCGGCGAATTCCCGAGAGCGGCCAGTTCGCGCCGAGGAGGCCTGGCGCACCGGACACTGTCCGGTGCACACCGGACAGTCCGGTGCTCCAGACCGAGCAAGGACTTGGCTGCACACAGCCAAGTCATTCTCTCCCCTTTTCTCTTTTTCTTCTTGCTGTTTCTAACACTTAGACAAACATGTTAGTCCACAAAACCAATGTACTAAGGCTTAGAAACATACCTTTACTTCATGATTTGCACCTTGTTCCATTTTACGATTAGGCACCTGTGTTGAGCACTAAATCACCAAAATACTTAGAAATGGCCCAAGGGCACATTTCCCTTTCAATCTCCCCCTTTTTGGTGATTTATGCCAACACTTCATAAAGCCACTAGAACAAGTGCCAACTCAATTCAAATGACATAAATTTAGGTGTTATTCAATTTTGGCATATATGGATCATCCTTTGCCACCACTTGGTTTGTTTTTGCAAATCAAACACAAATCTCTATTTCTAAGTTAAACACACATGTTTAAGCATAAAGAGAGTCATTCAAAAAGAGATTGATCAAGAATTTCAAAAACTCCCCCTTTTTCCCATAATCAATACTTCTCCCCACAAGAAGCCAACTTTTGACAAGAGAGACATCAAAAGAGTTTTGACAAACCAAACGCTCTATTCTACTATTTTCAAAAACTCTCAAGTGGTAGCTGATCCATTTATCACTTTGGCCTTTATTTTCTCCCCCTTTGGCATCAAGCACCAAAACGGGATCAACTTTGGCCCTATAACCCCATTGCCTCACCAAAATCTTCAATTAAGAGCAAATGGCAATAAGAGTTCATGAGATGGACTTGGAATAAGTTACCCTTCATCGGAGTGCAGTGGAAGTCTTTCATGGTCCAAGTCCACCTTTTCCCTTTCAATTCTCCTTTGTGACTAACACAAGCAAACTCAAACATATGGTTAGTCTCAAAGGGTCAAGTTGTAACACATCTCCCCCTAAACATGTGCATCACATTGCAACGGACTTGTGAGGTCCAGGGAGTGTTTGTACAACTTGAGCACCATAATAAGCAACAAAATGCAGAAGGGAACATGATCAAAAGCATAAATACATGTATGCTACCATTCAATCCAAGTTCCGCGAATCTAAGACATTTAGCTCACTACGCAGCCTGCAAAAGGTCTTCTCATCTAAAGGCTTGGTAAAGATATCGGCTAGCTGGTTTTCGGTGCTAACATAAAACACTTCGATATCTCCCTTTTGCTGGTGGTCTCTCAAAAAGTGATGCCGGATGTCTATGTGCTTTGTGCGGCTGTGCTCAACGGGATTTTCCGCTATTCGGATAGCACTCTCATTATCACATAGGAGTGGGACTTTGCTCAGATTGTAGCCAAAGTCCCTGAGGGTTTGCCTCATCCAAAGTAGTTGCGCACAACACTGTCCTGCGGCAACGTACTCGGCCTCAGCGGTGGATAGGGCAACGGAGGTTTGTTTCTTAGAGTTCCATGACACCAGGGACCTTCCTAAGAATTGGCACGTCCCCGATGTACTCTTCCTATCGACCTTACATCCAGCATAGTCGGAATCTGAGTACCCAATCAAGTCAAAGTTAGACCCCTTTGGATACCAGATCCCGAAGCAGGGCGTAGCGACTAAATATCTAAGAATTCGCTTCACCGCCACCAAGTGACACTCCTTAGGATCGGATTGAAATCTAGCACACATGCATACGCTAAGCATAATATCCGGTCTACTAGCACATAAATAAAGTAGAGATCCTATCATTGACCGGTATGCTTTTTGATCAACGGACTTACCTCCTTTGTTGAGGTCGGTGTGTCCGTCGGTTCCCATCGGAGTCTTTGCGGGCTTGGCGTCCTTCATCCCAAACCGCTTCAGCAGATCTTGCGTGTACTTCGTTTGGGAGATGAAGGTGCCGTCCTTGAGTTGCTTCACTTGGAACCCAAGGAAGTAGTTCAACTCGCCCATCATCGACATCTCGAATTTCTGCGTCATCACCCTGCTAAACTCTTCACAAGACTTTTGATTAGTAGAACCAAATATTATGTCATCGACATAAATTTGGCATACGAACAAATCACCATCACATGTCTTTGTAAAAAGAGTTGGATCGGCTTTCCCAACCTTGAAAGCATTAGCAAGTAAGAAATCTCTAAGGCATTCATACCATGCTCTTGGGGCTTGTTTAAGTCCATAGAGCGCCTTAGAGAGCTTACACACGTGGTCGGGGTACCGCTCATCCTCGAAGCCAGGGGGTTGCTCCACGTACACCTCCTCCTTTATTGGCCCGTTGAGGAACGCGCTCTTCACATCCATTTGGTACAACCTGAAAGAATGGTGAGCGGCATATGCTAGCAAGATACGAATGGATTCTAGCCTAGCCACAGGAGCAAAAGTCTCCTCAAAGTCCAAACCTGCGACTTGGGCATAACCTTTTGCCACAAGTCGAGCCTTGTTCCTCGTCACCACCCCGTGCTCGTCCTGTTTGTTGCGGAACACCCACTTGGTTCCCACAACATTTTGCTTGGGACGAGGCACCAGCGTCCAAACTTCGTTGCGCTTGAAGTTATTAAGTTCCTCCTGCATGGCTAACACCCAATCCGGATCTAGCAAGGCCTCCTCTACCCTGAAAGGCTCAATAGAGGAGACAAAAGAGTAATGCTCACAAAAATTAACTAATCGAGATCGAGTAGTTACTCCCTTGCTAATGTCACCCAAAATTTGGTCGACGGGATGATCCCTTTGAATCATCGCTCGAACTTGGGTTGGAGGTGCCGGTTGCGCTTCTTCCTCCATCACTTGATCGTCTTGTGCTCCCCCTTGATCACACGCCTCCTTTTGATGAACCTGTTCATCGTCTTGAGTTGGGGGATGCACCGTCGATGAGGAAGAAGGTTGATCACGTTCATCCTGTTCCTGTGGCCGAACGTCTCCAATCGCCATGGTTCGTATAGCGGCCGTCGGAACATCTTCTTCATCTACATCATCACAATCAACAACTTGCTCTCTTGGAGAGCCATTAGTCTCATCAAATACAACGTCGCTAGAGACTTCAACCAAACCCGATGATTTGTTGAAGACTCTATACGCCTTTGTATTTGAATCATAACCTAATAAAAACCCTTCTACAGCTTTGGGAGCAAACTTAGAATTTCTACCCTTCTTCACTAGAATGTAGCACTTGCTCCCAAAAACACGAAAGTACGATACATTGGGTTTGTTACCGGTTAGTAGCTCATATGACGTCTTCTTGAGGAGGCGGTGAAGGTAGACCCTGTTGATGGCGTGGCAAGCCGTGTTCACGGCTTCCGACCAAAAGCACTCGGGGGTCTTGAACTCTCCAAGCATTGTCCTCGCCATATCAATTAGCGTCCTGTTCTTCCTCTCTACCACACCATTTTGTTGTGGTGTGTAGGGAGCGGAGAACTCGTGCTTGATCCCTTCCTCCTCAAGAAACTCCTCCACTTGAAGGTTCTTGAACTCGGACCCGTTGTCGCTCCTTATCTTCTTCACCTTGAGCTCAAACTCGTTTTGAGCTCTCCTGAGGAAGCGCTTGAGGGTCCCTTGGGTTTCAGACTTATCCTGCAAAAAGAATACCCAAGTGAAGCGGGAAAAGTCATCAACAATAACTAAACCATACTTACTCCCTCCTATGCTTAGATAGGCGACGGGTCCGAAGAGATCCATGTGTAGCAGCTCCAGGGGTCTTGACGTGGTCATCACGTTCTTGCTGTGATGTGCTCCTCCCACCTGTTTCCCTGCTTGACAAGCTGCACAAGGTCTATCCTTTTCGAAATGCACATTTGTTAGACCTATTACGTGTTCCCCCTTTAGAAGCTTGTGGAGGTTCTTCATCCCCACATGTGCTAAGCGGCGATGCCACAGCCAGCCCATGCAAGTCTTAGCCATTAAGCATGCATCTAGACCGGCCTCTTCTTTTGCAAAATCAACTAAATAAAGCTTGCCGTCTAGTACACCCTTAAAAGCTAGTGAACCATCACATCTTCTAAAGACAGACACATCTACATTCGTAAATAAGCAATTATATCCCATTTGACATAATTGACTAACAGATAGCAAGTTATATCCAAGACTCTCCACTAAGAATACATTTGATATAGAATGCTCATTAGAAATTGCAATTTTACCTAGCCCTTTTACCTTGCCTTGATTCCCGTCACCGAATATAATTGAATCTTGGGAATCTTTACTTTTGACGTAGGAGGTGAACATCTTCTTCTCCCCCGTCATATGGTTTGTGCATCCGCTGTCGATAATCCAGCTTGAACCCCCGGATGCATAAACCTGCAAGGCAAATTTAGGCTTGGGTCTTAGGTACCCAACTCATGTTGGGTCCTGCAAGGTTAGCACAAATATTCTTAGGAACCCAGATGCAAGTTTTATCTCCCTTGCATCTAGCCCCTAATTTCCTAGCAACAACCTTCTTTCCCTTTCTACAAATAGCAAAGGGAGCATTGCAAACATAATAAATGGTAGAAGGTTCATTCATTAATTTTCTAGGAGCATGACTAACATTCTTTCTAGGTACATGAGCAATATTTCTCCTAGGCATATGCGCAACATTTCTCCTACTCATATTTCTATCATGTTTATGAGAGGAACTAGAGGCAAACATGGCATGAGAATCATAAACATGTGAATCAAAATCATTATGAACATTTCTAGCATGTCTCCTATCATGGTATAAGAAAGCATGGTTCTTTTTAGCACTATTTGCCATAGGGGCCTTCCCTTTCTCCTTGACGAAGACAGGAGCCTTATGGCTTGTTAAGTTCTTGGCTTCTCTCTTGAAGCCAAGCCCATCCTTAATTGAGGGGTGTCTACCAACCGTGTAGGCATCCCTTGCAAATTTTATTTTATCAACTTCATTCTTACTAGTCTTAAGTTGGGCATTAAGACTAGCCACTTCATCATTTAATTTGGAAATTAGAACTAGGTGTTCACTACAAGCATTAACATCAAAATCCTTACACCTAGTACAAATTTCAACATGTTCAACAAAAGAATTTGATTTACTAGCTACTTCTAGTTTAGCACTTAAATCAATATTAACACTTCTTAAGGTAGAAATGGTTTCATGACAGGAAGATATTTCACTAGAAAGCATTTCATTTCTTTTCACTTCTAAAGCATATGATTTTTGTGCCTCTACAAATTTATCATGTTCATCATACAATAAATCTTCTTGCTTTTCTAAAAGCCTATCCTTTTCATTCAATGCATTAATCAATTCATTGATTTTCTCTATCTTAGATCTATCTAAGCCCTTGAACAAGCAAGAATAATCTATGTCATCATCACTAGACTCACTATCACTAGATGAAGCATAAGTGGAGTCTTGAATACTCACCTTCTTCTCCCTTGCCATAAGGCAAGTGAGATGCTCGTTGGGGAAGAGAGCTGATTTGTTGAAGGCAGTGGCGGCGAGTCCTTCGTTGTCGGAGTCGGAGGAGGAGCAATCCGAGTCCCACTCCTTTCCTAGATGCGCCTCGCCTTTTGCCTTCTTGTATTGCTTCTTCTTCTCTCTTTTGTTCCCCTTTTCCTGGTCACTTTCATTATCGGGACAGTTAGCAATGAAATGACCAAGCTTACCGCATTTGAAGCATGAGCGCTTTCCCTTGGTCTTGGTCTTGCTTGGCTGCCCCTTGCGACCATTTAGCGCCGTCTTGAATCTCTTAATGATGAGAGCCATCTCTTCATCATTAAGGCCAGCCGCCTCAACTTGCGCCACCTTGCTAGGTAGCGACTCCTTGCTCCTCGTTGCCTTTAGAGCAATGGGTTGAGGCTCGTGGAGTGGTCCGTTCAACGCGTCGTCGACGTATCTTGCCTCCTTGATCATCATCCGCCCGCTCACGAATTTTCCAAGCACTTCCTCGGGCGTCATCATCGTGTACCTGGGATTCTCACGAATATTGTTCACGAGATGAGGATCAAGTACGGTAAAGGACCTGAGCATTAGGCGGACGACGTCGTGGTCCGTCCATCGCGTGCTCCCGTAGCTTCTTATCTTGTTGATAAGGGTCTTGAGCCGGTTGTACGTTTGCGTTGGCTCCTCGCCCCTTATCATCGCGAACCGTCCAAGCTCGCCCTCCACCAACTCCATCTTGGTGAGTAAGGTGACGTCGTTCCCCTCATGAGAAATCTTGAGGGTGTCCCAGATTTGCTTGGCGTTGTCCAAGCCGCTCACCTTATGGTATTCATCCCTGCACAAGGAAGCTAGAAGAACAGTAGTAGCTTGTGCATTTTTATGAATTTGTTCATTAATGAACATGGGACTATCCGAACTATCAAAGTGCATTCCACTCTCTACAATCTCCCATATACTAGGATGGAGAGAGAATAGGTGACTACGCATTTTGTGACTCCAAAATCCGTAGTCCTCTCCATCAAAGTGTGGGGGCTTGCCAAGTGGAATGGAGAGTAAATGAGAATGTGAACTTTGCGGAATACGAGAGTAATCAAAGGAAAAGTTCGAATTAACCGGTTTTCTCCTCTCGTAGTCGTTGTGGTCCTCATCCTTTTGGGAAGAAGTAGACTCGTCGCTGTCGTAGTAGATGATCTCCTTGATGCGCCTGGTCTTCTTCTTCTTCCCATCCTTTCGTCTTTGACCCGAGCCGGAGTCGGTAGGCTTGTCGTCCTTCGGCTCGTTGACGAAGGTCTCCTTCTCTTTGTCGTTGATCACTATACCCTTCCCCTTAGGATCCATCTATTCGGGCGGTTAGTCCCTTTGTGAATAGAACGGCTCTGATACCAATTGAGAGCACCTAGAGGGGGGGGGTGAATAGGTGATCCTGTAAAAACTTCAAACTTAAGCCACAAAAACTTGTTAAGCGTTAGCACAGTTAATGCCAAGTGGCTAAGGTGAAGTCTTCAACAAAACACAATACCACAAGAATCAAGCACAGAGGGACACGGTGGTTTATCCCGTGGTTCGGCCAAGCCAATGCTTGCCTACTTCCACGTTGTGGCGTCCCAACGGACGAGGGTTGCAATCAACCCCTCTCAAGCGGTCCAAAGACCCACTTGAATACCACGGTGTTTTGTTGTTCTTATCTCAATCCCGTTTGCGAGGAATCTCCACAACTTGGAGCCTCTCGCCCTTACAAAAGATGTTCACAAAGAATCACGGAGTAAGGGAGGGATTAGCAACTCACACACAACACAAAGATCACAGCGAATACGCACACACAAAACCCAGACTTGAGCTCAAGAGGCTAACACACTAGAACAGAGCTCAAATCACTAGAATTTCAAACAAGTGCGCAAGATTGATGTGTGAGTGATCAAGAGTGCTCAAGGAATGCTTGGGTACTTCCTCCATGCGCCAAGGGGTCCCTTTTATAGCCCCAAGGCAGCTAGGAGCCGTTGGGAACAAATCTGGAAGGCCATCTTTGCCTTCTGTCTCGTGGCGCACCGGACAGTCCGGTGCACACCGGACACTGTCCGGTGCCCGATTTGTTTCCAAAAACAGCACTTCTGACCGTTGCTGGCTGCTCCAGATCTGCGCTCAGTTGGCGCACCGGACATGTCCGGTGCACACCGGACAGTCCGGTGTTCCTTCCCGACCGTTGGCTCGGCCACGTGTCTCGCGCGGATTGCGCGGCCGACCGTTGGCCCTGGCCGACCGTTGGCTCACCGGACAGTCCGGTGCACACCGGACAGTCCGGTGAATTATAGCCGTACGCCGTCGGCGAATTCCCGAGAGCGGCCAGTTCGCGCCGAGGAGGCCTGGCGCACCGGACACTGTCCGGTGCACACCGGACAGTCCGGTGCTCCAGACCGAGCAAGGACTTGGCTGCACACAGCCAAGTCATTCTCTCCCCTTTTCTCTTTTTCTTCTTGCTGTTTCTAACACTTAGACAAACATGTTAGTCCACAAAACCAATGTACTAAGGCTTAGAAACATACCTTTACTTCATGATTTGCACCTTGTTCCATTTTACGATTAGGCACCTGTGTTGAGCACTAAATCACCAAAATACTTAGAAATGGCCCAAGGGCACATTTCCCTTTCACTATTGGGTCCCATCAAAATTAACCTATGCAGATCATTATGATTAATTAGAACATGAGTGGGTAAAAAGAAGTGATCAAGGGCACAACTTGCCTGTCACTTGAGATTCCAGTTACCAGGGTGATCTTCAGGTGACACGTGTCCTCACGCTAGTCGTAGCAATACAACAAACATAGTATAGGCAAAATTAACATCACACCAAACATAATAACAAACTGAACAATAATAATCTACGCTGCGCAACGAGATCGTGGGAACAAGAACCACTAAATTCGGAGCTACGATTATTAACTTATGAATTTCTGGAATTATTTAGTGCTTTAGAATAGATTAATCCTAATGAACAATTTTAACTCAAATTTCATGACTAAACAATGTTACTGGTTGGTAGACAATATTAATACAAAATTATAGGAACTGGATTGGACTAAAAAGGAGTTAAAATGTATTTTCTATGATTTATACAAGTTTCTACCATTATTTTTGTATTAAAAATGAATTTAGAATGATTTTCTCTAATTTTTATTGTTGTCTGGACTGCGCGCAGAATATTGGAAAGCGCAGGGGCTAACCCACAAAGATTCCAAAGACTCAGGCACACAGCCCAGGTGGACGGCGGGTTTGAATAAGGAAAAGCGCAGGGGCTCTTCTGCAAGTCGGACGGGCCAAAGGGGTACGCATAAATCTCGGCCGTCCGATCAAATATCGAAGGCCAGGATTAGATCTTGGCCCATAGTGAACCGGTACGCCATACCAACCGCGCGATCACAAATAGACGGTCCCAATTTTATTTTAGCTCGATCTATTGTTACCCCTCCGATCAAATATTAACGACTAGGATCAAAAACCCACACCTCTTCAATCCCAGCTGCACATCCACCATCCTACGGCCTAGCCTCATCCCCAACCTCCAGCTATCGAGCGCGGCGGGGCGCCCGTGAGACACGGCGGCGAACAGCCGGAGTTGGTCGATTCGACGCCCAATGGGACAACCTGAGCGCAGAGGGGTCAAATTCGCGTATAACGATGAGTCGAATTGGATGGAATACTTACCAAGGGCTCCCACGGCGAAGGGTTAGACAGCCACGGCGCAGAACGGATCCGGCAGCGCGGCGGCGAAATTCCGGTCACCCAGTGGTCCCCTCCCTCCGCCCAGACGACCAGCAGCACCGCGGGGACACGGCGAAGCTTCCCGCCCAGGCACGATGGAGTTGGCTCTGCGCTAACACGCAATTTGACCGCGGCATCGAGAACTCACCCTTTCTCTCTCGGGTGCTACGATGGTGAGGGCAGAGCGGGGCCTCGGTTCTTATACCCGAGCGGTGCGCAGTAATCGGGAGGGCCGTTACAACGTTGGCGCGACGACCGCGGAGTCGGTTGGTCAGGGTACGCGCGCCCTCCCGCGGAATCCGCGCGCCAGCTGGCGAGGTCCGAGTCCGCGCTTGCGGGGAAGACAGACCTGCCCAGGGGGTCCCACCGGCAGTGGAAGAAGGAAAGGAGGAGGGCGCGCCCGCGACTGACATGGGTGGCCCGCATGGAAGTGAGCGTGCTGAGCGAGAGGGAGAGGCCGCGAGGTCGGTTGACTGGTGAGCGGGTCCCACAGGCAGCGCGCCATTAGGGCGCAGATGGGCCAGCGCGGTAGGAAAGTTCTTGGCGGGCCAAAATAGGTCGCTGCGGCCCTTGATCAGTTTTTCCCTTTTATCTTTTTCTTTTCTTTTCCTATTTCTTATTCTTTTTTTTTCAAATCCAATTCAAATTTTGAATCCAATTTAGTGTCGAATTTATTCTTAAATGATATTGTGAAATCTAAAATCCCAATTTTAGAAATATAATTATTTATATTATTTATATCACCCTTTTCTCTCTTCTTTTTTTTTCCATTTTAAATCCCAAATTCAAATTTTAGGTTTTACTCCAACTCTTCAACTATTTATTACATTTTTATTAATGTTATTGCTATTGTTATTAAATGCACAAACAAAATTCCCACATGATGTATATAGTATTTTATTAAATAAGTGTTCACATAAATTTAGGTATTCCCATGTGATAATGAGTAGAAGATCAAAACACCTAATGACATCCACCCCTTTTCTTATTACTTCCAAATCGGGTATTACAAATCTGTCGGTGTTTAGGGTCCGACCGCACACCCGGGGTTGCCCCTCAAGGTGTTTTAGGAGTAGGAAGGTGTCGACAACTGTAGCAGAATGGTTCGTGCCGATCGCACGAGGGACGGTGGACAAGATTTACAGGTTCGGGCCGCTTAGTGATGCGTAACACCCTACGTCCTGATGAGTATGCTTGGTGGATATGGTTACAAGAGAGCTCTCTGGATCGAGAATACAGAGAGTTGATGTGGGTGGCTAAGTAATGGGTCGATCGTTCTGAAGGGGTGCCCCCTAGGCCTTATATACTCGACCGTGGGGCAGTACACATGGATGAGATAACAACAAATGGCTAAAAGATAGTGAACCTCTCGAGATTATCCTTTACGTAACCCTCGCCGACTTATCCTCACGTGGCTTCGTTGCGTGGAGGCCCCGACGCGGGAAAGTCGGATCTCCGTTGCGGCCAATGGCTCGACGCTATGGGCCGTCCGGGTTTGCACCAAACCGGCCTCATGTCGCTCTGCGCTGCTGGTTGTCTTTCCCCAGGCCCACGAAAGAATAACCTTACGATTTATTGGGCCCTTGGGCCTTTCGTGAGGTCCTTTACTCTTTTAGTGGACCCGGGGGATATCTATCCCCCACAAGCCCCCGATCTTTGGGTTAATTTAGAGGTAATTAACCCGAAGATCCCAGGTCCAGCTTGTAGGTGATTTGAAGAAAGATGACTCCTTGCTGTTCTCTCCTGCTTCGATCACTTGTTGACCAGAGCCTAGCTTTGTGCCTGTGCCTTAGAGATCGGCATTCCTGTTTGTTGGATTCTAAACTTTATTGGGTGCACCGGAGGTGCACCCAATGGGTGTAGCCCCCGAGCTTCGAGTAGATTTTAGAAAATAATCTACTCGAAGGTCTTCATCAGAGATTACTTCCATTTGTGTTCCTTTATTCCAGTTGAGGATTGGCTTCTTAATCTTGTCCCATGCCCTTAGAAATTGGTGCTATCCTGGCTTAGAATGACAATCCATGGGGTGCACCGAAGGTGCACCCAATGGGTGTAGCCCCCGACCTTCAAGTGGATTTTTTGAGGATAATTCGCTTGAAGGTCTTCTTTTTGTGTCCTTTTGCTGAAGAATACTCTTTCTGCTTATAAAAAAGTTGGCATGATGTCATCCGTGCTATGTCATCAATATTATGCTTCGGAGGTCAGCATGTGTTTTGTCTTTTGCAACTGAATTTGCAATCCTTCCATATCTTGCTAAGTAGCATAGTGTATTTGCTCTGCAACTGATTGGACATTCGATGGACGTTCTCTGTCTAGTCTTCAAGTCATGTCTGTCGACCATATTTTGCACTCTGCTGGCTATACTTGGCTTCCCTTTAACTCTTGTTGATATCTCATTTTTGTCTTGAGGCATTCACTGCATGCTCTTTACAGATGTGACCATTTTGAAAAATATACTGACAATTCCTGGGCGTCCCCCCCCAATGGGTGTGGGCAAGGGACGGCTTGGCACGCTGAGTGTTTTAACCGGCTGCTTCTGAGTTGTAATGTGATGGGACGGCGAGTGTAATCATATCCTTTGCGCTGTTGACTGGAGTCCCAATGGGTGTAGTGCTGCATGAAACGGCGTCAGCCGCCTGACGTGTCTTTGAACGGGTGGAGGTGTATATTGAATGCTTAGCGACTGTTCAGTGACCGCGGTTGGAGGTGAGCGGTTGCCTTTCTCTTCTATAAATAACGCTGTTGTTCCTCTGTTTTCTTCACATCCCTTCGCTATTCCTTACTGCTTCCCTCTCTTCTTTTCTGCTTGCCTCCATGGGAAAGAAACGCAAGCGCGAGCCGACTCCTCCATCGGAGGACTTCGGCGACTCGGAGTACTCGGAGGAGGAGTTCTCCTCCGAGTCCGAGAGGTCCCCGGCCCCCGTCTCTCCCCCGGCGTCGTCCGATGACTCGGACGACTCCCAGGGGATAGCCGCGGAGGTCTGGTCGTACATCCGGGCCGTCGAGCGCTCCGGGCTCGAGGGCTCAGATGAGTCCGAGTACTCCTCGGAGGAGGAGGACTCGGACGGCGGCGGCGAGGGCGAAGACGACGACGACGACGACGATGACGACGACGACGACGACGACGACGACGACGACGACGACGGCAGCGGCAGTGGCGGGGGCGGCGGCAACGGCAGCAGCAGGGGCAGCACCAAGAGCGGCGGCGGCGGGGGCGGCACCAAGAGCGGCGGCGGCGGCAGGGGCAGGGCCAGTGGCTAGATGCCACTGGTCCTTTTAAATATTAGTATAGATTAGAAGTAGTATAGTTAGATAATGTAGTAGTATTAGTAATGTAGAGTAGTATAGTGTAGCGTAGTAGTAGTAGTAGAAATAGGGAAGTATCAACTCATAATGAGTTGATTTGTAACTATTGCCACTTCCCTTGAATGAAGAACGAATTTGGTTTCCTTTTGATGAATCATTTCGTTTGACTATGAATCTGAGTCTTTTGAGGCCATAGACGAATAGCTTGATCATTATGCTGATGCTTCCGAGCGATATTGCAGTCTGTATCAATGTTTTTAGAAGTGATGCTGGGCGATTGAAGGTTAACGTTGGCATTTTAGGAGTAATGCCGAACGATTGAATTCGAGATCAACGTTTTAGAGGCAACGCCGAGTAATTAAAGGTCGACGCTGGCATTTTAGAAGTAATGTCGAACGATTGAACTAGAAATCAGTGTTTTAGAGGTACGCCGAGTGACTGAGTAGTGACGTCGGCGTTTTAGATGCAACGCCGAGTTATTGAACTCAAGGTCAGCGTTTTAGAGGCAACGCCGAGTTATTAAGGGTCGTTGTCGGCATTTTAGAAGTAATGCCGAGCGATTGAGCTCAAGATCGACGTTTTAGAGGCAACGCCGAGTGACTGAGTAGTGACATCGGCATTTTAGAGGCAACGCCGAGTTATTGCACTCGAGATCAGCGTTTTAGAGGCAACGCCGAGTGATTGAAGGTCAACGTTGGCATTTTAGAAGTAATGCCGAACGATTGAACTCGAGATCGGCGTTTTAGAGGCAACGCCGAGTGATTGAATAGTGACGTCGGCATTGTAGAGGCAACGCCGAGTTATTGCACTCGAGATCAGCGTTTTAGAGGCAACGCCGAGTGATTGAAGGTCAACGTTGGCATTTTAGAAGTAATACCGAACGATTGAACTCGAGATCGGCGTTTTTAGAGGCAACGCCGAGTGACTGAATAGTGACGTCGGCATTGTAGAGGCAACGCCGAGTTATTGCACTCGAGATCAGCGTTTTAGAGGCAACGCCGAGTGATTGAAGGTCAACGTTGGCATTTTAGAAGTAATACCGAACGATTGAACTCGAGATCGGCGTTTTTAGAGGCAACGCCGAGTGACTGAATAGTGACGTCGGCATTTTAGAGGCAACGCCGAGTTATTTTGAGGATTAACACCCGAGTAAGGAGAGGGCCCACCAGTTTTTTGGGAAATAACTGCCGAATGACCACGTGGCCTGCCGGGATTTCGGAAATGACTGCCGAGTGATGACTGGGCACTTTTTGAAACGGTATCTGGTCCGAGAATATCCCGTAAGAGTTGCACTTTTAGCCGCCTTTGCTTTCCGCGCCCTAGTTCTTGCATTCCTGCTTCCAAATCCTCTCTGCGCTTGCCTCCAATTTGCTCGCTGGTGAAATCGAGATGGCTCCCAAGAGGAAAATCGCGAGTTCTTCCGCTGTGGTGATTCCCCCCATTGATCCCAACAGCCAGTTGCCTTTCGCAGGTAACCACATGTCCATCATCTCTGAAACCGAACTCCTTCACCTCGTGTCCATCGGGGTTCTTCCTCCACGGGAACTCTGTTCTTGGCGGATTTGCCACGGGACTACGGTCCCGACGGAGGATACCCACGAGTCCGTGGTTTACGCTCCCTTTCTTCTCCGCGGCCTTGGCCTTCCTATTTCTCCCTTTTTCCGTGGTCTTCTTGATTTCTACCACATCAACTTAACCCATCTGAACCCTAACTCAATTCTGCAAATTTCTATCTTCGTCCACTTATGTGAGGCCTTTCTTGGCGTGCTGCCGCATTTTGGCTTGTGGAAACACCTGTATCATTGTCGCCCTGGGATGGCCGGGGGACAACATCAGTTGGTTGGAGGTGCCAGCTTGGAGATGCGCCGGGGACGGAAAACTGAGTATCTTGAGATCCCCCTTAAAGACAGCATTAAGGGATGGCGCCTGGAATGGTTTATAGTTGATAACTATGGAAATTCTCTCCCTCCCCGGTCAGGAAGACAGCCAGATGTTCGCACCCCGAGCTGGACCGAGTCTCCTACAGACGAGGAAGTGGCTGAGGCCAGTGTGCTGCTAGCTGAAGTTGGGCTATTGAAAGAGAGGGGTTTAACTGCTGAAGCTATAGTTGCTGACTTCGTTTTCAAAAACATTCAGCCACTGAAAGATAGGGTCCACCCGGCCTATCTGTATCAAGGGCTAGCCGACCCAACTCGAGTTACCAATAGAAGAATCCCTTCTGCAGATTTGGTGAGCCGACTGGAGATGATTCTCAGAGGCAAAGTATCCAATGTTGGTGCTCCGGTGGCGTATTCAGCCTGGAATCTGCCTCCTGCCAAGGCCTTCACTCGCTTCGTGTCAAACCCTCCTGCGACTGATGGCAGTTTGGGCCTTAGAACGCGGCCTTCTGACGAGGAGGTTAGTGCTTTGGTTGCCTCACTTGGGAAAATCCCTGATGATGAACGACAAATCCATTTCGAGGTGCCTTTGGATCCTACTGATGCTGAAATAAATGCCGTGCTTGACATGTTGGCTGAAGATTCTTCTGACGCTATTCCCGCTGAGACATTGGCAGTGGCACCTCTCCCAGAGGTCGGTATAATCTTGGATGTTCAGAGACCTGTCCGTGCTCGCTCGAAGCGTCCCCGCCGAACCAATCAGACTGATCTTTCTGTTGCTGAGCAGAAAAAGAAGAAGAGACGTATTCGGCGAGTATCTAGTTTGGATCAGGGTGCTGGTCCCTCGGTTCCTGCTGATGAGGAGGTTCCTGCGCCTGAATTTGCTGATGCTGATCCCAATGGGTGTGGTATGACTGTTGCTGAACCCAATGGGTGTACTCCATCCGTCGTTGATCCCAATGGGTGTGTTGCCAGTGTTGCTGATGAAGACGACGAAGAGGAAGAGGATGAGGTTCCTCTGACTCGGAAGAACAGTCGGCAATTCCTCGCCAGTGGGGAAAGTAGTGGGGTTCCTTCTCCGGCTTTATCTGCTCTTGTTGGTCTGCAAAACATATCCCTGGCCGACTTTGATCAAACTCTCGAGGATATGGTCCCAGAGGACTTGTTATCAGGGCCAGTGGATGATGATGTGACGAAAGCTTGTGGTGCTGTGCCGGACGCTGGGTTGAGGTCATCCTGTGCCTCATCAACCTTAGAGCGCGATCTTGAGGGGCGGGATGTTAACTTGGATTGTCCTGATTCCATGGAAGTAGCCGAGGGCCCATCAACCTTAGAGATGGTTACTGCTGAAAGTTTGGACCCCAAGGATGGTGTTGACACATGTCCAGCCCCCGAGGGTGTCGTCGGGGATGACTTAGCCCGGGCGAAGAGTGCGAGCTGCTGCCCAGCCCCCGAGGGTGCTGCCGGGGATAACCCAGCTCAAGTGGGCAGTGCCAACTATGGCCCAGTCCCCGAGGGTGCCCAAACAGGGTCTCCTTCCGGCACTTCTATGGATGTTCACGCTGGGTCACCTCCACACTCTGGCTGCATGGTGGTGGCCCAAACTTCAGACCGGGGCGTCGCTTTGGAGGGCAGCGTCCCCGTTGATCGAGTATCCGGCTCTGTTGAAGGAGATGAACTGATTCCCACTGTTCCATTGCATGCTGCTTCGGGTGACGACCTTGCGCCTGGTTATCATCTGATTTCTCCTGACTTGGGGATCCCTTCGTTCTTCTCCAACCTCTAGGTACTGTGTTGTTTCTTAGCTTGACTTTTACATGAACTCTTGCCATTATGCTCATCTGCTCTTCTCATCAGGTTTTGGTGGATGGGATGACCAGCCAGCTGAAATTGCATGGTGCTCCTATCCCAGAAGTAGCTTCATCCTTTTCGTGTTGGAATCCGGTGTCTCTTCATCGCCGTGTATCCGAATTGGAGGCGACTAACGCTGGTTAGTGCCCTTTTTTCTTTTCTTCATGCTTGCTGTGGACTGTTTTACCTTCTGACCTCGCTTTGTTTGGTTGTCCTTCGCTAGGAATGACTCGACAGATTACACTACTTGAGGAGAAACATTCTCAAGATCGGGCTGAACTGTCTCAGCGATGCACTGATCTTGAGGAAAAGTACTCTCAAGGTCAAATTGAGCTGAGTCAAGTCTCTGCCGCCTTAGATGATGCCAACGCGTTGAGTTCTTCCCTGCATGCTCAGCTAGACTCTGAAAAGGTGAAATGCGAAACTGTGCTTTGTCTTGCTGTACTCCTATTATTTGCCTGGTTTTCTGAAGGAACTGATTTGTGCTTGCAGGAAGAAAAACGCATCCTTGCCGCTTCTCGTGACAATCTTGATAGGTTGTATCGAGATTCTAGCAACTCGTTGACTATTCTGGAGAGGAGTCATCGCTTTTCCATGGAGGAGTTGAACAATCTTCGCTATAAGCTGCAGGAGTCCTTGGATGATGTGATTCGCCTTCGGGAGTTGATATCGGCTAAAGACGTTGTCATCAAGAATCTGCGTGCTTCCAAGAAATCCGTTACCCAGGAGCTAGAGGCTGCCCAGTTGGCTGTCAAGGTTGCTGAAGAGACTTCCAATACTCTGAGAGCCCAGCGCGATAGGGCCATGGATAAGGCCATTCGAGCGGGACGAATTCTGATGAGGAGGCCTGGCGTAGTCGTTCCTGAAGATATAAGGGCTGACGTGAACGCTGCCCCTGATTCCTCGAGTCATCCTTCTTCATCGACTGCTCCTGGAAAAGACTTTGCAAAATAGAGAAAACATTTCGCGTGCTCCGAGCGCGCAGCTTGCATGATTGAACATTTGTTAGAGTACACCGGTTTATTTGAATAACATAGTTGTTCACTTATTGTATCAGAATTTTTTAGTTAATGAGTTTGGTAGTTATGACGCATGATGACTATGAATTTTGTCTGTGGGATATGGAAATCATCCCCTGAATTAAATAGGCGAGAGCATGTTGCATTGGTCTTAAGTAGGCGCCAACTGGAGTTGATTGCTTCGTTAGCTGGGCATAGTGGTCGCCCTGGGTTAAGTAAAGCGTGAGCGTGTCACACCGCCTTAAGTCGTTGCCGACTTAAGTCGATTGCTCCGTTGGCAGGGCATAGTGGTCACCCCGAGTTAAGTAAGCGTGAGCATGTCGCACCGCCTTAAGTCGTTGCCGACTTAAGTCGATTGCTCCGTTAGCAGGGCATAGTGGTCACCCCGAGTTAAGTAAGCGTGAGCATGTCGCACCGCCTTAAGTCGTTGCCGACTTAAGTCGATTGCTCTGTTAGCAGGGCATAGTGGTCACCCCGAGTTAAGTAAGCGTGAGCATGTCGCACCGCCTTAAGTCGTTGCCGACTTAAGTCGATTGCTCTGTTAGCAGGGCATAGTGGTCACCCCGAGTTAAGTAAGCGTGAGCATGTCGCACCGCCTTAAGTCGTTGCCGACTTAAGTCGATTGCTCCGTTAGCAGGGCATAGTGGTCACCCCGAGTTAAGTAAGAATGCAAGTCAATCGTAAATAAATTGAGTATCCTTGAAACCTTTTCTTTATTGATGACATATTTCCACTTTACAGAGTACATCATTGTTATCCCAGCAGTTTTGAGGTACGGCTAAGGATAAAACTTTCTCAGGTGTTCTATGTTCCAAGAGTTCCCGACTTCCGTGCCATCCATCTGAGTGAGGCGATATGATCCGGGCCGAGTGACTTCTGCTACTATGAAGGGTCCTTCCCATAAGGGTGATAACTTGTGTCGTCCTTCTCCCGTTAGAATTCGGCGAAGGACGAGCTCCCCTACTGAAAGGGATCGTTGCCGCACAGCCTTGTCGTGATAGCGCCTTAGAGTCTGCTGGTATCTTGCTGACTGGATTACTGCGCTTAGCCGTTCTTCCTCGAGTATGTCTATGTCCTCCAGCCTGGTGGTTTCAGCTTCTGCTATGCTTTCAAAAATCAGCCTTGGCGCTCCAAACTTGAGATCAGCAGGCAGCACTGCCTCCGACCCATAGACCATGAAGAAAGGAGTGTTTCCATGCAAAGCTCGGCTGGGTTGGGTTCTTAGGCTCCAAACAACATAGGGTAATTCCCTTATCCACTTTCCTGCGAATTTTTCGTTCTTATCGAAAATCTTTTTCCTGAGTGCATCCAATATCATCCCGTTGGCTCGCTCAACTTGCCCGTTGGCTCTTGGATGGGCTACAGATGCATACTTGATCTGAATGCTTTTTTGCTCGCAGAAGTCAAAGAATTCTGAACTCGTGAAATTGGATCCTAAATCAGTTATGATGCTATTTGGTATCCCGAATCTGAATATTATGTCTTGTATGAATTCCACGGCCTTAGCAGAAGTTAAGGAGGCAATGGGCTTGAATTCTATCCATTTAGTGAACTTGTCAATTGCTACCAGCACATGAGTATATCCCCCTTGAGCTTTCTTGAAAGGTCCAATCATATCCAGCCCCCAGCATGCAAAAGGCCAGGTCACTGGTATGGTCTGCAGCTGCTGTGCTGGCAGGTGTTGTTGCTTTGACAAGTATTGGCAGGCTTCGCACCTCTGAACTAACTCGGCTGCATCATTCTTTGCTGTTGGCCAATAGAATCCTGACCTGAAGACCTTCCCAACTAGTGTTCTGGAGGCTGCATGTATCCCACATTGTCCAGCGTGGATCTCTTCTAAGAGTTGCTTTCCAGTGGATGGGAGAATGCACTTCATGAAGACGCCTGACGCACCCCTTCTGTATAATGTTTCCCCAATAAGTGTATAGTGAGCTGACTGTCTTGCAATGCGCTCTGCCGAGTTCTTATCATCGGGTTCTTCTTCATTCCTTATGTACTTAATGATTGGCTTTCTCCAGTCATCGGGATCTGACTCGGGTTGATCTATGATGTTGCATTCTTCCATTTGACCCAAAGAGATACTTGGCTGCAGAATTTCTTGCACAAAAACCCCGGGTGGGACCTGAGCTCGACTGGACCCTAGCTTGGACAGTACATCGGCTGCTGCGTTCCGATCTCTCTCCACATGATGAAATTCTAGACCCTCGAATTTATCCTCCAGTTTTCGGACGGCAGTGCAGTATCTTCCCATCGAATCGTTTGAGCAATCCCACTCCTTATTTATCTGGCTGATGACTACCAGAGAATCCCCATATACCATTAATCTTTTGACGCCCAATGATATGGCAATGTTCAATCCATGGATCAAGGCTTCATACTCGGCTGCATTGTTGGAGGCCGGGAATAACAGCTGGAGGGCGTACTTGAGGTGTTCGCCTCCTGGTGCAGTGAAAAGAATCCCCGCTCCTGCTCCCTGCAGCTTGAGTGAGCCATCAAAATACATTCGCCATACTTCTGCAGTCTCCGGGTTGTCTGGTACTTGTTGTTCAGTCCATTCTGATACAAAATCAACCAGTGCTTGGGTTTTGATGGCAGTGCGAGGCCGAAACTCGATGTCATGAGATCCCAGCTCACAGGCCCACTTGGCTATTCGACCGATGGCTTCCTTGTTGTGAAGAATATCCCCTATTGGAAAGCTTGTGACTACTATGACTTTGTGGTCGTCAAAGTAGTGACGCAGCTTGCGGGCAGTTAGAAGTACTGCATACAATAGTTTCTGAACTTGAGGTTATTTTTTCTTTGAGGGGCCGAGGACTTCACTAATGAAGTAGACAGGATGTTGTATTGGATAGGCATGCCCTTCTTCTACTCGCTCGACTACCAACGCGGTGCTCACCACGTGAGTTGTGCAAGAGATGTACAATAGCAAATCTTCGGCTGGTTGAGTTGATGTAGCTCGCTGAGGTGGTTTCAGTACTGGCGGTGTTGTCAAGAATTTTTTCAGAGCATCTAGAGCTTCTTGTGCTTCTGAAGTCCACTGAAATTTATCCACCTTCTTGAGTAACTTGTAAAACGACAAACCTTTTTCTCCCAGCCTAGATATAAATCTGCTTAAAGCTGCCATGCATCCAGTAAGTCGCTGAACCTTCTTCTGTGATCGAGGTGCTTCCATCTTCATGATAGCTTCAATCTTATCCGGATTAGCCTCAATTCCTCGGTGGCTGACGATAAATCCGAGCAACTTTCCGGCTGGTACCCCAAAAACACATTTCTCGGGATTAAGCTTCCATCTATACCGCCTCAGGCTGTTGAAAACCAATTGCAAATCTTCGATGAAGTCTTTTGAGTCCTGTGTTTTGATCACCACGTCATCCACATAGGCCTCCACACGCTTGCCCCAGTGATCGGCTAAACATGTTTGAATAGCTCTCTGGTAGGTCGCTCCAGCGTTTTTGAGGCCAAACGGCATGGAGGTATAACAGAAAGCGCCAAAAGGAGTAATGAATGCCGTTTTTTCTTCATCTTCCTTCGCCAGACTAATCTGATGATATCCGGAATAGCAATCCAAGAAAGACAGCATAGAACATCCAGCGGTGGAGTCCACCACCTGATCTATCCTCGGGAGCCCGAAGGGATCCTTCGGACAGTGTTTGTTGAGATCAGTATAATCAACACACATGCGCCAGTCCACTTTATTCTTTTTGAGTACAAGAACAGGATTGGCTAACCACTCAGGATGTAATACTTCTCTAATGAATCCAGCCGCGACCAAGCGAGCTAACTCGGCGCGAATGGCTTCCCTCTTATCAGGCGTGAAACGACGTAATTTCTGTCGAATCGGCCTCGCTTGGGGAAAAACCTTCAGTTTGTGCTCGGCCAGTTCTCTCGGGACTCCCGGCATATCCGCAGGTTGCCATGCGAATACGTCTCGGTTATCTTGCAGAAACCGGACGAGCGCGCTTTCCTATTTGTCATCCAAACTGGAGCTGATGATGGCCGTCTTGCGCTCATCAGCGAACCCCAGGTTGATTCTCTTGGTTTCTTCAGTCGGCCGCATAGAGGTCGCGGTCTGAGCTTCATTTGCTGGTATTGCGAGGTCCTCCTCAGGCTTAGAGTTCGCCATTGCGGAGGGAGCTGTCGATGGCTTGGCGGTGAGGGCTGCTTGAATAGCCACTCGGAAACATTCTGCGGTGCCTTGGAGGTCGGCGCGCACAGTTATGATCCCTTGTGGCCCTGGCATCTTCAGTATCATGTATGTGTAATGCGGAATGGCCATGAACTTGGCCAATCCTGGCCTCCCGATGATGGCGTTGTACCCGCAGTCGAAGTTTGCCACTTCAAACCTTAGGAACTCGGTTCTGTAGTTCTCCGGAGTTCCAAAGGTGACCGGCATGTAGATGTGGCCCAGCGGGTATTCCCCTTCCGTCGGCACGATGCCGAAGAAAGGAGTGTCCGACTCGTGGAGCTCTTTGAGATGAACTCCCAAGCTTTGGAGTGTCCGGGGGAAGGTGATGTTGATGCTGCTCCCCCCGTCCACTAACACCTTTTTCACCCGGCTCTCTCGGATCACCGGATCGACGAGAAGCGGGTATTTGCCCGGGTGGTCGAAGTTGAGCCATTGATCCGCCCGAGTGAAGGTGATCGGGTGCTCCGACCATCGGTATGGGGCGGGAGGGCCGATGGTCGCCACCAGTATCTGGCGATCATTGAGCTTTTGCTGTCTTCTGCTCTCCTGCGATCCGTGTCCGCCGAAGATGACGTTGACCTCCCTGTCAACGCGCGGGAAAGCCCCTCCTCCTCCTCCCTCCTCCTGCCGATGGGGTTGTCGTGGTTCATCTGGTCCTCCCCTCGGCGGAGGAGGAGGTAGAGGTTGGAAGGGTCGGCCGTGTCCGACGGAGTGCTTGAAGTCTCGGCAGTTACGAAGAGTGTGGCGCATGTCCTTGTGGTACGGGCATTGGGCGTCGAGGATGTCGTCCAGTGTGCGTTCGCCCCCACGAGGTCCTCCTCGAGCGCGAGAGGCAGGTGGTCCGGCGGCGTGCACTTCTTCGCGTGGCCTCTTCTCCCACCGCTTGTCAGGTTGCTGGTTCGTGTCGCGTCGTGGTGCTGCCGGTGCGGGCTTTGCTCCTCCGATGAGATCCTGGGCTCGCTCGTCGGCGGTGATGTAGAGGTCGGCTTCCCGGAACAGCTCCTCCGAGGTGGTCGGCGCCCTTTGTAGTATGGCTCGGACGAAAACCGAATCATTAGATCCTCGGTAGAAGTCCTCGATCACGGCCGCCTCCGTGACATCGGGGATGCGATTCCTCATGGTTTGAAACCTCTTGAGGTATGATCGGAGAGTTTCGTCCCCCCGGCGCTTGATAGATTTAAGGTCCCACGGCTGCGCCGGCTTGTCGGAGAGGGACTGGAAGTTGGCGGTGAAACGCCGACTGAAGTCTCCCCAGACGTCGATGCAGTGTCGGGGTAGATGTCGTAGCCATTGCAGCGCGTCTTGTCCAAGGACAATGGGCAAGTACGCGGTCATCACGTCTTCAGATGCTCCGGCAGCTCGAGCAGCGGTGGTGTAGACGGCTAGCCAACCCCATGGATCCTGCTTAGGTTCATACTTATCAACATTGTATACCTTGAAGTTGGGAGGCCACTGGATGGCCCTAAGGCGCGGAGTAAGGGCGGACACTCCGCACGTGTCCTCCTGTCGTCGGGGTCGATGTCTGTCCCGGGGAGGGGAGTTGTGGTTGTGATTCCTCGACCGTCCCCGGGAGGTTCCGCCAGTTGAAGCCGTTGCCGACTCAGTCCTGGTAGCCTGGCTCTGAGTCGGAGCGCCATGATCCCTGTCGTACTCCTCTCGACGACGAATTTCGTTCTCATGCCGCCGTTCCCGCGAAGCATTGATGGAGCTCCGCGCGTCTCGGCGACTGTTGATGGCGTGTCGTAGATCGTTCGGCGGGTGAGCAAGCGGTAGAAGATGGTTGGCCGCCTGGGTGAACAGTCGTCGGTAGCCGTCGGCGTCTGGAGTCCGAGGAAGTCCTTCCGCTATCCGAGCCAGCACCCCTCCGACTTCGCTCGGCGTGTTCATGGCTCGGGCGAAGTCGGGGTTCAGATTGCGCCCGAAGAGTGGATTCTCGCGACGTTGCCTTGCATCCTGCTCAGCCTGCTCCTGAGCTCGTCGGCGATCACGTCGTCAGGAGTTCCTTCGCTCTCTGAAGACGCGTTCTTCCGGGGTTTCTCCTACCTCCGAGACCTCGTCTCGCGAGACAGGTTGTTCCGGATTCCGCTCTCCGGCCGCGTGATGTCGTCGAACATTCCTGCGCCGGTTCCTTCGTCGACGGGACTCTCGCTGAGGCGGTTCCTCCCCGGGTACAGTCGGCTCATCGTCGGAGATGGCGGGCGATTCCGCCCTTCCGATGAAGAGGACGTCGGGGTAGAACGGTGTTGCCGTCGTGGTGATCTTCTTTCGAGGAACCGGAGAGCGGTGCTGCACTTCTCCGGTATTTTCGGAGTTTGTTGAGGAAGACTCCTTTTCCGGCGGATCCGCGATACGGTGCAGAATTCCTTCTTCGTCTGCTATGAATGAGATTGTTCCGAAGCAGAACATAGATCCGGGGCGTAGGGCGATCTTGCTGTAGAAAGAGATGGCCATTGAGCTAGCTTGGATTGTCGACACACCCCCTACCTGGCGCGCCAGCTGTCGGTGTTTAGGGTCCGACCGCACACCCGGGGTTGCCCCTCAAGGTGTTTTAGGAGTAGGAAGGTGTCGACAACTGTAGCAGAATGGTTCGTGCCGATCGCACGAGGGACGGTGGACAAGATTTACAGGTTCGGGCCGCTTAGTGATGCGTAACACCCTACGTCCTGATGAGTATGCTTGGTGGATATGGTTACAAGAGAGCTCTCTGGATCGAGAATACAGAGAGTTGATGTGGGTGGCTAAGTAATGGGTCGATCGTTCTGAAGGGGTGCCCCCTAGGCCTTATATACTCGACCGTGGGGCAGTACACATGGATGAGATAACAACAAATGGCTAAAAGATAGTGAACCTCTCGAGATTATCCTTTACGTAACCCTCGCCGACTTATCCTCACGTGGCTTCGTTGCGTGGAGGCCCCGACGCGGGAAAGTCGGATCTCCGTTGCGGCCAATGGCTCGACGCTATGGGCCGTCCGGGTTTGCACCAAACCGGCCTCATGTCGCTCTGCGCTGCTGGTTGTCTTTCCCCAGGCCCACGAAAGAATAACCTTACGATTTATTGGGCCCTTGGGCCTTTCGTGAGGTCCTTTACTCTTTTAGTGGACCCGGGGGATATCTATCCCCCACAAAATCCTACCCCCCTTAATAGAAATCTCGTCCTCGAGATTTGTAAGAACAAGGATGTAAAATTCATATTGTTCTCGGAACATATGCACAAACAAAGAAATCTCGGCATGATGCATAATTCTTTAACAAAACATAGGGTCGATAGACCTTATTATTATTATTATTACCAAAATAGTAAAATACTACTACTAGCTAGATTAATATGTAAGTCTTACAAATAGTAAAATATATCTATATTTATGCATCTTTCTATATATATACTCTACTCTTGTTGTTCGTTAACTTCTTCACCGACTATTTCATCTTCAACTGGCTCTTCTTCTTGAACCTCCAGTTCACCTGGTTCAGCTTCTACTTCTGCATGATGGGCATGTCCTCGGTTAACAGATAGGGGCTGACTTTTTCCTGCCGTAGCCTGACCTTGTTTCATTGGAGCTGGTGTAGTGTAGGCAGCCCTGTTGGGACAGTAGTTGGCGTAGTGTCCCAGCTGTCCACACTTGAAGCATGCCCTGTTGGTGGATGTGTTGGGAGCAACGGGTCCTGCTGGGGTGCTTGCTTTTGGAGGAGCAGTTGGTGCCTGTTGAGTTTGTTGTCCGGAACTGCCACTAGCTGGTGTACTTGGAGTGGTAGTATAGCGAGGACGGGAACTACTTCCTGCCTGCCCTTGGTTAGCAGCCTTTCTTTTCTCTCCGAATATACTCCTCTTGTTTTCTACAGCAATAGCTTTGTCAAGTAGCCTTTGGAAGGATGGGAATGTGTGCGATACCAGTTGATATTGCAAGGGTCCAATTAATCCGTCCAGAAAAAGCTCCTGCTTTTGCTCATCATCCTCAACATCTCTAGGAGCATATCGAGATAACTGGATGAATTTGTCCCTATATTCACTCACGGACATACTTCCTTGCTTGAGGGAGAGAAACTCCTTTCTCTTAATCTTCATGAGTCCAGCAGGAATATGGTAATTCCTGAATTGTGTGGAGAATTCTGCCCAGGTAATTGTATCGACAGCAGCATGAGCAGCGCAGTACGCATCCCACCAATCTGCAGCAGGACCAGTAAGACGACCTGATGCGTAGAGTACTTTCTCTCGGTCCGAGCACTGAGCTATGTTGAGCATCTTCTCTATAGACTTTAGCCAGTCATCAGCTTGCAGTGGATCCGTGGAGTTGGAGAAGGTTGGTGGTTTGTGGCTCATGAATTCCCGGTGCTTGTCCCGGGGTGGAACTGGTGGTGGAGGTGGAGGCAATGGCACTTGTTGCTGTTGCTGCTGTTGTTGTTGTGCCCTTCTCTCCTGGCGTAACTCCTCCCGCTCTTGGCGCATTTCCCGACGTGCATCCTCTCTTTCCTGGTGTATTTCCTGGCGTTCTTGCTGCATCTGTGCGCGCATATCTGCCATAGTGTCCGCCATTTGCTGCATCATCCTCATTTGAGCTGCAATTAGTGGATCAACTCCGCCTGGTGGAGGATTAGGAGGATTCATCTCTGCTGGCTGTGGTTGGGGTTGTCGATATATCCACCGAGTGTGTCGATTAGGAGGTAAATCAATTCCACCACCCCGCCTGGTATTGACCATCTAAGTTAGAAGCATATGGTAAGATAGCTTTGCAAGGGAATCATTTAGTAGACAGAATGAATAAGCTAATAGTTGGTTATGTACTGAAACTTCTTTGGCAGGGCTGGGCCAGATATTCTATGTCAAGACTAGGGTAATTAGTTGTACGAGGTGAATGTCCAAAGGTAAGATAGAATATGTCAAGATGAGATAGATACGGAATACTATATATATATATATATTTTTCTAAGGGGATAATCTAGATTGTCTAGTTATCTTTCAAATGCTATCCTTTACACCTAGATGTATATGCAGATGTAATTGTGGACATTACTCCACAACTCATCACACTCAATCAAAGATCCAAATCAATCAAGTATCATAAGAACAAACATTCAAGTGCATAGATAACCATAAAAATAGTTTTGTTTTTGTTCCTGAGAGTAGGTCTCCTATTCCTAAAGGTCACTTTAGGCATAGGATTTCAAAGTGTGAAATCCACATTTGTCTTAGAAAAGAAAAGGTAAGAATAATCAGAGTAAAGCGGGAATAGTTGAGAATTGATCAAGAAAAGTTTAGAAAGAATTAGAGTAGCAAAGGTAAGTAAGTATTGGTTGTCCAGTTCTATCTAGGTTTCGTCCTACAGTCAACATTCCTCTGATACCACTTCTGTCACACCCGGGTTTCGGGGCACCAAGACCCGGGCGCGAACATAATCACCAGGTGTGCTGGGACCAAGTCTCACACATATGATGAATCATGGCACAGGATCGAATGTCACATCTTTACTACATAACAGGAGTTCTATACAAAATAAATAATTACATTATAAGGAGACAACGGTCCAGCAACCCAAAGTTGACTGGGAGACGACGGCCTAGACCTCTCGCGAACACATCGCAGCATCCTC
This sequence comes from Zea luxurians, assembly GCA_029449295.1. NCBI lineage: Eukaryota > Viridiplantae > Streptophyta > Magnoliopsida > Poales > Poaceae > Zea > Zea luxurians. The sequence goes on from JAOPSE010000028.1 coordinate 35,592,643, forward strand.
CATGCGCCTCATCCTGTGGTACCTGTTCTTGACCTGTGGGGGGGGGGTGTGAGACAGCAAGAGTGAGCTCACATACGTTCATAGCTCAACAAGTTGTGGGGAATAATGTGCATGAACCCGCCAAAGGTGGGAGCTCACGTGAAGTGTAAGGCTTACCAAAGAGGATGGTTAGAGCTGAGCATTGCTTTTAAAGTTGGTCAAAATTTTATTAGCAATTACTAAGTATAAGTAAATACCAAACCCAATTAAGTAGTAGAACAAAAATAACAACATCACCTGCGATGCAATGCATATGACAAATTGAATTTAGTTCCATAGATTAATCATGTGAGGGTCCGAGCTACTCATGACCGTGAGCACGGCTAGTATACCAGTTTTACACTCTGCAGAGGTTGCGCATCTTTACCCACAAGTCGTGTTACCCATCTGCCAAGAGACGGCCAATCCCATACACCTCTACCGAGGAGGCGAGGCAGGGTAACACTACGAGGCCTTTACAAAGTTCCACTAGCTTCAGAAAACCCGCTACAGTTTACAGGAAGCTCCAATGCAGGAATCCCTTGCAGGACCGCCATCGCAGCAAAATCCTCCCGAGGGCCTCCCTACACTGACCACTCCCCTACTGCCCTTGCCCCTTTCGGGTAAGGTAGTCTTCCACTAGCTTTCCTAATTAATCAGCCAAGGGCGTCCCATTAAACCCTTGTGGTAGCACTGTTTTCCCGGGTGGTCGCTCCATGTTCCAATTAACATAATGATCTTATCATGAACAGTAAATAACAACTGATAATAAAAGTATAATCATGAATAAAGTGTATCTCCATACCCATAACCACATAAAGCAATAGCAGGTACTACCCAAAAAGTGTGGTGGTAATCAAGGTATAAAGATAGTCAAACTGGGGTAACCTATTGGGTCCCATCAAAATTAACCTATGCAGATCATTATGATTAATTAGAACATGAGTGGGTAAAAAGAAGTGATCAAGGGCACAACTTGCCTGGCACTTGAGATTCCAGTTACCAGGGTGATCTTCAGGTGACACGTGTCCTCACGCTAGTCGTAGCAATACAACAAACATAGTATAGGCAAAATTAACATCACACCAAACATAATAACAAACTGAACAATAATAATCTACGCTGCGCAACGAGATCGTGGGAACAAGAACCACTAAATTCGGAGCTACGATTATTAACTTATGAATTTCCGGAATTATTTAGTGCTTTAGAATAGATTAATCCTAATGAACAATTTTAACTCAAATTTCATGACTAAACAGTGTTACTGGTTGGTAGACAATATTAATACAAAATTATAGGAACTGGATTGGACTAAAAAGGAGTTAAAATGTATTTTCTATGATTTATACAAGTTTCTACCATTATTTTTGTATTAAAAATGAATTTAGAATGATTTTCTCTAATTTTTATTGTTGTCTGGACTGCGCGCAGAATATTGGAAAGCGCAGGGGCCAACCCACAAAGATTCCAAAGACTCAGGCACACAGCCCAGGTGGACGGCGGGTTTGAATAAGGAAAAGCGCAGGGGCTCTTCTGCAAGTCGGACGGGCCAAAGGGGTACGCATAAATCTCGGCCGTCCGATCAAATATCGAAGGCCAGGATTAGATCTTGGCCCATAGTGAACCGGTACGCCATACCAACCGCGCGATCACAAATAGACGGTCCCGATTTTATTTTAGCTCGATCTATTGTTACCCCTCCGATCAAATATTAACGACTAGGATCAACAATCCACACCTCTTCAATCCCAGCTGCACATCCACCATCCTACGGCCTAGCCTCATCCCCAACCTCCAGCTATCGAGCGCGGCGGGGCGCCCGTGAGACACGGCGGCGAACAGCCGGAGTTGGTCGATCCGACGCCCAATGGGACAACCCGAGCGCAGAGGGGTCAAATTCGCGTATAACGATGAGTCGAATTGGATGGAATACTTACCAAGGGCTCCCACGGCGAAGGGTTAGACAGCCACGGCGCAGAACGGATCCGGCAGCACGGCGGCGAAATTCCGGTCACCCAGTGGTCCCCTCCCTCCGCCCAGACGACCAGCAGCACCGCGGGGACACGGCGAAGCTTCCCGCCCAGGCACGATGGAGTTGGCTCTGCGCTAACACGCAATTTGACCGTGGTGGCGGGAACTCACCCTTTCTCTCTCGGGTGCTACGATGGTGAGGGCAGAGCGGGGCCTCGGTTCCTATACCCGAGCGGTGCGCAGTAATCGGGAGGGCCGTTACAACGTTGGCGCGACGACCGCGGAGTCGGTTGGTTAGGGTACGCGCGCCCTCCCGCGGAATCCGCGCGCCAGCCGGCGATGTCCGAGTCCGCGCTTGCGGGAAGACGGACCTGCCCAGGGGGTCCCACCGGCAGCGGAAGAAGGAAAGGAGGAGGGCGCGCCCGCGACTGACATGGGTGGCCCGCATGGAAGTGAGCGTGCTGAGCGAGAGGGAGAGGCCGCGAGGTCGGTTGACTGGTGAGCGGGTCCTACAGGTAGCGCGCCATTAGGGCGCAGATGGGCCAGCGCGGTAGGAAAGTTCTTGGCGGGCCAAAATAGGTCGCTGCGGCCCATGATCAGTTTTTCCCTTTTATCTTTTTCTTTTCTTTTCCTATTTCTTATTCTTTTTTTTTTCAAATCCAATTCAAATTTTGAATCCAATTTAGTGTCGAATTTATTCTTAAATGATATTGTGAAATCTAAAATCCCAATTTTAGAAATATAATTATTTATATTATTTATATCACCCTTTTCTCTCTTCTTTTTTTTCTATTTTAAATCCCAAATTCAAATTTTAGGTTTTACTCCAACTCTTCAACTATTTATTACATTTTTATTAATGTTATTGCTATTGTTATTAAATGCACAAACAAAATTCCCACATGATGTATATAGTATTTTATTAAATAAGTGTTCACATAAATTTAGGTATTCCCATGTGATAATGAGTAGAAGATCAAAACACCTAATGACATCCACCCCTTTTCTTATTACTTCCAAATCGGGTATTACATCACCCGAGGCAACTTTAATGGGCGGGAAATTTTATAACGATGTCTGGGTGAACGGTGGCCGAGAGCTGGCCCACGAGATTATAAAAAAGAGTGAAAAAGACACCCACAATGCCCGGGCAGAAGCAAAGCGAGCTGAAGAAGCTGCAAAATGCGAAAGGCGTATAGGTACTGTTCCTTAATTATTTAGCTTCGATACTTGCTTTATGGCTTCAAACTAATCTGTTTACCTACTTCAGCTGAACTATCCCCACCACCAGAGCCGTACGATCCCTTAGCTGATCCAGAGATGAAGGGATCATTAGACATCATAAACATGGCTGAATCCATTATCGACAAAGTTGTCGACAAATTACTGAACGAAATTGCAGAAAAAGTTCTTAGAGAGGAATAGGTTTTATTGTAATAATCATTTTGAAAAGCTTGATGTATAGAACTAATGAATGGAGATTAGACCTCTTTTGTAATGAAACTATGTAACATTTGATGTATGTAACATTGGATCGAATATGTAAATTATTGTAATTTATTTCTTTGCGATGAATGAAATTTACACACATACCGTTTTTGAGCCTTTGGCGAAAAACACCTTCCCTTCTTTTCATGTTTCGTAAAGAAAGAGATCTCTTCTTATGACAAGCCTGATAAAACTGTATTTCCTGAAGCTTACTTCGTGCCTTAGCACATTCTCATTTTGATGAAGCATTTGCCAAAGATTGGCTTTGTATTCAATTCTTGTGCCAGTAATGCAATATGATGTATGATGTAATGCTGTAATACTCAAAATTGTGTACAAGGAATATATAGTGTTTTCCTTATTTGATGTGCCTCATTTGCATCATAAAAAGAGCATACACAAAATTTGGAGTTTAATTCAAACAAATGATAAAAAAATGCATCATGTTGGAGTTTATATGTTTGTGCATTAAATAAAATAATAATGTTAATGGTAATAAGATAATAATTACTAGGAGTTGAATTAAGCCCTAAATTAAACCTAGGGTTTTTGAAAATGAGAAGAAGAGAAATGATATATAAAAAAAAGATATAAATAATATAATTATATCTCTAAAAACTGGTATTTTAACTTCACCATATGATTTGGGAATAAATTCGGCCTAAGTTTGATTTGAAACTTGAATTCAAATTTGGATTGCAAAATGGTGAAAAAGGAATAAAAAAAGATAAAACAAAACCCAGCTAATGGGCCTCGTATCTCATATTCGGCCCAGTGTGCTAATCCTCAATCACGCGGCCCTGCTGGTCATCCCACGCGCGCCGACAGGGCGGGCCCACTCGTCTGCCGCTCACTCGCACCCACGTTGCCACTCACCTCACTGCTGCGCGGGCCCGCGGTCAGCCTCTTCGCCTCCGTCGCTCGACTCGCACGCGTTCGCAGCGTCGGGGTGGGCCCGTGTAGTCAGTGGCTACCCAACCACCTCGCCGACTATGGCGGGTGTGCCCCGACGACCCGGAGCTCCGCTGCTCCGCGTAGCGCATGGCCTCGCGCTCATATATTTCGGATCGTCACGGCTCCTTCCCTCACCCATCCTCCTTGCGCGAGCCCGTGACCAAATCGCCACCACCCGCCGCCGAGAGCACGCAAGGGCAAGAGGATCCGCCGCCGTCGGGCACGTGAATCACTGGCGCTTAGGCATCCGTGAGGCATTCCAGAGCTGCGTCGTGGTTCCTAGGAGTTGCGTCAGCCCATAATTTCACTGTCGGAGTCTCAGAGCTTGGGCAATTGCTCGCCGGGGCGGGCGATTCGTCGTTGCGCCGTACCCCACCGTGGCCAGCACTCGTCGTCGCGTTGATACCGGTATGGAGCCTCCCTACTAGTTATCTATGCGTATAGGATCGTTTTGCACCTTATTACACCGTCGTGCGGGAACCAGAGGGCTTGAATCGCGCGCTCGCCGGCGATGGCGCGGCCCGGATTGGGCGGCGCCGCCGTGTGCGTGCGTGGGTTTGGGGATGACGCACGTGCACCGTCCGATCCCGTGGTAACGGTGCAGATTAAATTGTCTGCGTACCGCTTCGGGTGATAGATCTGAGTCGTCGGTGCTAGATCGTGCGGCTCTCGTTCATCGGCGGGTAGTTTGATCGTGGGCCGTTGGATCGTAATCCAGTGACCCGGGTGAGTGCCGATTCACTTATCGGTAGGATATAATCCTGGCCATGGGATCTAATGTGACGGAACCTCCCAAGTAATCAGGCCCACCTATAGTTGTCCTTGTCTAACAGACATCAGACACCCTGTAGATGTTCCTAGGTTACTTGACAAGCTCGGTATCTTTCCTTACCTCACCAGGAACGTTTCACCCGTCTTGCAGACATTACAGATCATCGGAGATGAAGATATGCGGAAGCGAATTATATAAACTTACATTTATTTCAAAAGTAAGCTTGAGTTATATTATTACAGACCAGTCTAAAAGCGAGTGCATAGAAGTAATAATTATACAAACCAGGGAGACACAAACTTCTCCCAAAAGACTCTAGATGGAGGACCGAGTCCTCCCGCACTTCAGTCTTATTTTTCCTCGTTGGGAACCACCTTAGCACAGAAGCAGCAAAAGTCTGCTACTTCCCCACCTAAAAACAACAAAGGGATAAACCCTGAGTATGGAATTACTCAGCAAGTCTTACCCGACTAAGGAAAAGACTCTCAAGGGTATGCTGGATAATTAGGAGTCAAGGAGAGGCTTTACCAAAGATCAACTTATACTTTTGCAGAAGTAGCTTACTAAAGTGAGTCCTTACTTTCAATCTTTTAACGCCATATTAAGTATTAATAGACTCCATTTGCATCTAGTCTAATTTCACATCACATCAAGACAACATCATTTTTATCCATCGTTTTCACATCCTGACTCTAGGTTGTAGAAAAGTGACCAAGTCTTCATAACCGCGAAGGTACGGCGATCCGAATCGATTATACTCAGCTGAGGATCTCCAATCACACGACATATGTAGCACTTAACCCTTGCATATGTCAACCCGCCACCGGGGTTCTTAAGACCGGATCAGGTTCACGCAAACCGAGAGCACAGATACACCACCGTCCAGCCTCTTGCCACGGAGGGTACACGCTACTCTCGCCACCGCTCCACTCCCATTTCGTGTTATCTTATTCCGGCCTTAGTCTGCCCGAGGCAAGGCTTACCCATGACGAGGTATGTGACCAGTTAAAGGGTCCTCGGTCAGCACGCCTACATACGCGTTAATCCTTAACCAACCTGGGTAGAACATCACCTGTTCCTACCCCAAGTCTCAATTTAAGTATTTCCATCCTTAGGATTGTGTCTGTTCCTTAGGAGGAATGAGCATCTCAGGGAACTTTGCAGTAAGATCCCACTATTGCTCCAAATGAAAATATTCTTGCAGGTAGAAGCCATCCTCTCCATGGTTAAATTGAGGACAACTTCTATCCACAAGATCTAAGCAAGGCTAAGCATTTTTTTTGTAAATCATATTTTGATACTTCATAGAAGTATCTATAAAGGTATGGATATCAAGGAGAGCAATGCATCAAAGGGTTCCAAGTAACTCCTATGAACCTAATGCACATTTCACTAGACTTAAGTGTGCGAAAAGTATTTAAAAACACAAGGAAAAGGGTTGCATGCACCGGGGCTTGCCTTTGTTATCAGGTGTGTCTTGCTCAGATCCACAGATATCGAAATAAAAGCAGTTGTCTGCTTGAGGATCAGAGGTGGGTGGTATCCCCTCTTCAGAAACTTCTTCTTCTTCTTGCTCTAATATAACCATATACATGCATAAGAATGGATGTCATGGAATGCTCATGAGGATGCAAAGATAACATAAACTTATTATTTATGTCTTGAGTACAACTTTCCTTCACGGTACTCCGAGAACCTAGGGTTTCCGGAGTCAGTAAAGGAGTTCATGGAGCAGGGGGTGTGGTTTTGGGTTTAGTGATCAAACAAGGCCCAAATCAAACCAAACTCTACCCATGGCTTCTAAATAATGTGAAAAGCTCACATAAAAAGTTTGGGGAATTTTGGACTTATTATTTATTTTCTAAAAATCCAGAACCATTGGTTTAGGCTATTTTAAATATCCTAAAATTCCCTATTCCAACTAAAAATCATAAAACTATTTTTATTAAATACTATGGAAAATAACAAGCCTAGGAAAATTGGTCTCATATTTTTAGGATTTTTCTACAATTTTCTACCGATTTCTAAAGTTCTGCGGAAAAAGAAAAAGGAAAAATAGCAACAGTACTGGGCCGATTCAGGTCCAGCCGGCCCAAGCCCGAGCGGATTCGCGCGTGCGCCCGCGCCCGCGAGGCGACTTTGCGCAGAGGCCCTCGGGTTTTTGGATAAATACAAACGAGTTCGGTTACTATTTGAATCAGTCACTGACCAAGTGCAGAAAAGTCCCTGCATTTCATCCTATTCACAATCGGTAGTCCACGACGCCGTTCACGTGCCACCGCGCTCCGGCGAACCTTGGACTGGCCAAACGGGGCTATGTCCGGTGCTCCCGAGCGACATAAACCGGATTAAACTCCCACTGATCCTTTCCCCTAAGTTAATTTTAAGAACGATCAACTACCAAGCTCTGGCCACGGTAACCGTGCGGATGAACTCAAGAACTACGCGTTCCCGGTGATTCATGGCGATCAAGTCGAATTAAAGGGGTCGGGGAGCATCACCGAGACATGAGAATGCTCAAACGAGGGAGCAAAGAGTGGGAACTGACCGGAGTTGGGCTGGCGACGGTGAACTCAACTCTACGGCGGCGGAAAACCGAATTGGGGGAAACACGAAATTCTAGCTCGTCGGTGATCAACTGGAGGCAATACGGGGTGTCGAGGTGCTTGACTACCATACGGACCTAGGGGCACGCTCAATTTATAGGCGCCGGGGGCGGTGACCGGTGAATTTCAAAGAGACGCGCGGCGGTCGGAGAGGAGGAAGAAGCGTTGGCTGCGGTGAATACGTGTCCACCGCCGTGGCAACTCTCTCGGCGTTGATGGGACAGTCAAAGGGCGTTACGGCGGTGCTGTGAACCGGCTAGGCCACGCGGCGCACGGTCGGACAGCGGCGGTCGACGGCGAACTTATCGCCAGCCGCAAAGCAGTAGAGGAAGCCGGGGGGGGGTCGTCGGAGTGGTGGCCAGCTCACCGGCGGTAAAGATCTTTACCGAGCGACGCTTATCCAAGGACCACCGAGCACGAATCGTGATGAACCGTGATCAACGGCGGCGGCTACCGGCGATGAGCACGAAGGGATTCTTCTTCAGTTTTTGCCGTTACTGTACCATAGGACTGCTTCATCAGGCTTCTGACCGAGCAACTTTAGAGTCCGTTTTCTCCAGATTTCATGTGACAACAGGTTCAAGTCTCTGCACCAAAGTTGTAGTGCTACATACCAGCTACAACTCAACTATAGGACTTGATCACATTTGAACACTGGATCATGCTCAAAACCCAGCTTGAAGTCGAGGTCAGTTCACTGCTAGTCTGAAAATTCAGACATAACAGCCTGACAGCCCAACTTTAGGCTTGGTTTTCTCTAAATTCTTCTTAACAACTAAGCTCACAACCTTAAGCAAAGTTGTTCTCCTATAATGGGTCTTTAACTTTGATGTGGTGACCTAGGGTAAAAACCCTATACTTTGTAAGTTACAAAGCCCCAAAGTTGAGCCCATTCACTGATTTTTCAGACTTAGAGCAAAACTCAAATGAGGTCCATTTTGCATTTAAGTCCAAAACTTAGGGTTTGGCCTTCAAACCCACATATTTGTGATCTAATTGACTTAAAATACTTATTTGACTTGGTTTTTGCACTTTAGTCCAAAAGTGGACAAATTTTGCACTTAGGTCCCTTGGGTTTGGTTTAGGGCTTTCCAGGGTTCCAATTTGGGTTTCTGGTATTCCAGGGGTATAAATGTGATTCAACTTAGTGTTTGGGGATATTTTATGACTTTTCTCACAAGCCCTAAAGTTTTGCTCAACTTGGGTTAAGTTTTACCCCTTTAATCACTATTTAGAGTTAAGTCCTTTAACCAGGGTCCTATTTGTAAAACATTAAACAATACAACTGGTTTGAAATTTTTGCCTAGTGAATGCACTCTAGGTGTGTCAAACACATGCAATGTCAATGCTTATGATGCCATGCTCAAGTTTTAGTTATAGTAACACCAGGGGTGTTACATCCTTTCCCCCATAAAAGAATCTCGTCCCGAGATTTAAAGTCCTAGGGTGAATAATGGAAAAGGAAATGTGTCACATTTTTATTTCCATATTTTTGGTACAAGGCAGGGGTGGTGTGGGGGTTCATTCCTTTATTACACAGCTATCCAAACTTTACAACTTACAAGAGGCTAGGAAGCGTGGGAAATTCTTATCTAAGAAGTCTTGGGTTTCCCATGTAGCCTCATCTTCCGAATGCTGGTTCCACTGTATCTTATAAAACTTGAGAGTCTTTCTCCGGGTAACCCTGTCCTTTTGATCCAGAACTCGAATAGGATGTTCCGAGTATGTTAAATCTGGTTCCAGGACAACATCAGTCACTTCAACGGTTCGATCGGGAACCCGAAGACACTTCTTCAATTGTGACACGTGGAACACATTATGCCCAGCAGACAATGTTTCGGGGAGCTGAAGTCGGTATGCCACTGGTCCACATTGCTCAAGTACCAGGAATGGACCAATGTACCTGGGTGCAAGTTTTCCTTTAACCCCGAAACGCGATACACCCTTCATCGGTGAAACTTTCAAGTAGACATAATCGCCTACCAGAAAACATAAGGGTTGTCGTCGTTGGTCTGCATAACTCTTTTGTCGAGTCTGAGCTTTCTTCATATTATGAATAATTTTCTGAACCTTTTCTTCGACCTCTTTCACCATATCAGGCCTAAAGAAGTATCTTTCTCCAGGTTCAGACCAATTTAATGGAGTTCGACACCGTCGCCCGTATAAAGCTTCAAAAGGTGCCATCTTGATACTTTCCTGATAACTGTTATTGTATGAAAACTCCACTAAGGGTAAACATTTATCCCACTTTGGTGAGAAATCCAGGACACATGCCCGCAGCATATCCTCGAGGATTTGATTCACTCTCTCAGTCTGTCCACTGGTTTGAGGATGATAGGCTGAACTGTGGAGTAACTTAGTACCCAGGGATTTATGAAGTTCTTCCCAGAATTTGGATACGAACGGAGGTCCACGATCCGACACTATAGTCTTCGGAATACCATGTAGACTGAGAATACGGGCAATGTACAATGCTGCATAAGTGGCTACTGTATATGTGACCTTGACAGGTAAGAAGTGAGCAATCTTTGTGAGTCGATCAACGATAACCCAAATAGAGTCATATCCTTTTGCGGTCCTGGGCAATCCCACAATGAAGTCCATACTGATGTCTTCCCATTTCCACGTTGGGGTTGGCAAAGATTGCAATGGACCCGCAGCTTTCATGTGTATGGCTTTGACACGTCTGCAAGTGTCACACTTAGCCACATAGCGTGCAATTTCAATCTTCATCTTCGTCCACCAGTAGTGTTGTTTCAGATCATGATACATCTTAGTGCTTCCCGGATGAATCGAATAGCGACTAAGATGCACTTCATCTAAAATTTGCTGGCGGAGTTCTTCATTCTTCGGCACTACTATGCGGTTGTTAAACCATAACACACCTTGATCGTCTTCCTTGAAACACTTGGCTACTCCAGCCCTTATCTTCTCTCGTATGTGCTTCATGCCCAGATTATCCTTTTGAGCATCAATTACCCTTTGCAAAATGGTTGACTCAAGCTTTAGCTGATTCAGAGTCCCTTGTTGGATTATCCCCAGGTTTAACTTCTCCATTTCTTGACATAAAGTGTTTTCGGAGGTCTTTACCATAAGACAGTGGTAGGAAGTCTTACGACTCAATGCATCTGCCACCACATTGGCCTTGCCTGGGTGATAATGGATCTCTAGTTCATAGTCTTTAATGAGCTCAAGCCATCGTCTTTGCCTCATATTTAACTCTGACTGGGTAAATATATACTTCAAACTCTTATGATCTGTATATATATGACAGATATTTCCCAGCAGATAGTGACGCCATATTTTCAGGGCATGAACCACAGCAGCTAGCTCGAGATCATGTGTTGGATAATGCTCTTCATGTCGGCGTAACTGCCTTGAAGCATACGCAATTACTCGGCCCTCTTGCATCAGCACACAGCCGAGTCCACTGCCTGACGCATCACAATATACATCAAAAGGTTTAGTGATGTCCGGTTGAGCCAATACCGGAGCAGTGGTCAATAGCGTCTTCAGTTGCTCAAAGGCTTCGTTACACTTAGAAGACCAATTGAACTTAGTATCATTCTTCAACAAACTTGTGATTGGCTTCACAAGCTTAGAAAAGTCGGGTATAAATCTGCGATAATATCCCGCTAGTCCAAGAAAACTCCGGACTTGGTGAACAGTTGTTGGGGGTTTCCATTCCAGAATATCCTTGACCTTGCTAGGATCTACCGCAATTCCTTTAGCTGATAACACGTGCCCCAAAAATTGAATTTCCTCCAGCCAGAACGCGCACTTGCTGAACTTGGCATATAGCTGATGTTCCCTCAGGCGCGTCAATACAATCCGTAGGTGCTGAGCATGCTCCTCTTCATTTTTAGAATATATCAAAATATCATCGATGAAGACCACCACGAACTTGTCTAACTCGGGCATGAACACCGAGTTCATCAAATAGGTGAAATGGGCAGGAGCATTGGTGAGCCCGAAAGACATTACTAGGTATTCGAACAATCCATACCGCGTAGTAAATGCGGTCTTCGGTATATCCTCGGGCCGAATACGGATTTGATGATAGCCCGACCTGAGATCAATTTTGGAAAATACCCTCGCCCCAGTCAGTTGATCAAATAAGATATCGATCCTTGGAAGAGGGTACTTATTCTTGATAGTGACCTCATTTAGGGGCCGATAGTCCACGCACATGCGCAAGGTTTGATCCTTCTTCTTCACAAAGATGGCGGGACAGCCCCACGGGGACGAGCTTGGCCGGATAAATCCCTTATTCAGCAGATCTTGTAATTGAATCTTCAATTCTGCTAACTCATTAGGGGGCATACGGTACGATCTTCGGGAGATGGGAGCCGTACCGGGCTTTAGCTCAATTACGAATTCTACATCTCTTTCAGGGGGTAGTCCAGGCAAATCTTCTGGAAATACATCTGGAAACTCACATACTACCGGAATGTTTTTGATCTCCGGTACAATGGCTTCAAATATTCTACCAGAAGCTTTGGCTGGATTGGTTTTGGGGAGAGACAAGAGAATTTCTTCTTGATTATAACTCAACCTGACGGTTCTGAGTTCAGTATTGAGAATTGCCTTGTGTTGAGTTAACCAATTCATACCCAAAATTACATCTATATCCTGGCCTTTCAGAACAATCATGTTAGCAGGAAAGTTCCGTCCGGCCATGGTTACTGGCACTTCATAGGCCACTTCTCTAGTAAAAATGTGTCCCCCAGGTGAATGAATTTTAAATCCCTCTTTTGATTCATGACATGCAATGTGATGTTGCTCCACAAATATCTTGCTAATGAAGGTATGCGAAGCACCAGAATCAAAAAGAATGATTGCAGGGTAACTGGCCACAGGGAACGTACCCATCATCACCGGCTCTCCCTCCGGTGTGGTAGCCACTTGCGTATAATATACTCGCCCCGTTTTCTTGGTATTCTTGCCCGAAGTACTTCCCTTGCCTGGAGCAGAATTCCCCGATCCTTGCTGATTATTAGCTTGATTTTGCCGAGGATAGGGGCAATCTTTAATAAAATGCCCAGATTTGCCACAGTTAAAACATCCAGTTGAAGAACTTGGCAGAGCAGGGAATCGAGTGCCTGGGGCACCCGGCTGACTTTGGACAGTAGGGGCTTTGTTGGGACGAATAATTATGGGCTGCTTGAAAGGGAAAGATGGTGCACTTGAACGGTTCTGGTTAGAGGGCCGGAGAATAAACCGTTGCCTCTTTACCGGGCCCTGATTAGGCCTATCACCACTGAATCCCTTACTTTTCCCAGAATTTGCATATTTGGCCTCCACAGATAAGGCTGTGCTGACAGCCTTCCCGTAGGTGAGATCAATACATGCAGCCATTTTTCGCTGCATTCGGTCATTCAGACTTCTCATAAAACAATTCCTTTTCTTCAAATCTGTGTTCACCTGATCAATTGCGTATTGTGACAGGTGATTGAATTTGTTGAGATACTGGTTAACAGTATCTCCCCCTTGCTTCAATTTCATAAACTCTTCTTGTTTCATGTGCAGCACTCCCTCAGGAATATAATGCTCGCGGAATGCTGCTTTGAACTCGTTCCATGTAATTTGATGGTTGTCCGGTTGGATAGCCACAAAGTTCCCCCACCAAGTGCTGGCAGGGTCTCGGAGTTGCTGTGCCGCAAACAATGACTTCTGGGTTTCCGAACAATGAAGAAGGCCAAATTTCTGTTCAATGACCCTTATCCACTCGTCGGCTTCGAGCGGGTCTTCTGCTTTGACGAAGAGAGGCGGACGAGTCTCGGAGAAATCCAGATAAGTAGTCTCCCGGGGACCTTGCTAGAATCCTCTTCCTGCTTGTTGCTGAAGCTGCTGCTGACCCGCCATCTCCCTCAGGAAGCGGGTATTGTCGGCTGTAGCGTTCACCAAGGCAGCGATTGCCTCGGCTAGCGTGGGTGGAACGGGAGGTGGATTCGGGGTAGCATCCCGACCCCCGGATGTTCCGGCTGCGTCCTGTCCGCGAGTCCGGGTCGGCATCTGAGGCAAAAACATTTGAATAAACATAATGTGCCAAAGAAAACCTTCCGTTTTACATTACTATAAAGAGTAATGATACAGACTCGATATTACACAACAGGATACATTACCCATTTTACAAAAGTTTAACCTATTATACAACAGTACACCCTACAATACACTACTCTACTTTATTACACTATTAGTCCTGCTTTCCATTGCTGTTGGCGGCTTCATTGTCAGGTGTGGGAGTCCAGACGTCCACCAACCTCAAAGAAGGAGGGGGTTCATACAGGTCTAACTCCCCACCCAACGCGCGTCCCGCAACGTGAGAGGGTCCGGCTTCCGCCTCAGAAGAGGGTGCAGGCTCACTAGGGTGTAGTTGCGAGTAGAGCACATGGACTTCCTCATGCAATGTATTGCAGTAAACCTGCAGGTTGTCGACAGCTGAGCTGAGTTCTTTAATTCGGGCCTGAGCCCTTGCTTCCTTAGCACATACCAACATATGTGACTGTACTGCCCAGTCAAGTGCCAAGTCCCGATCAGCCAGCTGATCCTGCAAGTGACGGATGTCCCTTCTTAAGTCATTTATTCTATCTCCGTCTGCAATCCAAGCATTGGTCCTGTGTCGCAGCGTTGCTTGAAGTCGACTCACTTCGGCTTCCAAGTCTCCTATGGGGTCATTACTCCCGCTGCTACTACTTTCATGTCGAGGAGCCAGTTGATGCCGGGGTACTCCAATTGGTCCCGTTGATTTTCGTGCCGTTAGCCTCGTGCGTGGCGGCATCTTTCTAAGGGGGAAAATTTATTTGCATGATTCTTAGCATGATGCATGAGTAAGTACAGAATCAACCTTGGTTGATTCAACCTTTTATACGTTGCACTCTTCCTATCTAGTCTTTAAGATAAACTCTTTAGAATACTTAGGTAAGAAGAGAGAAGAATCTTTAGGTAAGACTTTTGAAAATCTTTTGAAGATGCCTTATAATATCTGCAAAGAAGGGCTATGCTCCGATACCAGCTGTGACGGAACCTCCCAAGTAATCAGGCCCACCTATAGTTGTCCTTGTCTAACAGAGCTTGGGCAATTGCTCGCCGGGGCGGGCGATTCGTCGTTGCGCCGTACCCCACCGTGGCCAGCACTCGTCGTCGCGTTGATACCGGTATGGAGCCTCCCTACTAGTTATCTATGCGTATAGGATCGTTTTGCACCTTATTACACCGTCGTGCGGGAACCAGAGGGCTTGAATCGCGCGCTCGCCGGCGATGGCGCGGCCCGGATTGGGCGGCGCCGCCGTGTGCGTGCGTGGATTTGGGGATGACGCACGTGCACCGTCCGATCCCGTGGTAACGGTGCAGATTAAATTGTCTGCGTACCGCTTCGGGTGATAGATCTGAGTCGTCGGTGCTAGATCGTGCGGCTCTCGTTCATCGGCGGGTAGTTTGATCGTGGGCCGTTGGATCGTAATCCAGTGACCCGGGTGAGTGCCGATTCACTTATCGGTAGGATATAATCCTGGCCATGGGATCTAATGTGACGGAACCTCCCAAGTAATCAGGCCCACCTATAGTTGTCCTTGTCTAACAGACATCAGACACCCTGTAGATGTTCCTAGGTTACTTGACAAGCTCGGTATCTTTCCTTACCTCACCAGGAACGTTTCACCCGTCTTGCAGACATTACAGATCATCGGAGATGAAGATATGCGGAAGCGAATTATATAAACTTACATTTATTTCAAAAGTAAGCTTGAGTTATATTATTACAGACCAGTCTAAAAGCGAGTGCATAGAAGTAATAATTATACAAACCAGGGAGACACAAACTTCTCCCAAAAGACTCTAGATGGAGGACTGAGTCCTCCCGCACTTCAGTCTTGTTTTTCCTCGTTGGGAACCACCTTAGCACAGAAGCAGCAAAAGTCTGCTACTTCCCCACCTAAAAACAACAAAGGGATAAACCCTGAGTATGGAATTACTCAGCAAGTCTTACCCGACTAAGGAAAAGACTCTCAAGGGTATGCTGGATAATTAGGAGTCAAGGAGAGGCTTTACCAAAGATCAACTTATACTTTTGCAGAAGTAGCTTACTAAAGTGAGTCCTTACTTTCAATCTTTTAACACCATATTAAGTATTAATAGACTCCATTTGCATCTAGTCTAATTTCACATCACATCAAGACAACATCATTTTTATCCATCGTTTTCACATCCTGACTCTAGGTTGTAGAAAAGTGACCAAGTCTTCATAACCGCGAAGGTACGGCGATCTGAATCGATTATACTCAGCTGAGGATCTCCAATCACACGACATATGTAGCACTTAACCCTTGCATATGTCAACCCGCCACCGGGGTTCTTAAGACCGGATCAGGTTCACGCAAACCGAGAGCACAGATACACCACCGTCCAGCCTCTTGCCACGGAGGGTACACGCTACTCTCGCCACCGCTCCACTCCCATTTCGTGTTATCTTATTCCGGCCTTAGTCTGCCCGAGGCAAGGCTTACCCATGACGAGGTATGTGACCAGTTAAAGGGTCCTCGGTCAGCACGCCTACATACGCGTTAATCCTTAACCAACCTGGGTAGAACATCACCTGTTCCTACCCCAAGTCTCAATTTAAGTATTTCCATCCTTAGGATTGTGTCTGTTCCTTAGGAGGAATGAGCATCTCAGGGAACTTTGCAGTAAGATCCCACTATTGCTCCAAATGAAAATATTCTTGCAGGTAGAAGCCATCCTCTCCATGGTTAAATTGAGGACAACTTCTATCCACAAGATCTAAGCAAGGCTAAGCATTTTTTTTGTAAATCATATTTTGATACTTCATAGAAGTATCTATAAAGGTATGGATATCAAGGAGAGCAATGCATCAAAGGGTTCCAAGTAACTCCTATGAACCTAATGCACATTTCACTAGACTTAAGTGTGCGAAAAGTATTTAAAAACACAAGGAAAAGGGTTGCATGCACCGGGGCTTGCCTTTGTTATCAGGTGTGTCTTGCTCAGATCCACAGATATCGAAATAAAAGCAGTTGTCTGCTTGAGGATCAGAGGTGGGTGGTATCCCCTCTTCAGAAACTTCTTCTTCTTCTTCTTGCTCTAATATAACCATATACATGCATAAGAATGGATGTCATGGAATGCTCATGAGGATGCAAAGATAACATAAACTTATTATTTATGTCTTGAGTACAACTTTCCTTCACGGTACTCCGAGAACCTAGGGTTTCCGGAGTCAGTAAAGGAGTTCATGGAGCAGGGGGTGTGGTTTTGGGTTTAGTGATCAAACAAGGCCCAAATCAAACCAAACTCTACCCATGGCTTCTAAATAATTTGAAAAGCTCACATAAAAAGTTTGGGGAATTTTGGACTTATTATTTTCTAAAAATCCAGAACCATTGGTTTAGGCTATTTTAAATATCCTAAAATTCCCTATTCCAACTAAAAATCATAAAACTATTTTTATTAAATACTATGGAAAATAACAAGCCTAGGAAAATTGGTCTCATATTTTTAGGATTTTTCTACAATTTTCTATCGATTTCTAAAGTTCTGCGGAAAAAGAAAAAGGAAAAATAGCAACAGTACTGGGCCGATTCAGGTCCAGCCGGCCCAAGCCCGAGCGGATTCGCGCGCGCGCCCGCGCCCGCGAGGCGACTTTGCGCAGAGGCCCTCGGGTTTTTGGCTAAATACAAACGAGTTCGGTTACTATTTGAATCAGTCACTGACCAAGTGCAGAAAAGTCCCTGCATTTCATCCTATTCACAATCGGTAGTCCACGACGCCGTTCACGCGCCACCGCGCTCCGGCGATGTAAGACCCAAAATTTGTATAATTTTTTTTAAAAATAAACAAATATAGTTATTATAGTACATTTGGGAAATAAGAAAATTAATTTGTAATTGAGTCAACTATTGTTAGAAACAAATATGAGAAGGAGAATAACATAGTAATATTTAAAATGAGGTGGTTTATATTCACATTTGTATTTCAATTGATACAATTGGCAAATCTGAAAATTAAGACAAGAGTATACATTTGAGTTTGAATAATTGAATGTGGAAATAAGCTAGAAGTAAGAAATGAGTAGACACTAAAAAGAGAATAAAATAAAATATATTATAAACAAATAAATAATAGGTGTTTTCTTTATATTGGGATTTTTAATGAAGTTTGGAATATGAAATTCAAAACAGGAAATTGAATTTGGTTTAAGTATTTCAAATTAGAAATAGAAAAGAAAATAGAAAGGAAAAATAAAAAGGAAAAAGATAAAAGCTTACCTGGGCCTCATACCTGGAATTCGGCCCAACTAACCTTTAACGCCGCGCGGCCCAAACTCGCCCCTCACGCGCGCTCACCCGCGACCTGGCGCCGACAACCCGGGCCCGCATGCCAGCCCCTCTTGCACGCGCCTCAGCTCTCCCTTCGCTGACATGTGAACCCCACGCGCCAGCACTTGGACTTCTTCACTGACCGGTGGGTCCACCGTGTCAGCCTCGCCTTGGCCTCTCGCGCGCGCTCGCCTGCCTTTCTCCTTTCGCTGACCGCGGGGCCCGCATGTCAGACCGCGTCTTCCTCGGTTTGTTACGCCTGAAGCCGTTCTCTCCGCCGCGGAAGTCGCCTAGGAGCTCGCTGGGGCCGTTGTGTTCGGGCGGAGTCTTCGCCGCGGTTTCCGTGACTACCTGGGCGCCCGTGAATAAGTAGTGCGCCTCGTGGTCTCTCCTCCCCATCCCCCACTTGCTGCACGATACCCGCCACCGCGACTTCGCCCCACGCCGTGGACTACTATCGATTAGCCGTCCCTGCTGGTAAGATTCATGCCCTCCGCGCCCCTCTTCCTCCCTTGAACATGCTCCGTCAAGCCGAACTCGTAGTTACCCAAACCATGACCGAAATTTAGTCACCGAAGTTGTTGCGGTCGTGAAATCCGCTTGGTGGCGTGGGCGCAGTCACCGTCGGCCTCCTTTGGGGATTGGAGTGTTCTAGGATGTTCGTCTAGATCCCTGCTACGTGAAGCGGCCACCAATTTGAGGAACGGCCGGGCGGGGAGGCCTTGATTCCTCACCGGAGTGCGAATCTGGGGCGGAGCTCCCCCTTCCCGTGGACAGCTCGCCGGCGCCGGTAATCCCTGGTACAGTGCCCTTACCCGTGTTCACTTCCGTCAGAGCAACATGTAGGGCAATTGAATCGGGGTAGGGACCAACCATGCCGGGGATTAGCCCCGCCGGTGATGTCTTCGTCGCGTCCAGGGTACAGCGCCGCCGTCTTCGGGCATAGGATGGAGGAAGAAAGGCCCTGGGCCATTGATCGGGCCATGTACGGGTAAGATTAGAAGGATGGGTGGGGGGCTTTCGACCGTGGATCGATGATCTTGCGGCTAGGATTAAATGGGCGATACCGGTTTGGTGGGGTGGATTTGCGCCGTTCGATCAGGATCCAGTGACCCAGATTCGATCTCGTTTCATTAAACCACAACCGCTGATCTCGGATCCAAGGGCTCATATTGCATACCGTTTCATTTAAAGCACGATCTAATCTGGGGCGTCCGATTTTGATCGGAGGGCTCAGATTTCACGATACCCCTTCGCGGGTATGTTTTATAAAAGAAACCCTGGGTTTTCTCGGATTCAACCCGCCGTCCTTACCAGGGGCGCTCTGAGTCTTGAGAATACTTACGCGTTGACCCCTGCGCTTCTGTTTAATTGAGGCGCAGTCCAGTGGATAGGAAAATCATAGAAAATGATTTAGAAAATGATTTTTAGTGTTAAAATAAATCAGAAACTTATTTAATTCATAACTAATTCATTTTAGCTCCTTTTTGACCCATTCCAGTTGCAAAAATTTTATTTTAATATTGTATATCAACTAGTAACACTGTTTAGCCATGAAACTTGAAGCAAAATTGTTCATTTGAATTAATCTGTTCTAGGTGCTTAATAACCTCGGAAATTCATAACTGAATAACTATAACTCCAAATTTAAGTGATTCTTGTTCCTACGATCTCGTAGCAACGCGTAGATTATTATTATTCAGTTTGTACTTATGTTTGGTGTAATGTTAATTTTGCCTATACAATGTTTGTTGTATTGCTACGACTAGAGCGAGGTCACGTGTCATCTGAAGAGCAAGTTGGTACCTGGATTCTCAAGTCTCAGGCAAGTTGTGCCCTTGACCACTTTTTACCCAATAATGTTCTTTAATATCAATTATCCATGCATAGGTTAATTTTGATGGGACCCAATAGGTCACCCTAGATTTGTTTATCTCACTACCTTGTTTACCCCTGAATCACTTGGGTAGTTTGCTATTGCTTTATATGGTTTTGGGATAATCATTTATTACCTCTATGTTCCAATTCTTGTTGTATTTCTATTTATGTTCATGTTGATATCATTAATGTTAATTGGAACATAGAGCTTAACTTGAGTAACACGTGCCACCACAAGGGAGGAATGGGACCCCTTGGCTGATTAATTAGGAAAGCTAGTAGAAGACTACCTTACCCGAAAGGGGCAAGGGCAGTAGGGGAGTGGTCAGTGTAGGGAGGCCCTCGGGAGGATTTTGCTGCGATGGCGGTCCTGCAAGGGATTCCTGCATTGGAACTTCCTATAAACTGTAGCGGGTTTTCGGAAGCTAGTGGAACTTTGTAAAGGCCTTGTAGTGGATCCCTAGCCATTCACCTCGGTAGTGTCTAAGGGCCTTGCAAACCCTGGCGACATGGGATACACGACTTGTGGGTAAAGGGTACAACCTCTGCAGAGTGTAAAACTGGTATACTAGCCGAGCTCACGGTCATGAGCAGCTCAGGACTCTCTGATGTTTAAATTATGGAACTTAAACTCAATTTGTCATATGCATTGCATCGCAGGTGAAGTTGTTACTTTTGTTCTACTATTTAACTGGGTTGGTATTTACTTATACTTAGTAACTGCTAATAAAATTTTGACCAACTTTAAAAGCAAGGCTCAGCTCTAACCATCTTCTTTGGTAAGCCTTACACTTCACGTGAGCTCCCACCTTTGGCGAGTTCATGCACATTATTCCCCACAACTTGTTGAGCGATGAACGTATGTGAGCTCACTCTTGCTGTCTCACACACACCACAGGTCAAAGAACAGGTACCACAAGATGAGGCATGGAGGATGCTGCGATGAGTTCGTGAGAGGTCTAGGCCGTCGTCTCCCAGTCAACTTTGGGTTGCTGGACCGTTGTCTCCTTATAATGTAATTGTTTATTTTGTATAGAATTCCTATTATATATAAAGTTGTGACATTCGATCCTGTGCCACTATACATCATATGCGTGAGACTTGGTCCCAGCACACCTGGTGATTATGTTCGCGCCCGGGTTTTGGACCCCTAAAATCCGGGTGTGACAGAAGTGGTATCAAAGGAATGTTGACTGTAGGACGAAACCTAGATAGAACTGGACAACCATTCTTTACTTACCTTACTCTGATTCTTGTCTAAACTTATCTTAATCTTTTCTCATCTATTTCCGCTTACTCTGATTATTCATATCTTATCTTTCTAAAGACAAATGTGGATTTCACACTTTGAAATCCTGTGCCTAAAGTGACCTTTAGGAATAGGAGATCTACTCATAGGAACAAAAACAAAACTATTTTTGTAGGTATCTATGCACTTGAATGTTTGTTCTTATAATATTTGTCTGATTTGGATTTTTGATTGAGTGTGATGGGTTGTGGAGTGATGCCCACAATTACATCTGCAAATACGTATAGGCATAAATAGAATTCATAAGAAAACTAAGCAACTTAGATCATCCTCCATTAAAGTGTATCTATCTCATCTTGACATATTCTATCTTATCTTTGGACATTCACCTCGTACAACTAATTACCCTAGTCTTGACATAGAATATCTGGCCCAGCCCTGCCAAAGAAGTTTCAGTACATAACCAACTATTAGCTTATTCATTCTGTCTACTAAATGATTCCCTTGCAAAGCTATCTTACCATATGCTTCTAACTTAGATGGTCAATACCAGGCAGGGTGGTGGAATTGATTTACCTGCTAATCGACACACTCGGTGGATATATCGACAACCCCAACCACAGTCAGCAGAGATGAATCCTCCTAATCCCCCACCAGGCGGAGTTGATCCACTAGTCGCAGCTCAAATGAGAATGATGCAGCAAATGGCGGACACTATGGCAGATATGCGCACCCAAATGCAGCAAGAACGCCAAGAAATGCACCAGGAAAGAGAGGATGCACGTCGGGAAATGCGCCAAGAGCGGGAAGAGATACGCCAGGAGAGAAGGGTACAACAACAGCAGCTGCAACAACAACTTCAACAACAGCAGCAACAACAACAAGTGCCATTGCCTCCACCTCCACCACCAGTTCCACCCCGGGACAAGCACCGGGAATTCATGAGCCACAAACCACCAACCTTCTCCAACTCCGCAGATCCGCTGCAAGCAGATGACTGGTTAAAGTCCATAGAGAAGATGCTCAACATAGCTCAGTGCTCAGATAGAGAGAAAGTACTCTATGCATCAGGTCGTCTTGCTGGTCCCGCTGCGGATTGGTGGGATGCGTACTGCGCTGCTCATGCTGCTGTCGATACAATTACCTGGGCAGAATTCTCCACACAATTCAGGAATTACCATATTCCCGCTGGACTCATGAAGATTAAGAGAAAGGAGTTTCTCTCCCTCAAGCAAGGAAGTATGTCCGTGAGTGAATATAGGGACAAATTCATCCAGTTATCTCGATATGCTCCTAGAGATGTTGAGGATGATGAGCAAAAGCAGGAGCTTTTCCTGGACGGTTTGATTGGACCCTTGCAATATCAGCTGGTATCACACACATTCCCATCCTTCCAAAGGCTATTGGACAAAGCTATTGCTGTAGAAAACAAGAGGAGTATATTTGGAGAGAAAAGAAAGGCTGCTAACCAAGGGCAGGCTGGAAGTAGTTCCCGTCCTCGCTATACTACCACTCCAAGTACACCAGCTAGTGGCAGTTCCGGACAACAAACTCAACAAGCTCCAACTGCTCCTCCAAAAGCAAGCACTCCAGTAGGAACCGTTGCTCCCAATACAACCGCCATCAGGACGTGCTTCAAGTGTGGACAACCGGGACACTACGCCAACTACTGTCCCAACAAAGCTGCCTATACTACACCGGCTCCGATGAAGCAAGGACAAGCCTCGGCAGGAAAGAGTCAGCCCCTATCTATCAACCGGGGATATGCCCATCATGCAGAAATAGAAACTGAACCCGGTAAACTTGAAATTCAAGAAGAAGAGCCAGTTGGAGATGAAGTAGTCGGTGAAGAAGTCAACGAGCAACAAGAATAGAGAGATAAACATAGATATAGATACATATATATATATATATTTACTATTTGTAAGACCTAAATATTAGTTAGCTATTAGTTAGTATTATTACTATTTTAGTGATAATAGTAAGGTCTATTGACCCTATGTTTTGTTAAAGAATTATACCTCATAGTGAGATTTCTTTGTTTGTGCATATGTTCCGAGAACAATATGAGTATACACCCTTTCCTTACAAATCTCGAGGACGAGATTTCTGTTAAGGGGGGTAGGATTTGTAAGACCCAAAATTTGTATAATTTTTTTTAAAAATAAACAAATATAGTTATTATAGTACATTTGGGAAATAAGAAAATTAATTTGTAATTGAGTCAACTATTGTTAGAAACAAATATGAGAAGGAGAATAACATAGTAATATTTAAAATGAGGTGGTTTATATTCACATTTGTATTTCAATTGATACAATTGGCAAATCTGAAAATTAAGACAAGAGTATACATTTGAGTTTGAATAATTGAATGTGGAAATAAGCTAGAAGTAAGAAATGAGTAGACACTAAAAAGAGAATAAAATAAAATATATTATAAACAAATAAATAATAGGTGTTATCTTTATATTGGGATTTTTAATGAAGTTTGGAATATGAAATTCAAAACAGGAAATTGAATTTGGTTTAAGTATTTCAAATTAGAAATAGAAAAGAAAATAGAAAGGAAAAATAAAAAGGAAAAAGATAAAAGCTTACCTGGGCCTCATACCTGGAATTCGGCCCAACTAACCTTTAACGCCGCGCGGCCCAAACTCGCCCCTCACGCGCGCTCACCCGCGACCTGGCGCCGACAACCCAGGCCCGCATGCCAGCCCCTCTTGCACGCGCCTCAGTTCTCCCTTCGCTGACATGTGAACCCCACGCGCCAGCACTTGGACTTCTTCACTGACCGGTGGGTCCACCGTGTCAGCCTCGCCTTGGCCTCTCGCGCGCGCTCGCCTGCCTTTCTCCTTTCGCTGACCGCGGGGCCCGCATGTCAGACCGCGTCTTCCTCGGTTTGTTACGCCTGAAGCCGTTCTCTCCGCCGCGGAAGTCGCCTGGGAGCTCGCTGGGGCCGTTGTGTTCGGGCGGAGTCTTCGCCGCGGTTTCCGCGACTACCTGGGCGCCCGTGAATAAGTAGTGCGCCTCGTGGTCTCTCCTCCCCATCCCCCACTTGCTGCACGATACCCGCCACCGCGACTTCGCCCCACGCCGTGGACTACTGTCGATTAGCCGTCCCTGCTGGTAAGATTCATGCCCTCCGCGCCCCTCTTCCTCCCTTGAACATGCTCCGTCAAGCCGAACTCGTAGTTACCCAAACCATGACCGAAATTTAGTCACCAAAGTTGTTGCGCTCGTGAAATCCGCTTGGTGGCGTGGGCGCAGTCACCGTCGGCCTCCTTTGGGGATTGGAGTGTTCTAGGATGTTCGTCTAGATCCCTGCTACGTGAAGCGGCCACCAATTTGAGGAACGGCCGGGCGGGGAGGCCTTGATTCCTCACCGGAGTGCGAATCTGGGGCGGAGCTCCCCCTTCCCGTGGACAGCTCGCCGGCGCCGGTAATCCCTGGTACAGTGCCCTTACCCGTGTTCACTTCCGTCAGAGCAACATGTAGGGCAATTGAATCGGGGTAGGGACCAACCATGCCGGGGATTAGCCCCGCCGGTGATGTCTTCGTCGCGTCCGGGGTACAGCGCCGTCGTCTTCGGGCATAGGATGGAGGAAGAAAGGCCCTGGGCCGTTGATCGGGCCATGTACGGGTAAGATTAGAAGGATGGGTGGGGGGCTTTCGACCGTGGATCGATGATCTTGCGGCTAGGATTAAATGGGCGATACCGGTTCGGTGGGGTGGATTTGCGCCGTTCGATCAGGATCCAGTGACCCAGATTCGATCTCGTTTCATTAAACCACAACCGCTGATCTCGGATCCAAGGGCTCATATTGCATACCGTTTCATTTAAAGCACGATCTAATCTGGGGCGTCCGATTTTGATCGGAGGGCTCAGATTTCACGATACCCCTTCGCGGGTATGTTTTATAAAAGAAACCCTGGGTTTTCTCGGATTCAACCCGCCGTCCTTACCAGGGGCGCTCTGAGTCTTGAGAATACTTACGCGTTGACCCCTGCGCTTCTGTTTAATTGAGGCGCAGTCCAGTGGATAGGAAAATCATAGAAAATGATTTAGAAAATGATTTTTAGTGTTAAAATAAATCAGAAACTTATTTAATTCATAACTAATTCATTTTAGCTCCTTTTTGACCCATTCCAGTTGCAAAAATTTTATTTTAATATTGTATATCAACTAGTAACACTGTTTAGCCATGAAACTTGAAGCAAAATTGTTCATTTGAATTAATCTGTTCTAGGTGCTTAATAACCTCGGAAATTCATAACTGAATAACTATAACTCCAAATTTAAGTGATTCTTGTTCCTACGATCTCGTAGCAACGCGTAGATTATTATTATTCAGTTTGTACTTATGTTTGGTGTAATGTTAATTTTGCCTATACAATGTTTGTTGTATTGCTACGACTAGAGCG
Source organism: Zea luxurians (assembly GCA_029449295.1). Classification (NCBI taxonomy): domain Eukaryota; kingdom Viridiplantae; phylum Streptophyta; class Magnoliopsida; order Poales; family Poaceae; genus Zea; species Zea luxurians. The sequence goes on from JAOPSE010000028.1 coordinate 35,618,340, forward strand.
AGGTCACGTGTCATCTGAAGAGCAAGTTGGTACCTGGATTCTCAAGTCTCAGGCAAGTTGTGCCCTTGACCACTTTTTACCCAATAATGTTCTTTAATATCAATTATCCATGCATAGGTTAATTTTGATGGGACCCAATAGGTCACCCTAGATTTGTTTATCTCACTACCTTGTTTACCCCTGAATCACTTGGGTAGTTTGCTATTGCTTTATATGGTTTTGGGATAATCATTTATTACCTCTATGTTCCAATTCTTGTTGTATTTCTATTTATGTTCATGTTGATATCATTAATGTTAATTGGAACATAGAGCTTAACTTGAGTAACACGTGCCACCACAAGGGAGGAATGGGACCCCTTGGCTGATTAATTAGGAAAGCTAGTAGAAGACTACCTTACCCGAAAGGGGCAAGGGCAGTAGGGGAGTGGTCAGTGTAGGGAGGCCCTCGGGAGGATTTTGCTGCGATGGCGGTCCTGCAAGGGATTCCTGCATTGGAACTTCCTATAAACTGTAGCGGGTTTTCGGAAGCTAGTGGAACTTTGTAAAGGCCTCGTAGTGGATCCCTAGCCATTCACCTCGGTAGTGTCTAAGGGCCTTGCAAACCCTGGCGACATGGGATACACGACTTGTGGGTAAAGGGTACAACCTCTGCAGAGTGTAAAACTGGTATACTAGCCGAGCTCACGGTCATGAGCAGCTCAGGACTCTCTGATGTTTAAATTATGGAACTTAAACTCAATTTGTCATATGCATTGCATCGCAGGTGAAGTTGTTACTTTTGTTCTACTATTTAACTGGGTTGGTATTTACTTATACTTAGTAACTGCTAATAAAATTTTGACCAACTTTAAAAGCAAGGCTCAGCTCTAACCATCTTCTTTGGTAAGCCTTACACTTCACGTGAGCTCCCACCTTTGGCGAGTTCATGCACATTATTCCCCACAACTTGTTGAGCGATGAACGTATGTGAGCTCACTCTTGCTGTCTCACACACACCACAGGTCAAAGAACAGGTACCACAGGATGAGGCGTGGAGGATGCTGCGATGAGTTCGTGAGAGGTCTAGGCCGTCGTCTCCCAGTCAACTTTGGGTTGCTGGACCGTTGTCTCCTTATAATGTAATTGTTTATTTTGTATAGAATTCCTATTATATATAAAGTTGTGACATTCGATCCTGTGCCACTATACATCATATGCGTGAGACTTGGTCCCAGCACACCTGGTGATTATGTTCGCGCCCGGGTTTTGGACCCCTAAAATCCGGGTGTGACAGGCGAACCTTGGACTGGCCAAACGGGGCTATGTCCGGCGCTCCCGAGCGACATAAACCGGATTAAACTCCCACTGATCCTTTCCCCTAAGTTAATTTTAAGAACGATCAACTACCAAGCTCTGGCCACGGTAACCGTGCGGATGAACTCAAGAACTACGCGTTCCCGGTGATTCATGGCGATCAAGTCCAATTAAAGGGGTCGGGGAGCATCACCGAGACATGAGAATGCTCAAACGAGGGAGCAAAGAGTGGGAACTGACCGGAGTTGGGCTGGCGACGGTGAACTCAACTCTACGGCGGCGGAAAACCGAATTGGGGGAAACACGAAATTCTAGCTCGTCGGTGATCAACTGGAGGCAATACGGGGTGTCGAGGTGCTTGACTACCATACGGACCTAGGGGCACGCTCAATTTATAGGCGCCGCGGGCGGTGACCGGTGAATTTCAAAGAGACGCGCGGCGGTCGGAGAGGAGGAAGAAGCGTTGGCTGCGGTGAATACGTGTCCACCGCCGTGGCAACTCTCTCGGCGTTGATGGGACAGTCAAAGGGCGTTACGGCGGTGCTGTGAACCGGCTAGGCCACGTGGCGCACGGTCGGACAGCGGCGGTCGACGGCGAACTTATCGCCAGCCGCAAAGCAGTAGAGGAAGCCGGGGGGGGTCGTCGGAGTGGTGGCCAGCTCACCGGCGGTAAAGATCTTTACCGAGCGACGCTTATCCAAGGACCACCGAGCACGAATCGTGATGAACCGTGATCAACGGCGGCGGCTACCGGCGATGAGCATGAAGGGATTCTTCTTCAGTTTTTGCCGTTACTGTACCATAGGACTGCTTCATCAGGCTTCTGACCGAGCAACTTTAGAGTCTGTTTTCTCCAGATTTCATGTGACAACAGGTTCAAGTCTCTGCACCAAAGTTGTAGTGCTACATACCAGCTACAACTCAACTATAGGACTTGATCACATTTGAACACTGGATCATGCTCAAAACCCAGCTTGAAGTCGAGGTCAGTTCACTGCTAGTCTGAAAATTCAGACATAACAGCCTGACAGCCCAACTTTAGGCTTGGTTTTCTCTAAATTCTTCTTAACAACTAAGCTCACAACCTTAAGCAAAGTTGTTCTCCTATAATGGGTCTTTAACTTTGATGTGGTGACCTAGGGTAAAAACCCTATACTTTGTAAGTTACAAAGCCCCAAAGTTGAGCCCATTCACTGATTTTTCAGACTTACAGCAAAACTCAAATGAGGTCCATTTTGCATTTAAGTCCAAAACTTAGGGTTTGGCCTTCAAACCCACATATTTGTGATCTAATTGACTTAAAATACTTATTTGACTTGGTTTTTGCACTTTAGTCCAAAAGTGGACAAATTTTGCACTTAGGTCCCTAGGGTTTGGTTTAGGGCTTTCCAGGGTTCCAATTTGGGTTTCTGGTATTCCAGGGGTATAAATGTGATTCAACTTAGTGTTTGGGGATATTTTATGACTTTTCTCACAAGCCCTAAAGTTTTGCTCAACTTGGGTTAAGTTTACCCCTTTAATCACTATTTAGAGTTAAGTCCTTTAACCAGGGTCCTATTTGTAAAACATTAAACAATACAACTGGTTTGAAATTTTTGCCTAGTGAATGCACTCTAGGTGTGTCAAACACATGCAATGTCAATGCTTATGATGCCATGCTCAAGTTTTAGTTATAGTAACACCAGGGGTGTTACATCCTTTCCCCCATAAAAGAATCTCGTCCCGAGATTTAAAGTCCTAGGGTGAATAATGGAAAAGGAAATGTGTCACATTTTTATTTCCATATTTTTGGTACAAGGCAGGGGTGGTGTGGGGGTTCATTCCTTTATTACACAGCTATCCAAACTTTACAACTTACAAGAGGCTAGGAAGCCTGGGAAATTCTTATCTAAGAAGTCTTGGGTTTCCCATGTAGCCTCATCTTCCGAATGCTGGTTCCACTGTATCTTATAAAACTTGAGAGTCTTTCTCCGGGTAACCCTGTCCTTTTGATCTAGAACTCGAATAGGATGTTCCGAGTATGTTAAATCTGGTTCCAGGACAACATCAGTCACTTCAACGGTTCGATCGGGAACCCGAAGACACTTCTTCAATTGTGACACGTGGAACACATTATGCCCAGCAGACAATGTTTCGGGGAGCTGAAGTCGGTATGCCACTGGTCCACATTGCTCAAGTACCAGGAATGGACCAATGTACCTGGGTGCAAGTTTTCCTTTAACCCCGAAACGCGATACACCCTTCATCGGTGAAACTTTCAAGTAGACATAATCGCCTACCAGAAAACATAAGGGTTGTCGTCGTTGGTCTGCATAACTCTTTTGTCGAGTCTGAGCTTTCTTCATATTATGAATAATTTTCTGAACCTTTTCTTCGACCTCTTTCACCATATCAGGCCTAAAGAAGTATCTTTCTCCAGGTTCAGACCAATTTAACGGAGTTCGACACCGTCGCCCGTATAAAGCTTCAAAAGGTGCCATCTTGATACTTTCCTGATAACTGTTATTGTATGAAAACTCCGCTAAGGGTAAACATTCATCCCACTTTGGTGAGAAATCCAGGACACATGCCCGCAGCATATCCTCGAGGATTTGATTCACTCTCTCAGTCTGTCCACTGGTTTGAGGATGATAGGCCGAACTGTGGAGTAACTTAGTACCCAGGGATTTATGAAGTTCTTCCCAGAATTTGGATACGAACGGAGGTCCACGATCCGACACTATAGTCTTCAGAATACCATGTAGACTGAGAATACGGGCAATGTACAATGCTGCATAAGTGGCTACTGTATATGTGACCTTGACAGGTAAGAAGTGAGCAATCTTTGTGAGTCGATCAACGATAACCCAAATAGAGTCATATCCTTTTGCGGTCCTGGGCAATCCCACAATGAAGTCCATGCTGATGTCTTCCCATTTCCACGTTGGGGTTGGCAAAGATTGCAATGGACCCGCAGCTTTCATGTGTATGGCTTTGACACGTCTGCAAGTGTCACACTTAGCCACATAGCGTGCAATTTCAATCTTCATCTTCGTCCACCAGTAGTGTTGTTTCAGATCATGATACATCTTAGTGCTTCCCGGATGAATCGAATAGCGACTAAGATGCACTTCATCTAAAATTTGCTGGCGGAGTTCTTCATTCTTCGGCACTACTATGCGGTTGTTAAACCATAACACACCTTGATCATCTTCCTTGAAACACTTGGCTACTCCAGCCCTTATCTTCTCTCGTATGTGCTTCATGCCCAGATTATCCTTTTGAGCATCAATTACCCTTTGCAAAATGGTTGACTCAAGCTTTAGCTGATTCAGAGTCCCTTGTTGGATTATCCCCAGGTTTAACTTCTCCATTTCTTGACATAAAGTGTTTTCGGAGGTCTTTACCATAAGACAGTGGCAGGAAGTCTTACGACTCAATGCATCTGCCACCACATTGGCCTTGCCTGGGTGATAATGGATCTCTAGTTCATAGTCTTTAATGAGCTCAAGCCATCGTCTTTGCCTCATACTTAACTCTGACTGGGTAAATATATACTTCAAACTCTTATGATCTGTATATATATGACAGATATTTCCCAGCAGATAGTGACGCCATATTTTCAGGGCATGAACCACAGCAGCTAGCTCGAGATCATGTGTTGGATAATGCTCTTCATGTCGGCGTAACTGCCTTGAAGCATACGCAATTACTCGGCCCTCTTGCATCAGCACACAGCCGAGTCCACTGCCTGACGCATCACAATATACATCAAAAGGTTTAGTGATGTCCGGTTGAGCCAATACCGGAGCAGTGGTCAATAGCGTCTTCAGTTGCTCAAAGGCTTCGTTACACTTAGAAGACCAATTGAACTTAGTATCATTCTTCAACAAACTTGTGATTGGCTTCACAAGCTTAGAAAAGTCGGGTATAAATCTGCGATAATATCCCGCTAGTCCAAGAAAACTCCGGACTTGGTGAACAGTTGTTGGGGGTTTCCATTCCAGAATATCCTTGACCTTGCTAGGATCTACCGCAATTCCTTTAGCTGATAACACGTGCCCCAAAAATTGAATTTCCTCCAGCCAGAACGCGCACTTGCTGAACTTGGCATATAGCTGATGTTCCCTCAGGCGCGTCAATACAATCCGTAGGTGCTGAGCATGCTCCTCTTCATTTTTAGAATATATCAAAATATCATCGATGAAGACCACCACGAACTTGTCTAACTCGGGCATGAACACCGAGTTCATCAAATAGGTGAAATGGGCAGGAGCATTGGTGAGCCCGAAAGACATTACTAGGTATTCGAACAATCCATACCGCGTAGTAAATGCGGTCTTCGGTATATCCTCGGGCCGAATACGGATTTGATGATAGCCCGACCTGAGATCAATTTTGGAAAATACCCTCGCCCCAGTCAGTTGATCAAATAAGATATCGATCCTTGGAAGAGGGTACTTATTCTTGATAGTGACCTCATTTAGGGGCCGATAGTCCACGCACATGCGCAAGGTTTGATCCTTCTTCTTCACAAAGATGGCGGGACAGCCCCACGAGGACGAGCTTGGCCGGATAAATCCCTTATTCAGCAGATCTTGTAATTGAATCTTCAATTCTGCTAACTCATTAGGGGGCATACGGTACGATCTTCGGGAGATGGGAGCCGTACCGGGCTTTAGCTCAATTACGAATTCTACATCTCTTTCAGGGGGTAGTCCAGGCAAATCTTCCGGAAATACATCTGGAAACTCACATACTACCGGAATGTTTTTGATCTCCGGTACAATGGCTTCAAATATTCTACCAGAAGCTTTGGCTAGATTGGTTTTGGGGAGAGACAAGAGAATTTCTTCTTGATTATAACTCAACCTGACGGTTCTGAGTTCAGTATTGAGAATTGCCTTGTGTTGAGTTAACCAATTCATACCCAAAATTACATCTATATCCTGGCCTTTCAGAACAATCATGTTAGCAGGAAAGTTCCGTCCGGCCATGGTTACTGGCACTTCATAGGCCACTTCTCTAGTAAAAATGTGTCCCCCAGGTGAATGAATTTTAAATCCCTCTTTTGATTCATGACATGCAATGTGATGTTGCTCCACAAATGTCTTGCTAATGAAGGTATGCGAAGCACCAGAATCAAAAAGAATGATTGCAGGGTAACTGGCCACAGGGAACGTACCCATCATCACCGGCTCTCCCTCCGGTGTGGTAGCCACTTGCGTATAATATACTCGCCCCGTTTTCTTGGTATTCTTGCCCGAAGTACTTCCCTTGCCTGGAGCAGAATTCCCCGATCCTTGCTGATTATTAGCTTGATTTTGCCGAGGATAGGGGCAATCTTTAATAAAATGCCCAGATTTGCCACAGTTAAAACATCCAGTTGAAGAACTTGGCAGAGCAGGGAATCGAGTGCCTGGGGCACCCGGTTGACTTTGGACAGTAGGGGCTTTGTTGGGACGAATAATTATGGGCTGCTTGAAAGGGAAAGATGGTGCACTTGAACGGTTCTGGTTAGAGGGCCGGAGAATAAACCGTTGCCTCTTTACCGGGCCCTGATTAGGCCTATCACCACTGAATCCCTTACTTTTCCCAGAATTTGCATATTTGGCCTCCACAGATAAGGCTGTGCTGACAGCCTTCCCGTAGGTGAGATCAATACATGCAGCCATTTTTCGCTGCATTCGGTCATTCAGACTTCTCATAAAACAATTCCTTTTCTTCAAATCTGTGTTCACCTGATCAATTGCGTATTGTGACAGGTGATTGAATTTGTTGAGATACTGGTTAACAGTATCTCCCCCTTGCTTCAATTTCATAAACTCTTCTTGTTTCATGTGCAGCACTCCCTCAGGAATATAATGCTCGCGGAATGCTGCTTTGAACTCGTTCCATGTAATTTGATGGTTGTCCGGTTGGATAGCCACAAAGTTCCCCCACCAAGTGCTGGCAGGGCCTCGGAGTTGCTGTGCCGCAAACAATGGCTTCTGGGTTTCCGAACAACGAAGAAGGCCAAATTTCTGTTCAATGACCCTTATCCACTCGTCGGCTTCGAGCGGGTCTTCTGCTTTGACGAAGAGAGGCGGACGAGTCTCGGAGAAATCCAGATAAGTAGTCTCCCGGGGACCTTGCTGGAATCCTCTTCCTGCTTGTTGCTGAAGCTGCTGCTGACCCGCCATCTCCCTCAGGAAGCGGGTATTGTCGGCTGTAGCGTTCACCAAGGCAGCGATTGCCTCGGCTAGCGTGGGTGGAACGGGAGGTGGATTCGGGGTAGCATCCCGACCCCCGGATGTTCCGGCTGCGTCCTGTCCGCGAGTCCGGGTCGGCATCTGAGGCAAAAACATTTGAATAAACATAATGTGCCAAAGAAAACCTTCCGTTTTACATTACTATAAAGAGTAATGATACAAACTCGATATTACACAACAGGATACATTACCCATTTTACAAAAGTTTAACCTATTATACAACAGTACACCCTACAATACACTACTCTACTTTATTACACTATTAGTCCTGCTTTCCGTTGCTGTTGGCGGCTTCATTGTCAGGTGTGGGAGTCCAGACGTCCACCAACCTCAAAGAAGGAGGGGGTTCATACAGGTCTAACTCCCCACCCAACGCGCGTCCCGCAATGTGAGAGGGTCCGGCTTCCGCCTCAGAAGAGGGTGCAGGCTCACTAGGGTGTAGTTGCGAGTAGAGCACATGGACTTCCTCATGCAATGTATTGCAGTAAACCTGCAGGTTGTCGACAGCTGAGCTGAGTTCTTTAATTCGGGCCTGAGCCCTTGCTTCCTTAGCACATACCAACATATGTGACTGTACTGCCCAGTCAAGTGCCAAGTCCCGATCAGCCAGCTGATCCTGCAAGTGACGGATGTCCCTTCTTAAGTCATTTATTCTATCTCCGTCTGCAATCCAAGCATTGGTCCTGTGTCGCAGCGTTGCTTGAAGTCGACTCACTTCGGCTTCCAAGTCTCCTATGGGGTCATTACTCCCGCTGCTACTACTTTCATGTCGAGGAGCCAGTTGATGCCGGGGTACTCCAATTGGTCCCGTTGATTTTCGTGCCGTTAGCCTCGTGCGTGGCGGCATCTTTCTAAGGGGGAAAATTTATTAGCATGATTCTTAGCATGATGCATGAGTAAGTACAGAATCAACCTTGGTTGATTCAACCTTTTATACGTTGCACTCTTCCTATCTGGTCTTTAAGATAAACTCTTTAGAATACTTAGGTAAGAAGAGAGAAGAATCTTTAGGTAAGACTTTTGAAAATCTTTTGAAGATGCCTTATAATATCTGCAAAGAAGGGCTACGCTCCGATACCAGCTGTGACGGAACCTCCCAAGTAATCAGGCCCACCTATAGTTGTCCTTGTCTAACAGACATCAGACACCCTGTAGATGTTCCTAGGTTACTTGACAAGCTCGGTATCTTTCCTTACCTCACCAGGAACGTTTCACCCGTCTTGCAGACATTACAGATCATCGGAGATGAAGATATGCGGAAGCGAATTATATAAACTTACATTTATTTCAAAAGTAAGCTTGAGTTATATTATTACAGACCAGTCTAAAAGCGAGTGCATAGAAGTAATAATTATACAAACCAGGGAGACACAAACTTCTCCCAAAAGACTCTAGATGGAGGACCGAGTCCTCCCGCACTTCAGTCTTGTTTTTCCTCGTTGGGAACCACCTTAGCACAGAAGCAGCAAAAGTCTGCTACTTCCCCACCTAAAAACAACAAAGGGATAAACCCTGAGTATGGAATTACTCAGCAAGTCTTACCCGACTAAGGAAAAGACTCTCAAGGGTATGCTGGATAATTAGGAGTCAAGGAGAGGCTTTACCAAAGATCAACTTATACTTTTGCAGAAGTAGCTTACTAAAGTGAGTCCTTACTTTCAATCTTTTAACGCCATATTAAGTATTAATAGACTCCATTTGCATCTAGTCTAATTTCACATCACATCAAGACAACATCATTTTTATCCATCGTTTTCACATCCTGACTCTAGGTTGTAGAAAAGTGACCAAGTCTTCATAACCGCGAAGGTACGGCGATCCGAATCGATTATACTCAGCTGAGGATCTCCAATCACACGACATATGTAGCACTTAACCCTTGCATATGTCAACCCGCCACCGGGGTTCTTAAGACCGGATCAGGTTCACGCAAACCGAGAGCACAGATACACCACCGTCCAGCCTCTTGCCACGGAGGGTACACGCTACTCTCGCCACCGCTCCACTCCCATTTCGTGTTATCTTATTCCGGCCTTAGTCTGCCCGAGGCAAGGCTTACCCATGACGAGGTATGTGACCAGTTAAAGGGTCCTCGGTCAGCACGCCTACATACGCGTTAATCCTTAACCAACCTGGGTAGAACATCACCTGTTCCTACCCCAAGTCTCAATTTAAGTATTTCCATCCTTAGGATTGTGTCTGTTCCTTAGGAGGAATGAGCATCTCAGGGAACTTTGCAGTAAGATCCCACTATTGCTCCAAATGAAAATATTCTTGCAGGTAGAAGCCATCCTCTCCATGGTTAAATTGAGGACAACTTCTATCCACAAGATCTAAGCAAGGCTAAGCATTTTTTTTGTAAATCATATTTTGATACTTCATAGAAGTATCTATAAAGGTATGGATATCAAGGAGAGCAATGCATCAAAGGGTTCCAAGTAACTCCTATGAACCTAATGCACATTTCACTAGACTTAAGTGTGCGAAAAGTATTTAAAAACACAAGGAAAAGGGTTGCATGCACCGGGGCTTGCCTTTGTTATCAGGTGTGTCTTGCTCAGATCCACAGATATCGAAATAAAAGCAGTTGTCTGCTTGAGGATCAGAGGTGGGTGGTATCCCCTCTTCAGAAACTTCTTCTTCTTCTTCTTGCTCTAATATAACCATATACATGCATAAGAATGGATGTCATGGAATGCTCATGAGGATGCAAAGATAACATAAACTTATTATTTATGTCTTGAGTACAACTTTCCTTCACGGTACTCCGAGAACCTAGGGTTTCCGGAGTCAGTAAAGGAGTTCATGGAGCAGGGGGTGTGGTTTTGGGTTTAGTGATCAAACAAGGCCCAAATCAAACCAAACTCTACCCATGGCTTCTAAATAATGTGAAAAGCTCACATAAAAAGTTTGGGGAATTTTGGACTTATTATTTATTTTCTAAAAATCTAGAACCATTGGTTTAGGCTATTTTAAATATCCTAAAATTCCCTATTCCAACTAAAAATCATAAAACTATTTTTATTAAATACTATGGAAAATAACAAGCCTAGGAAAATTGGTCTCATATTTTTAGGATTTTTCTACAATTTTCTACCGATTTCTAAAGTTCTGCGGAAAAAGAAAAAGGAAAAATAGCAACAGTACTGGGCCGATTCAGGTCCAGCCGGCCCAAGCCCGAGCGGATTCGCGCGCGCGCCCTCGCCCGCGAGGCGACTTTGCGCAGAGGCCCTCGGGTTTTTGGCTAAATACAAACGAGTTCGGTTACTATTTGAATCAGTCACTGACCAAGTGCAGAAAAGTCCCTGCATTTCATCCTATTCACAATCGGTAGTCCACGACGCCGTTCACGCGCCACCGCGCTCCGGCGAACCTTGGACTGGCCAAACGGGGCTATGTCCGGCGCTCCCGAGCGACATAAACCGGATTAAACTCCCACTGATCCTTTCCCCTAAGTTAATTTTAAGAACGATCAACTACCAAGCTCTGGCCACGGTAACCGTGCGGATGAACTCAAGAACTACGCGTTCCCGGTGATTCATGGCGATCAAGTCCAATTAAAGGGGTCGGGGAGCATCACCGAGACATGAGAATGCTCAAACGAGGGAGCAAAGAGTGGGAACTGACCGGAGTTGGGCTGGCGACGGTGAACTCAACTCTACGGCGGCGGAAAACCGAATTGGGGGAAACACGAAATTCTAGCTCGTCGGTGATCAACTGGAGGCAATACGGGGTGTCGAGGTGCTTGACTACCATACGGACCTAGGGGCACGCTCAATTTATAGGCGCCGGGGGCGGTGACCGGTGAATTTCAAAGAGACGCGCGGCGGTCGGAGAGGAGGAAGAAGCGTTGGCTGCGGTGAATACGTGTCCACCGCCGTGGCAACTCTCTCGGCGTTGATGGGACAGTCAAAGGGCGTTACGGCGGTGCTGTGAACCGGCTAGGCCACGCGGCGCAAGGTCGGACAGCGGCGGTCGACGGCGAACTTATCGCCAGCCGCAAAGCAGTAGAGGAAGCCGGGGGGGTCGTCGGAGTGGTGGCCAGCTCACCGGCGGTAAAGATCTTTACCGAGCGACGCTTATCCAAGGACCACCGAGCACGAATCGTGATGAACCGTGATCAACGGCGGCGGCTACCGGCGATGAGCACGAAGGGATTCTTCTTCAGTTTTTGCCGTTACTGTACCATAGGACTGCTTCATCAGGCTTCTGACCGAGCAACTTTAGAGTCCGTTTTCTCCAGATTTCATGTGACAACAGGTTCAAGTCTCTGCACCAAAGTTGTAGTGCTACATACCAGCTACAACTCAACTATAGGACTTGATCACATTTGAACACTGGATCATGCTCAAAACCCAGCTTGAAGTCGAGGTCAGTTCACTGCTAGTCTGAAAATTCAGACATAACAGCCTGACAGCCCAACTTTAGGCTTGGTTTTCTCTAAATTCTTCTTAACAACTAAGCTCACAACCTTAAGCAAAGTTGTTCTCCTATAATCGGTCTTTAACTTTGATGCGGTGACCTAGGGTAAAAACCCTATACTTTGTAAGTTACAAAGCCCCAAAGTTGAGCCCATTCACTGATTTTTCAGACTTAGAGCAAAACTCAAATGAGGTCCATTTTGCATTTAAGTCCAAAACTTAGGGTTTGGCCTTCAAACCCACATATTTGTGATCTAATTGACTTAAAATACTTATTTGACTTGGTTTTTGCACTTTAGTCCAAAAGTGGACAAATTTTGCACTTAGGTCCCTAGGGTTTGGTTTAGGGCTTTCCAGGGTTCCAATTTGGGTTTCTGGTATTCCAGGGGTATAAATGTGATTCAACTTAGTGTTTGGGGATATTTTATGACTTTTCTCACAAGCCCTAAAGTTTTGCTCAACTTGGGTTAAGTTTTACCCCTTTAATCACTATTTAGAGTTAAGTCCTTTAACTAGGGTCCTATTTGCAAAACATTAAACAATACAACTGGTTTGAAATTTTTGCCTAGTGAATGCACTCTAGGTGTGTCAAACACATGCAATGTCAATGCTTATGATGCCATGCTCAAGTTTTAGTTATAGTAACACCAGGGGTGTTACATCCTTTCCCCCATAAAAGAATCTCGTCCCGAGATTTAAAGTCCTAGGGTGAATAATGGAAAAGGAAATGTGTCACATTTTTATTTCCATATTTTTGGTACAAGGCAGGGGTGGTGTGGGGGTTCATTCCTTTATTACACAGCTATCCAAACTTTACAACTTACAAGAGGCTAGGAAGCCTGGGAAATTCTTATCTAAGAAGTCTTGGGTTTCCCATGTAGCCTCATCTTCCGAATGCTGGTTCCACTGTATCTTATAAAACTTGAGAGTCTTTCTCCGGGTAACCCTGTCCTTTTGATCCAGAACTCGAATAGGATGTTCCGAGTATGTTAAATCTAGTTCCAGGACAACATCAGTCACTTCAACGGTTCGATCGGGAACCCGAAGACACTTCTTCAATTGTGACACGTGGAACACATTATGCCCAGCAGACAATGTTTCGGGGAGCTGAAGTCGGTATGCCACTGGTCCACATTGCTCAAGTACCAGGAATGGACCAATGTACCTGGGTGCAAGTTTTCCTTTAACCCCGAAACGTGATACACCCTTCATCGGTGAAACTTTCAAGTAGACATAATCGCCTACCAGAAAACATAAGGGTTGTCGTCGTTGGTCTGCATAACTCTTTTGTCGAGTCTGAGCTTTCTTCATATTATGAATAATTTTCTGAACCTTTTCTTCGACCTCTTTCACCATATCAGGCCTAAAGAAGTATCTTTCTCCAGGTTCAGACCAATTTAACGGAGTTCGACACCGTCGCCCGTATAAAGCTTCAAAAGGTGCCATCTTGATACTTTCCTGATAACTGTTATTGTATGAAAACTCCGCTAAGGGTAAACATTCATCCCACTTTGGTGAGAAATCCAGGACACATGCCCGCAGCATATCCTCGAGGATTTGATTCACTCTCTCAGTCTGTCCACTGGTTTGAGGATGATAGGCCGAACTGTGGAGTAACTTAGTACCCAGGGATTTATGAAGTTCTTCCCAGAATTTGGATACGAACGGAGGTCCACGATCCGACACTATAGTCTTCGGAATACCATGTAGACTGAGAATACGGGCAATGTACAATGCTGCATAAGTGGCTACTGTATATGTGACCTTGACAGGTAAGAAGTGAGCAATCTTTGTGAGTCGATCAACGATAACCCAAATAGAGTCATATCCTTTTGCGGTCCTGGGCAATCCCACAATGAAGTCCATGCTGATGTCTTCCCATTTCCACGTTGGGGTTGGCAAAGATTGCAATGGACCCGCAGCTTTCATGTGTATGGCTTTGACACGTCTGCAAGTGTCACACTTAGCCACATAGCGTGCAATTTCAATCTTCATCTTCGTCCACCAGTAGTGTTGTTTCAGATCATGATACATCTTAGTGCTTCCCGGATGAATCGAATAGCGACTAAGATGCACTTCATCTAAAATTTGCTGGCGGAGTTCTTCATTCTTCGGCACTACTATGCGGTTGTTAAACCATAACACACCTTGATCGTCTTCCTTGAAACACTTGGCTACTCCAGCCCTTATCTTCTCTCGTATGTGCTTCATGCCCAGATTATCCTTTTGAGCATCAATTACCCTTTGCAAAATGGTTGACTCAAGCTTTAGCTGATTCAGAGTCCCTTGTTGGATTATCCCCAGGTTTAACTTCTCCATTTCTTGACATAAAGTGTTTTCGGAGGTCTTTACCATAAGACAGTGGCAGGAAGTCTTACGACTCAATGCATCTGCCACCACATTGGCCTTGCCTGGGTGATAATGGATCTCTAGTTCATAGTCTTTAATGAGCTCAAGCCATCGTCTTTGCCTCATATTTAACTCTGACTGGGTAAATATATACTTCAAACTCTTATGATCTGTATATATATGACAGATATTTCCCAGCAGATAGTGACGCCATATTTTCAGGGCATGAACCACAGCAGCTAGCTCGAGATCATGTGTTGGATAATGCTCTTCATGTCGGTGTAACTGCCTTGAAGCATACGCAATTACTCGGCCCTCTTGCATCAGCACACAGCCGAGTCCACTGCCTGACGCATCACAATATACATCAAAAGGTTTAGTGATGTCCGGTTGAGCCAATACCGGAGCAGTGGTCAATAGCGTCTTCAGTTGCTCAAAGGCTTCGTTACACTTAGAAGACCAATTGAACTTAGTATCATTCTTCAACAAACTTGTGATTGGCTTCACAAGCTTAGAAAAGTCGGGTATAAATCTGCGATAATATCCCGCTAGTCCAAGAAAACTCCGGACTTGGTGAACAGTTGTTGGGGGTTTCCATTCCAGAATATCCTTGACCTTGCTAGGATCTACCGCAATTCCTTTAGCTGATAACACGTGCCCCAAAAATTGAATTTCCTCCAGCCAGAACGTGCACTTGCTGAACTTGGCATATAGCTGATGTTCCCTCAGGCGCGTCAATACAATCCGTAGGTGCTGAGCATGCTCCTCTTCATTTTTAGAATATATCAAAATATCATCGATGAAGACCACCACGAACTTGTCTAACTCGGGCATGAACACCGAGTTCATCAAATAGGTGAAATGGGCAGGAGCATTGGTGAGCCCGAAAGACATTACTAGGTATTCGAACAATCCATACCGCGTAGTAAATGCGGTCTTCGGTATATCCTCGGGCCGAATACGGATTTGATGATAGCCCGACCTGAGATCAATTTTGGAAAATACCCTCGCCCCAGTCAGTTGATCAAATAAGATATCGATCCTTGGAAGAGGGTACTTATTCTTGATAGTGACCTCATTTAGGGGCCGATAGTCCACGCACATGCGCAAGGTTTGATCCTTCTTCTTCACAAAGATGGCGGGATAGCCCCACGGGGACGAGCTTGGCCGGATAAATCCCTTATTCAGCAGATCTTGTAATTGAATCTTCAATTCTGCTAACTCATTAGGGGGCATACGGTACGATCTTCGGGAGATGGGAGCCGTACCGGGCTTTAGCTCAATTACGAATTCTACATCTCTTTCAGGGGGTAGTCCAGGCAAATCTTCCGGAAATACATCTGGAAACTCACATACTACCGGAATGTTTTTGATCTCCGGTACAATGGCTTCAAATATTCTACCAGAAGCTTTGGCTGGATTGGTTTTGGGGAGAGACAAGAAAATTTCTTCTTGATTATAACTCAACCTGACGGTTCTGAGTTCAGTATTGAGAATTGCCTTGTGTTGAGTTAACCAATTCATACCCAAAATTACATCTATATCCTGGCCTTTCAGAACAATCATGTTAGCAGGAAAGTTCCGTCCGGCCATGGTTACTGGCACTTCATAGGCCACTTCTCTAGTAAAAATGTGTCCCCCAGGTGAATGAATTTTAAATCCCTCTTTTGATTCATGACATGCAATGTGATGTTGCTCCACAAATGTCTTGCTAATGAAGGTATGCGAAGCACCAGAATCAAAAAGAATGATTGCAGGGTAACTGGCCACAGGGAACGTACCCATCATCACCGGCTCTCCCTCCGGTGTGGTAGCCACTTGCGTATAATATACTCGCCCCGTTTTCTTGGTATTCTTGCCCGAAGTACTTCCCTTGCCTGGAGCAGAATTCCCCGATCCTTGCTGATTATTAGCTTGATTTTGCCGAGGATAGGGGCAATCTTTAATAAAATGCCCAGATTTGCCACAGTTAAAACATCCAGTTGAAGAACTTGGCAGAGCAGGGAATCGAGTGCCTGGGGCACCCGGCTGACTTTGGACAGTAGGGGCTTTGTTGGGACGAATAATTATGGGCTGCTTGAAAGGGAAAGATGGTGCACTTGAACGGTTCTGGTTAGAGGGCCGGAGAATAAACCGTTGCCTCTTTACCGGGCCCTGATTAGGCCTATCACCACTGAATCCCTTACTTTTCCCAGAATTTGCATATTTGGCCTCCACAGATAAGGCTGTGCTGACAGCCTTCCCGTAGGTGAGATCAATACATGCAGCCATTTTTCGCTGCATTCGGTCATTCAGACTTCTCATAAAACAATTCCTTTTCTTCAAATCTGTGTTCACCTGATCAATTGCGTATTGTGACAGGTGATTGAATTTGTTGAGATACTGGTTAACAGTATCTCCCCCTTGCTTCAATTTCATAAACTCTTCTTGTTTCATGTGCAGCACTCCCTCAGGAATATAATGCTCGCGGAATGCTGCATTGAACTCGTTCCATGTAATTTGATGGTTGTCCGGTTGGATAGCCACAAAGTTCCCCCACCAAGTGCTGGCAGGGCCTCGGAGTTGCTGTGCCGCAAACAATGGCTTCTGGGTTTCCGAACAACGAAGAAGGCCAAATTTCTGTTCAATGACCCTTATCCACTCGTCGGCTTCGAGCGGGTCTTCTGCTTTGACGAAGAGAGGCGGACGAGTCTCGGAGAAATCCAGATAAGTAGTCTCCCGGGGACCTTGCTGGAATCCTCTTCCTGCTTGTTGCTGAAGCTGCTGCTGACCCGCCATCTCCCTCAGGAAGCGGGTATTGTCGGCTGTAGCGTTCACCAAGGCAGCGATTACCTCGGCTAGCGTGGGTGGAACGGGAGGTGGATTCGGGGTAGCATCCCGACCCCCGGATGTTCCGGCTGCGTCCTGTCCGCGAGTCCGGGTCGGCATCTGAGGCAAAAACATTTGAATAAACATAATGTGCCAAAGAAAACCTTCCGTTTTACATTACTATAAAGAGTAATGATACAGACTCGATATTACACAACAGGATACATTACCCATTTTACAAAAGTTTAACCTATTATACAACAGTACACCCTACAATACACTACTCTACTTTATTACACTATTAGTCCTGCTTTCCGTTGCTGTTGGCGGCTTCATTGTCAGGTGTGGGAGTCCAGACGTCCACCAACCTCAAAGAAGGAGGGGGGTTCATACAGGTCTAACTCCCCACCCAACGCGCGTCCCGCAACGTGAGAGGGTCCGGCTTCCGCCTCAGAAGAGGGTGCAGGCTCACTAGGGTGTAGTTGCGAGTAGAGCACATGGACTTCCTCATGCAATGTATTGCAGTAAACCTGCAGTTTGTCGACAGCTGAGCTGAGTTCTTTAATTCGGGCCTGAGCCCTTGCTTCCTTAGCACATACCAACATATGTGACTGTACTGCCCAGTCAAGTGCCAAGTCCCGATCAGCCAGCTGATCCTGCAAGTGACGGATGTCCCTTCTTAAGTCATTTATTCTATCTCCGTCTGCAATCCAAGCATTGGTCCTGTGTCGCAGCGTTGCTTGAAGTCGACTCACTTCGGCTTCCAAGTCTCCTATGGGGTCATTACTCCCGCTGCTACTACTTTCATGTCGAGGAGCCAGTTGATGCCGGGGTACTCCAATTGGTCCCGTTGATTTTCGTGCCGTTAGCCTCGTGCGTGGCGGCATCTTTCTAAGGGGGAAAATTTATTAGCATGATTCTTAGCATGATGCATGAGTAAGTACAGAATCAACCTTGGTTGATTCAACCTTTTATACGTTGCACTCTTCCTATCTGGTCTTTAAGATAAACTCTTTAGAATACTTAGGTAAGAAGAGAGAAGAATCTTTAGGTAAGACTTTTGAAAATCTTTTGAAGATGCCTTATAATATCTGCAAAGAAGGGCTACGCTCCGATACCAGCTGTGACGGAACCTCCCAAGTAATCAGGCCCACCTATAGTTGTCCTTGTCTAACAGACATCAGACACCCTGTAGATGTTCCTAGGTTACTTGACAAGCTCGGTATCTTTCCTTACCTCACCAGGAATGTTTCACCCGTCTTGCAGACATTACAGATCATCGGAGATGAAGATATGCGGAAGCGAATTATATAAACTTACATTTATTTCAAAAGTAAGCTTGAGTTATATTATTACAGACCAGTCTAAAAGCGAGTGCATAGAAGTAATAATTATACAAACCAGGGAGACACAAACTTCTCCCAAAAGACTCTAGATGGAGGACCGAGTCCTCCCGCACTTCAGTCTTGCTTTTCCTCGTTGGGAACCACCTTAGCACAGAAGCAGCAAAAGTCTGCTACTTCCCCACCTAAAAACAACAAAGGGATAAACCCTGAGTATGGAATTACTCAGCAAGTCTTACCCGACTAAGGAAAAGACTCTCAAGGGTATGCTGGATAATTAGGAGTCAAGGAGAGGCTTTACCAAAGATCAACTTATACTTTTGCAGAAGTAGCTTACTAAAGTGAGTCCTTACTTTCAATCTTTTAACGCCATATTAAGTATTAATAGACTCCATTTGCATCTAGTCTAATTTCACATCACATCAAGACAACATCATTTTTATCCATCGTTTTCACATCCTGACTCTAGGTTGTAGAAAAGTGACCAAGTCTTCATAACCGCGAAGGTACGGCGATCCGAATCGATTATACTCAGCTGAGGATCTCCAATCACACGACATATGTAGCACTTAACCCTTGCATATGTCAACCCGCCACCGGGGTTCTTAAGACCGGATCAGGTTCACACAAACCGAGAGCACAGATACACCACCGTCCAGCCTCTTGCCACGGAGGGTACACGCTACTCTCGCCACCGCTCCACTCCCATTTCGTGTTATCTTATTCCGGCCTTAGTCTGCCCGAGGCAAGGCTTACCCATGACGAGGTATGTGACCAGTTAAAGGGTCCTCGGTCAGCATGCCTACATACGCGTTAATCCTTAACCAACCTGGGTAGAACATCACCTGTTCCTACCCCAAGTCTCAATTTAAGTATTTCCATCCTTAGGATTGTGTCTGTTCCTTAGGAGGAATGAGCATCTCAGGGAACTTTGCAGTAAGATCCCACTATTGCTCCAAATGAAAATATTCTTGCAGGTAGAAGCCATCCTCTCCATGGTTAAATTGAGGACAACTTCTATCCACAAGATCTAAGCAAGGCTAAGCATTTTTTTTGTAAATCATATTTTGATACTTCATAGAAGTATCTATAAAGGTATGGATATCAAGGAGAGCAATGCATCAAAGGGTTCCAAGTAACTCCTATGAACCTAATGCACATTTCACTAGACTTAAGTGTGCGAAAAGTATTCAAAAACACAAGGAAAAGGGTTGCATGCACCGGGGCTTGCCTTTGTTATCAGGTGTGTCTTGCTCAGATCCACAGATATCGAAATAAAAGCAGTTGTCTGCTTGAGGATCAGAGGTGGGTGGTATCCCCTCTTCAGAAACTTCTTCTTCTTCTTCTTGCTCTAATATAACCATATACATGCATAAGAATGGATGTCATGGAATGCTCATGAGGATGCAAAGATAACATAAACTTATTATTTATGTCTTGAGTACAACTTTCCTTCACGGTACTCCGAGAACCTAGGGTTTCCGGAGTCAGTAAAGGAGTTCATGGAGCAGGGGGTGTGGTTTTGGGTTTAGTGATCAAACAAGGCCCAAATCAAACCAAACTCTACCCATGGCTTCTAAATAATGTGAAAAGCTCACATAAAAAGTTTGGGGAATTTTGGACTTATTATTTATTTTCTAAAAATCCAGAACCATTGGTTTAGGCTATTTTAAATATCCTAAAATTCCCTATTCCAACTAAAAATCATAAAACTATTTTTATTAAATACTATGGAAAATAACAAGCCTAGGAAAATTGGTCTCATATTTTTAGGATTTTTCTACAATTTTCTACCGATTTCTAAAGTTCTGCGGAAAAAGAAAAAGGAAAAATAGCAACAGTACTGGGCCGATTCAGGTCCAGCCAGCCCAAGCCCGAGCGGATTCGCGCGCGCGCCCGCGCCCGCGAGGCGACTTTGCGCAGAGGCCCTCGGGTTTTTGGCTAAATACAAACGAGTTCGGTTACTATTTGAATCAGTCACTGACCAAGTGCAGAAAAGTCCCTGCATTTCATCCTATTCACAATCGGTAGTCCACGACGCCGTTCACGCGCCACCGCGCTCCGGCGATGTAAGACCCAAAATTTGTATAATTTTTTTTAAAAATAAACAAATATAGTTATTATAGTACATTTGGGAAATAAGAAAATTAATTTGTAATTGAGTCAACTATTGTTAGAAACAAATATGAGAAGGAGAATAACATAGTAATATTTAAAATGAGGTGGTTTATATTCACATTTGTATTTCAATTGATACAATTGGCAAATCTGAAAATTAAGACAAGAGTATACATTTGAGTTTGAATAATTGAATGTGGAAATAAGCTAGAAGTAAGAAATGAGTAGACACTAAAAAGAGAATAAAATAAAATATATTATAAACAAATAAATAATAGGTGTTATCTTTATATTGGGATTTTTAATGAAGTTTGGAATATGAAATTCAAAACAGGAAATTGAATTTGGTTTAAGTATTTCAAATTAGAAATAGAAAAGAAAATAGAAAGGAAAAATAAAAAGGAAAAAGATAAAAGCTTACCTGGGCCTCATACCTGGAATTCGGCCCAACTAACCTTTAACGCCGCGCGGCCCAAACTCGCCCCTCACGCGCGCTCACCCGCGACCTGGCGCCGACAACCCGGGCCCGCATGCCAGCCCCTCTTGCACGCGCCTCAGCTCTCCCTTCGCTGACATGTGAACCCCACGCGCCAGCACTTGGACTTCTTCACTGACCGGTGGGTCCACCGTGTCAGCCTCGCCTTGGCCTCTCGCGCGCGCTCGCCTGCCTTTCTCCTTTCGCTGACCGCGGGGCCCGCATGTCAGACCGCGTCTTCCTCGGTTTGTTACGCCTGAAGCCGTTCTCTCCGCCGCGGAAGTCGCCTGGGAGCTCGCTGGGGCCGTTGTGTTCGGGCGGAGTCTTCGCCGCGGTTTCCGCGACTACCTGGGCGCCCGTGAATAAGTAGTGCGCCTCGTGGTCTCTCCTCCCCATCCCCCACTTGCTGCACGATACCCGCCACCGCGACTTCGCCCCACGCCGTGGACTACTGTCGATTAGCCGTCCCTGCTGGTAAGATTCATGCCCTCCGCGCCCCTCTTCCTCCCTTGAACATGCTCCGTCAAGCCGAACTCGTAGTTACCCAAACCATGACCGAAATTTAGTCACCGAAGTTGTTGCGGTCGTGAAATCCGCTTGGTGGCGTGGGCGCAGTCACCGTCGGCCTCCTTTGGGGATTGGAGTGTTCTAGGATGTTCGTCTAGATCCCTGCTACGTGAAGCGGCCACCAATTTGAGGAACGGCCGGGCGGGGAGGCCTTGATTCCTCACCGGAGTGCGAATCTGGGGCGGAGCTCCCCCTTCCCGTGGACAGCTCGCCGGCGCCGGTAATCCCTGGTACAGTGCCCTTACCCGTGTTCACTTCCGTCAGAGCAACATGTAGGGCAATTGAATCGGGGTAGGGACCAACCATGCCGGGGATTAGCCCCGCCGGTGATGTCTTCGTCGCGTCCGGGGTACAGCGCCGCCGTCTTCGGGCATAGGATGGAGGAAGAAAGGCCCTGGGCCGTTGATCGGGCCATGTACGGGTAAGATTAGAAGGATGGGTGGGGGGCTTTCGACCGTGGATCGATGATCTTGCGGCTAGGATTAAATGGGCGATACCGGTTCGGTGGGGTGGATTTGCGCCGTTCGATCAGGATCCAGTGACCCAGATTCGATCTCGTTTCATTAAACCACAACCGCTGATCTCGGATCCAAGGGCTCATATTGCATACCGTTTCATTTAAAGCACGATCTAATCTGGGGCGTCCGATTTTGATCGGAGGGCTCAGATTTCACGATACCCCTTCGCGGGTATGTTTTATAAAAGAAACCCTGGGTTTTCTCGGATTCAACCCGCCGTCCTTACCAGGGGCGCTCTGAGTCTTGAGAATACTTACGCGTTGACCCCTGCGCTTCTGTTTAATTGAGGCGCAGTCCAGTGGATAGGAAAATCATAGAAAATGATTTAGAAAATGATTTTTAGTGTTAAAATAAATCAGAAACTTATTTAATTCATAACTAATTCATTTTAGCTCCTTTTTGACCCATTCCAGTTGCAAAAATTTTATTTTAATATTGTATATCAACTAGTAACACTGTTTGGCCATGAAACTTGAAGCAAAATTGTTCATTTGAATTAATCTGTTCTAGGTGCTTAATAACCTCGGAAATTCATAACTGAATAACTATAACTCCAAATTTAAGTGATTCTTGTTCCTACGATCTCGTAGCAACGCGTAGATTATTATTATTCAGTTTGTACTTATGTTTGGTGTAATGTTAATTTTGCCTATACAATGTTTGTTGTATTGCTACGACTAGAGCGAGGTCACGTGTCATCTGAAGAGCAAGTTGGTACCTGGATTCTCAAGTCTCAGGCAAGTTGTGCCCTTGACCACTTTTTACCCAATAATGTTCTTTAATATCAATTATCCATGCATAGGTTAATTTTGATGGGACCCAATAGGTCACCATAGATTTGTTTATCTCACTACCTTGTTTACCCCTGAATCACTTGGGTAGTTTGCTATTGCTTTATATGGTTTTGGGATAATCATTTATTACCTCTATGTTCCAATTCTTGTTGTATTTCTGTTTATGTTCATGTTGATATCATTAATGTTAATTGGAACATAGAGCTTAACTTGAGTAACACGTGCCACCACAAGGGAGGAATGGGACCCCTTGGCTGATTAATTAGGAAAGCTAGTGGAAGACTACCTTACTCGAAAGGGGCAAGGGCAGTAGGGGAGTGGTCAGTGTAGGGAGGCCCTCGGGAGGATTTTGCTGCGATGGCGGTCCTGCAAGGGATTCCTGCATTGGAACTTCCTATAAACTGTAGCGGGTTTTCGGAAGCTAGTGGAACTTTGTAAAGGCCTCGTAGTGGATCCCTAGCCATTCACCTCGGTAGTGTCTAAGGGCCTTGCAAACCCTGGCGACATGCGATACACGACTTGTGTAACACCCCTGGTGTTACTATAACTAAAACTTGAGCATGGCATCATGAGCATGGGCATTGCATATGTTTGATACACCTAGAGTGCATTCACTAGGCAAAAATTTCAAACAAGTTGTATTGTTTTACTGTTTTACATATAGGACCCTGGTTTAAGGACTTAACTCTAAATAGTGGTTAAAGGGGTAAAACTTAACCAAAGTTGAGAAAACCTAAAGGCTTTAGGGTAAAAGTCATAAAGTGACCCCAACAATAAAGTTGAATCACATTTATACCCCTGGAATACCAAAAACCCTAATTGAAACCCTGGGAAACCCTAAAACCAAACCCTAGGGACCTAAGTGCAAAATTAGTCCACTTTTGGGCTAAAGTGCAAAAACCAAGTCTAATAAGTGTTTTAAGTCAATTGGATCACAAATATATGGACTTGAAAGCAAAACCCTAAGTTTTGGACCTAAATGCAAAATAGACCTCATTTGAGTTTTGTTCTAAGTCTGAAAAACAGTGAATGGGCTCAACTTTGGGGCTTTGTAATTTACAAAGTATAGGGTTTTTACCCTAGGTCACCACATCAAAGTTGAAGACCCATTATAGGAGAACAACTTTGCTTAAGGTTGTGAGCTTAGTTGTTAAGAAGAATTTAGAGAAAACCCAGCCTAAAGTTGGGCTGTCAGGCTGTTATGTCTGAATTTTCAGACAAGCAGTGAACTGACCTCGACTTCAAGCTAGGTTTTGAGCATGATCCTGTGCTCAAATGTGATCAAGTCCTATAGTGGAGTTGTAGCTGGTATGTAGCACTACAACTTTGGTACAGAGACCGGGACCTATTGTCACATGAAATCTGGAGAAAAAGGGCTCTAAACTCGCTCGGTCAGAAGCTCTGATGAACGCATGGCCATGGTACAGTGACCGATTAAACTGAAGAAGAATCCCTTCGTCCTCACCGCCGGTAGCTGCCGCCGTCGATCGTCGCTCGCCAAGATTCGTGCTCGGCGGTCACCGGATAAGTTTGTCGCGGTAAAGGTCCTCGTCACCGGTGAGCTGGCCACCACTCCGACGACATCCCCCCCCTGGCTCACCGCCCGCGGTAAGTACTCGCCGTCGACCGCCGCCTCTCGGCCGGGTGCCGCGTGGCTCTATACTTTCACCGTGTCGCTGTGACCTCCTCTGAACCCTCCGTGGCTCACCGGAATTACCGCCACGTCGTTGGCCACGTACTCGCGAAGCCTGTGTTTCTTCCTCCTCTCCGGCCGTCGACGCATCGTGATCAAATTAAGCGCCACCGCTTCGGAGTTCTATAAATTGACCCCGCCGTGGGCTTCACCATATCCTTACGCATCCAGCCACCGCTAATCGGCCACAGCCATCCACTCAAGCGCTCGAATTTCGCGTTGCCCCCAAATCGGTTTTCCGCCGCCGTAGAGTTGAGTTCACCGTCGCCAGCCCAACTCCGGTCAGTACCCGCCCTTTGCTTCCTCGTTTGAGCATGCTCATACCTCCGTGATGCTTACCGAACCAATGAATCGAACTAGACCGGCGCCCATCGCCGGGAACACGATCACACTGCCGTTGTGCTTACGGCCACCGTGGCCGGAGCTCCCTAGTCCACCATTAGTGCAATTAGGTTAGGGGAAATGCTCCGTAGGGGTTTAATTCCGTGTATGTTGCTCGGGAGCGCCGGTCACTGCCCCAGTTGGCCGGTCTGCTAGCTCGCCGGAGCATGGCCGCGCTTGAGCGCCGTCGGGGACCTCGTGTTGTGAATTGACAGAACCCCGAGGGCATTTGTGCAAACCGTCAGTGACTCAACACAATAGTGAAAGGACCTAGTTCTGTTTAGCCGGAAGCGCGAGGCCCTTTCTGCAAAATTGCCTGGGCGCGGACGCGCGCGCGCGGCGCGAGCGCGCTGTTCTCCTGGACCTGGGCTTGTTGGGCCAGAATCGGCCCAGTACTGTTTAAGAGTTTTTCCTTTTCTTTTTCAGCAGAACTTTGAAAAACTGTCGAAAATAGTAGAAAAATCCTAAAATTATGAGACCAATTTTCCTAGGCTTGTTATTTTCCATAGTATTTAATAAAAATAGTTTTATGATTTTTAGTTTGAACAGGGAATTTTAGGGTATTTAAATTAGCCTAAACTATTGATTCTGGATTTTTAGAGAATAAATAATAAGTCCAAAATTTCCCAAACTTTTTATGTGAGCTTTTCACATTATTTAGAAGCCTTGGGTAGAATTTGGGTTGATTTGGACCTTGTTTGATCACTAAACCCCAAAACCACCCCCCCTGCTCCATGAACTCCTTTACTGACTCCGGAAACCCTAGGTTCTCGGAGTACCGTGAAGGAAAGTTGTATTCAAGACATAACTAATAAGTTTATGCTACCTTTGCATCCTCATGAGCATTCCATGACATCCATTCTTATACATGTATATGATTATATTAGAGCAAGAAGAAGAAGAAGAAGTTTTTGAAGAAGGGATACCACCCACCTCTGATCCTCAAGCGGATAACTGCTTTTATTTTGATATCTGTGGATCCGAGCAAGACACCTCTGATAACAAAGGCAAGCCCCGGTGCATTTGCCACCTCCCTTGATGTTTTTAAAATCTTTCTCACTTGTTTGATGCATTAGGTGATAGGAGTTGATTGATTAAACAATTCCTGCATTACCTTCCTTGATCTTGATTACCCTCCTTGAAATCCTGTTTTTATAAAAAGGTTTTACTATGCTTAGTATTGCTTTAGAAAAACAAAAGGATTTGTTTTACAAAAGATGTTTGGCAAAGTGGGAGGGATGTTTTCAAAAACAAAACTTGGTGGTGGATCCATCACGGCCGTGATGGATTCAACATCGGAAAAGATGTACCTCTGTCAGGTACCAAAGTTTGGGTTTGAAATGAGTAAGCTGAGACCGGGCGGGTGACTTGCACGAGAAGAGAGTCTCGGTGTAGTGTCTCCGTCTGAGTCGATTAAGGACCTTGTCGATGTAGGCTTGATGATCGAGGACCCTTTAACTGGTCACATG
The DNA here is from genome assembly GCA_029449295.1 of Zea luxurians. Taxonomy (NCBI): domain Eukaryota; kingdom Viridiplantae; phylum Streptophyta; class Magnoliopsida; order Poales; family Poaceae; genus Zea; species Zea luxurians. The sequence goes on from JAOPSE010000028.1 coordinate 35,644,801, forward strand.
CCTCGTCATGGGTAAGCCTTGCCTCGGGCAGACTAAGGCCGGAATAAGATAACACGAAATGGGAGTGGAGCGGTGGCGAGAGTAGCGTGTACCCTCCGTGGCAAGAGGCTGGACGGTGGTGTATCTGTGCTCTCGGTTTGCGTGAACCTGATCCGGTCTTAAGAACCCCGGTGGCGTGTTGACATATGCAAGGGTTAAGTGCTACATATGTCGTGTGATTGGAGATCCTCAGCTGAGTATAATCGATTCGGATCGCCGTACCTTCGCGGTTATGAAGACTTGGTCACTGACCTACACGTAGCATTCCACTAAAGATGATGGGTTTTTGCTTAAGAAATTGGCTAGTGCAGGACCAGTGATTGAACTAGGGTAGAAAGAACTCTAGTGCAGGTAATTTTACCTAACTTGACAAATAAAATTGGATTTTTAAGGATCCACTTTAGTAAGCATTTCTGCAAAACAGAGTCTTTGACTATTGAGAAGCCTTACCTTGACTCCCATATATCCAGCATACCCTTGAGAGTCTTTTCCTTAGTCGGGTAAGACTTGCTGAGTAATTCCATACTCAGGGTTTATCCCTTTGTTGTTTTTAGGTGAGGAAGTAGCAGATTTTTGCTGCTTCTGTGCTAAGGTGGTTCCCAACGAGGAAAAACAAGACTGAAAGGCAGGAGGACTCGGTCCTCCATCTAGAATCTTTTGTTTATAGACTTTCGGGAGAGGTTTGTGTCTCCCTGGTTTGTATAATTATTTCTTATATGCACTCACTTTTAAACTGGTCTGTAATAATATAACTCGAGCTTTCTTTGGAAATAAATGTAAGTTTATGTAAATCGCTTCCGCATTTCTTTATCTCCGATGATCTGTAATGTCTGCAAGACGGGTGAAACGTTCCTGGTGAGGTAAGGAAAGATACCGAGCTTGTCAAGTAACTTAGGAACATCTACAGGGTGTCTGATGTCTGTTAGACAAGGACAACTGTAGGTGGGCCTGATTACTTGGGAGGTTCCGTCACAGCTGGTATCGGAGCGTAGCCCTTCTTTGCAGATATTATAAGGCATCTTCAAAAGATTTTCAAAAGTCTTATCTAAAGATTCTTTTCTCTTCTTACCTAAGTATTCTGAAGAGTTTATCTTAAAGACCAGATAGGAAGAGTGCAATGTATAGAAGGTTGAATCAACCAAGGTTGATTCTGTACTTACTCATGCATCATGCTAAGAATTATACTAATAAATTTTCCCCTTAGAAAATGCCGCCGCGCACAAGAAAGACCGCGCGTAAGTCGACTGGACCATTTGGAGTACCTCGACATCAACTTGCTCCGCGAGATGTAGATAGTAGTAGCGGGAGCAATGACCCTATAGGGGATCTGGAAGCAGAAGTAAGCAGGCTCCAATTGGAACTCCGCCGCAGGACAGCTATATGGATTGGAGATGGTGACCGTATAAATGAGTTACGAAGAGACGTTCGCCATCTACAAGACCAGCTGGCCGATCGGGATTTGGCACTCGATTGGGCTGTTCAATCTCGTTCATTGGCATGGGCCAAGGAGGCAAGGGCTCAGGCCCGAGTGAAAGAACTCAGCTCAGCTGTCGACGACCTACAGGTTTACTGCAACACATTGCATGAAGAAGTCCATGTGCTCTACTCGCAACTACACCCTAGTGAGCCTACACCCTCTGCTGAGGCGGAAGCCGGACCTTCTCACGTTGCGGGACGCGCGTTGGGTGGGGAATTAGACCTGTATGAACCCCCTCCTTCTTTGAGGTTGGTTGACGTCTGGACTCCCACACCTGATGATGAAGCCGCCAAAAGCAATGGAAAACAGGACTAGTGGTGTAATAAGAGTAGAGTAGTGTATTGTAGGGTGTACTGTTATATTAGAGTAGTGTATTGTAGGATGTACGGTTGTATAATAGGTTAAACTTTTGTAAAATGGGTAATGTATCCTGTTGTGTAATGTCGAGTCTGTACCATTACTCTTTACAGTAATGTAAAACGGAAGGTTTTCTTTGGCACATTATGTTTATTCAAATGTTTTTGCCTCAGATGCCGACCCGGACTCGCGGACAGGATGCAGCCGGAACATCCGGGGGTCGGGATGCTACCCCGAATCCACCTCCCGTTCCACCCACGCTTGCCGAGGCAATCGCTGCCTTGGTAAATGCTACAGCCGACAATACCCGCTTCCTGAGGGAGATGGCGGGTCAGCAACAGCTTTAGCATCAAGCAGGAAGAGGATTTCAACAGGGTCCCCGTGAGACCACTTATCTGGATTTCTCCGAGACTCGCCCGCCTCTCTTCATCAAAGCAGAAGACCCGCTCGAAGCTGACGAATGGATAAGGGTCATTGAACAGAAATTTGGCCTTCTACGTTGTTCGGAAACCCAGAAGCCGTTGTTTGCGGCACAGCAACTCCGAGGCCCTGCCAGCACTTGGTGGGGGAACTTCGTGGCTATCCAACCGGACAACCATCAAATTACATGGAACGAGTTCAAAGCAGCATTCCGCGAGCACTATATTCCTGAGGGAGTGCTGCACATGAAGCAAGAAGAGTTCATGAAATTGAAGCAAGGGGGAGATACTGTTAATCAGTATCTCAACAAGTTCAATCACCTGTCACAATACGCAATTGATCAGGTGAACACAGACTTGAAGAAAAGGAATTGTTTTATGAGAGGTCTGAATGACCGAATGCAGCGAAAAATGGCTGCCTGTATTGATCTCACCTATGGGAAGGCTGTCAGTACAGCCTTATCTGTGGAGGCCAAATATGCAAATTCTGGGAAAAGTAAGGGATTCAGTGGTGATCGGCCTAGTCAGGGCCCGGTAAAGAGGCAACGGTTTATTCTCCGGCCCTCTAACCAGAACCGTTCAAGTGCACCATCTTTCCCTTTCAAGCAGCCCATAATTATTCGTCCCAACAAAGCTCCCACTGTCCAAAGTCAGCCGAGTGCCCCAGGCACTCGATTCCCCGCTCTGCCAAGTTCTTCAACTGGATGTTTTAACTGTGGCAAATCTGGGCATTTTATTAAAGATTGCCCCTATCCTCGGCAAAATCAAGCTAATAATCAGCAAGGATCGGGAAGTTCTGCTCCAGGCAAGGGAAGTACTTCGGGCAAGAATACCAAGAAAACGGGGCGAGTATATTATACGCAAGTGGCTACCACACCGGAGGGAGAGCCGGTGATGATGGGTACGTTCCCTGTGGCCAGTTACCCTGCAATCATTCTTTTTGATTCTGGTGCTTCGCATACCTTCATTAGCAAGACATTTGTGGAGCAACATCACATTGCATGTCATGAATCAAAGGAGGGATTTAAAATTCATTCACCTGGGGGACATATTTTTACTAGAGAAGTGGCCTATGGAGTGCCAGTAACTATGGCCGAACGGAACTTTCCTGCTAACATGATTGTTCTAAGAGGCCAGGATATAGATGTAATTTTGGGGATGAATTGGTTAACTCAACACAAGGCAATTCTCAACACTGAACTCAGAACCGTCAGGTTGAGTTATAATCAAGAAGAAATTCTCTTATCTCTCCCCAAAACTAATCCAGCCAAAGCGTCTGGTAGAATATTTGAAGCCATTGTACCGGAGATCAAGAACATTCCGGTAGTATGTGAGTTTCCAGATGTATTTCCGGAAGATTTGCCTGGACTACCCCCTGAAAGGGATGTAGAATTCTGATAGTCGCCTAGAGGGGGGGTGAATAGGGCGAAACTGAAATTTACAAAAATAATCACAACTACAAGCCGGGGTTAGCGTTAGAAATATAAATGAGTCCGCGAGAGAGGGCGCAAAACAAATCGCAAGCAAATAAGAGTGTGACACACGGATTTGTTTTACCGAGGTTCGGTTCTCGCAAACCTACTCCCCGTTGAGGAGGCCACAAAGGCCGGGTCTCTTTCAACCCTTCCCTCTCTCAAACGATCCCACGGATCGAGTGAGCTTTCTCTTCTTCTCAATCAACCGGGAACAAAACTTCCCCGCAAGGGCCACCACACAATTGGTGCCTCTTGCCTTGGTTACAATTGAGTGTTGATCTCAAGAACAAGTGAGAAAGAAAAGAATGCGATCCAAGCGCAAGAGCTCGAAAGAACACAAGCAAATCACTCTCTCTAGTCACTATGGAGTTGGGTGGAATTTGGAGAGGACTTGATCTATTTAGTGTGTCTAGAATTGAATGCTAGAGCTCTTGTAGTAGTTGAGAAGTGGAAAACTTGAATGGCAATGAATGTGGGGTGGTTGGGGTATTTATAGCCTCAACCACCAAAAGTGACCGTTGCTGGAACCCCTCTGTTCGATGGCGCACCGGACAGTCCGGTGCACACCGGACAGTCCGGTGCCCCTGCCACGTCACCATTGCCGTTGGATTCTGACCGTTGGAGCTTCTGACTTCTGGGCCCTCCTGGGTGTCCGGTGCACACCGGACATGTACTGTTTGATGTCCGGTGCACCGGCATGGGCGATCCTGACGTCTGCGCGCGCTGCGCGCGCATTAAATGCACCGCAGGGAGCCGTTGGCGCCGCAGAGAGCCGTTGCTCCGCTGGCACACCGGACAGTCCGGTGCACACCGGACAGTCCGGTGAATTTTAGCGGAGCGGCTGCCGCGCGAACCCGAGGCTGGCGAGTTCCGGAGACGGCGCTTCCTTGGAGCACCGGACATGTCCGGTGCACACCGGACAGTCCGGTGAATTATAGCGCGCTGGCTTCCGAGAAATCCGGAGAGCGAAGAGTTTGATTTGGAGTCATCTGGGCGCACCGGACACTGTCCGATGCACACCGGACAGTCCGGTGCCTCCAGCCAGAGATGCCCTCGGTTGCCTCGCAGCTCCTTTGTTGAATCCAACACTTGGTCTTTTTATTGGCTAAGTGTGAACCTTTTGCACCTGTATAACTTAAGTACTAGAGCAAACTAGTTAGTCCAATATTTGTGTTGGGCAATTCAACCACCAAAATTATTTAGGAACTAGGTGTAAGCCTAATTCCCTTTCAATCTCCCCTTTTTGGTGATTGATGCCAACACAAACCAAAGCAAAAATAGAAGTGCATAATTGAACTAGTTTGCATAATGTAAGTGCAAAGGTTGCTTGGAATTGAGCCAATATATACTTATATGATGCGCATGGATTGTTTTCTTTATTTTTCACATATTGGACCACATTTGCACCAAGAGTTTTGTTTTTGCAAATTCTTTTGTAAATTCTTTTCAAAGTCCTTTTGCAAGATAGTCAAAGGTAAATGAATAAGATTTGCAAAGCATTTTTAAGTTTTGAAAATTTCTTCCTTTGTTCCAAAATGCTTTTCCTTTGACTAAACAAAACTCCCCCTCAAATAAGGTCTCCTCTTAGTGTTCAAGAGGGTTTTAAGACATCAATTTTGAAAATACTAGTTGCTCCCCCTTTAGAACACAAAGAGATACCAATTTTGAAATTTACCAATATCAGATCATTAATTTTATAAAATTAGGTGGTGGTGTGGTCCTTTTGCTTTTGGGCTCATATTTTCTCCCCCTTTGGCATGAATCGCCAAAAACGGAATCGTTAGAGCCCAATGAAGTGCTTTCTCCCCCTTTGGCCATGAAATGAATGAGTAAAGATTATACCAAAGTTGGAGAGATGATGCGAAGCGACGGCGAAGGAAGAGTAGTTGAGTGGAAGCCTTTTGTCTTCGCCGAAGACTCCAATTCCCTTTCAATATACCTATGACTTGGTTTGGAATACACTTGAAAACACATTAGTCATAGCATATATAGAAGAGACATGATCAAAGGTATATTTATGAGCTATGTGTGCAAAACTAGCAAAAGAAATTCCTAGAATCAAGAATATTGAGCTCATGCCTAAGTCGGGTAAAAGATTGTTCATCAAGTGGCTTGGTAAAGATATCGGCTAATTGATCTTTAGTGTTAATGTAAGAAATCTCGATATCCCCCTTTTGTTGGTGATCCCGAAGAAAATGATACCGAATGGCTATGTGCTTAGTGCGGCTGTGCTCGACGGGATTGTCGGCCATTTTGATTGCACTCTCATTATCACATAGCAAGGGGACTTTGGTCAATTTGTAACCGTAGTCCCGCAGGGTTTGCCTCATCCAAAGCAATTGCGCGCAACAATGTCCTGCGGCAATATACTCGGCTTCGGCAGTAGAAAGAGCGACCGAGTTTTGCTTCTTTGAAGCCCATGACACCAAGGACCTTCCCAAGAACTGGCAAGTCCCCGATGTGCTCTTCCTGTTAATCCTACACCCCGCCCAATCGGCATCCGAATATCCAATCAAATCAAAAGTGGATCCCCGAGGGTACCAAAGCCCAAACTTAGGAGTATAAGCCAAATATCTCAAGATTCGTTTTACGGCCGTAAGGTGTGATTCCTTAGGGTCGGCTTGGAATCTTGCACACATGCATACGGAAAGCATAATGTCCGGTCGAGATGCACACAAATAAAGCAATGAACCAATCATCGACCGATATACCTTTTGATCCACGGACTTACCTCCCGTGTCGAGGTCGAGATGCCCATTTGTTCCCATGGGTGTCTTGATGGGTTTGGCATCCTTCATTCCAAACTTGGTTAGGATATCTTGAGTATACTTCGTTTGGCTAAGGAAGGTGCCATCTTGGAGTTGCTTGACTTGAAATCCTAGAAAATACTTCAACTCCCCCATCATCGACATCTCGAATTTCTGTGTCATGATCCTACTAAATTCTTCACATGTAGATTTGTTAGTAGACCCAAATATAATATCATCAACATAAATTTGGCATACAAACAAATCATTGTCAAGAGTTTTAGTGAACAAAGTAGGATCGGCTTTGCCGACTTTGAAGCCATTATCAATAAGGAAATCTCTAAGGCATTCATACCATGCTCTTGGGGCTTGCTTGAGCCCATAAAGCGCCTTAGAGAGCCTATAAACATGATTAGGATACTCACTGTCTTCAAAGCCGGGAGGTTGCTCAACATAGACCTTCTCCTTGATTGGTCCACTGAGGAAGGCACTCTTCACGTCCATTTGATAAAGCTTGAAGCCATGGTAAGTAGCATAGGCTAATAATATGCGAATTGACTCAAGCCTAGCTACAGGTGCATAGGTTTCACCAAAATCCAAACCTTCGACTTGTGAATACCCCTTGGCCACGAGTCGAGCTTTGTTCCTAGTCACCACACCATGCTCGTCTTGCTTGTTGCGGAAGACCCACTTGGTTCCTACAACATTTTGGTTAGGACGTGGAACTAAGTGCCATACCTCGTTCCTCGTGAAATTGTTGAGCTCCTCTTGCATTGCCATCACCCAATTCGAATCTTGAAGTGCTTCCTCTACCCTGTGTGGCTCAATAGAGGAAACAAACGAGTAATGTTCACAAAAATGAGCAACACGAGATCGAGTAGTTACCCCCTTATGAATATCGCCGAGAATGGTGTCGACGGGGTGATCTCGTTGTATTGCTTGGTGGACTCTTGGGTGTGGCGGCCTTGGTTGTTCATCCTCCTTGTCCTCATCATTTGCATCTCCCCCTTGATCGTTGCCGTCATTTTGAGGTGGCTCATCTTCTTGTTCAACATCTTGAGCCTCATCCTCAATTTGAGTTGGTGGGGACGCCTGCGTGGAGGAGGATGGTTGATCTTGTGCATTTGAAGGCTCTTCGGATTCCTTAGGACACACATCCCCAACGGACATGTTCCTTAGCGCTATGCATGGAGCCTGTTCTTCACCTAAATCATCAAGATCAACTTGCTCTACTTGAGAGCCGTTAGTCTCATCAAACACAACGTCACAAGAAACTTCAACAAGTCCTGAGGACTTATTAAAGACTCTATATGCCCTTGTGTTTGAGTCATATCCTAGTAAAAAGCCTTCTACAGTTTTAGGAGCAAATTTAGATTTTCTACCTCTTTTGACAAGAATAAAACATTTGCTACCAAAAACTCTAAAATATGAAATATTGGGCTTTTTACCGGTTAGGAGTTCATAAGATGTCTTCTTGAGGATTCGGTGAAGATATAACCGGTTGATGGCGTAGCAGGCGGTGTTGACCGCCTCGGCCCAAAACCGATCCGGTGTCTTGTACTCATCAAGCATGGTCCTTGCCATGTCCAATAGAGTTCGATTCTTCCTCTCCACTACACCATTTTGTTGTGGAGTGTAGGGAGAAGAGAACTCATGCTTGATGCCCTCATCCTCAAGAAAGCCTTCAATTTGAGAGTTCTTGAACTCCGTCCCATTGTCGCTTCTAATTTTCTTGATCCTTAAGCCGAACTCATTTTGAGCCCGTCTCAAGAATCCCTTTAAGGTCTCTTGGGTATAGGATTTGTCCTGTAAAAAGAATACCCAAGTGAAGCGAGAATAATCATCCACAATTACAAGACAATACTTACTACCGCCGATGCTTATGTAAGCGATCGGGCCGAATAAATCCATGTGTAGGAGCTCCAGTGGCCTATCGGTAGTCATGATGTTTTTGTGTGGATGATGGGCACCAACTTGCTTCCCGGCTTGGCATGCGCTACAAATCCTGTTTTTCTCAAAATGAACATCGGTTAGTCCTAAAATGTGTTCTCCCTTTAGAAGCTTGTGAAGATTCTTCATTCCAACATGGGCTAGTCGGCGGTGCCAAAGCCAACCCAAGTTAGTCTTAGCAATCAAGCAAGTGTCCAGTTCAGCTCTATCAAAATCTACCAAGTACAGCTGACCCTCTAACACTCCCTTGAATGCTATTGAATCATCGCTTCTTCTAAAGACAGTAACACCAGTATCAGTAAAAAGACAGTTGTAGCCCATTTGACATAATTGGGATACGGAAAGCAAATTGTAATCTAAGGAATCTACAAGAAAAACATTAGAAATAGAATGGTCAGGAGAAATAGCAATTTTACCCAAACCTTTGACCAAACCTTGATTTCCATCCCCGAATGTGATAGCTCGTTGGGGATCTTGGTTTTTCTCATAGGAGGAGAACATCCTTTTCTCCCCTGTCATATGGTTTGTGCACCCGCTGTCGAGTATCCAACTTGAGCCCCCGGATGCATAAACCTACAAAACAAGTTTAGTTCTTTGTTTTAGGTACCCAAACGGTTTTGGGTCCTTTGGCATTAGATACAAGAACTTTGGGTACCCAAACACAAGTCTTGGAGCCCTTGTGTTTGCCCCCAACAATTTTGGCAACTACCTTGCCGGATTTGCTAGTCAAAACATAAGATGCATCAAAAGTTTTAAATGAAATGGCATGATCATTTGATGCATTAGTAGTTTTCTTTCTAGGCAACTTGGCATGGGTTGGTTGCCTAGATCTAGATGTCTCACCCTTATACATAAAAGCATAATTAGGGCCAGAGTGAGACTTCCTAGAATGAATTTTCTTAATTTTACTCTCAGGATACCCGGCAGGGTACAAAATGTAACCCTCGTTATCCTGAGGCATGGGAGCCTTGCCCTTAACAAAGTTAGACAAGTTCTTAGGAGGGGCATTAATTTTGACATTGTCTCCCCTTTGGAAGCCAATGCCGTCCTTAATGCCCGGGCGTCTCCCATTATAGAGCATGCTTCTAGCCAATTTAAATTTTTCATTTTCTAAGTCATGCTCTCTAATTTTAGCATTAAGTTGTGCTATGTGATCATTTTGTTTTTTAATTAAGGCAAGGTGATCATGGATAGCATCAACATTAATGTCTCTACATCTAGTACAAATAGAAACATGTTCAACATTAGATGTAGAGGGTTTGCAAGATTTTAGTTCAATGACCTTAGCATGCAACAAATCATTCTTAGTTCTAAGGTCCGAGATAGTAGCATTGCAAACATCAAAATCTTTAGCCTTAGCAATTAATTTCTCATTCTCATTTCTAAGGCTAGCAAGAGAAATGTTCAATTTTTCAATCCTAGCAAGCAAATCATTATTATCATTTCTAGGAATTGAAACATTGCAAGTGTGAGAATCAACCTTAGCTAGCAAATTGGCATTTTCATTTCTAAGGTTGTCTAAAGTCTCATGGCAAGTACTTAGCTCACTAGACAATTTTTCACATTTTTCTATTGCTAGAGCATAAGCATTTTTAACCTTAACATGCTTCTTATTTTCTTTAATAAGGAAGTCCTCTTGGGAATCTAAGAGTTCATCCTTCTCATGTATAGCACTAATTAATTCATTTAATTTCTCCTTTTGTTGCATGTTGAGGTTAGCAAAAAGAATACGCAAATTATCCTCTTCATTTTTATCATCATCCTCATCACTAGATGTTTCATATTTAGTGGAGGACTTTGATTTTACCTTCTTTTTGCCGTCTTTGGCCATGAGACACTTGTGGCCGACGTTGGGGAAGAGGAGGCCCTTGGTGACGGCGATGTTGGCGGCGTCCTCGTCGTCGGAGGAGTCGCTTGAGCTTTCGTCGGAGTCCCACTCCCGACAAACATGGGCATCACCGCCCTTCTTCTTGTAGTACTTCTTCTTCTCCTTCCTCTTGCCCTTCTTGTCGTCGCCCCTGTCACTATCACTAGACATAGGACATTTTGCAATAAAATGACCGGGCTTACCACACTTGTAGCAAACCTTCTTGGAACGGGATTTGTAATCTTTCCCCTTCCGTTGCTTGAGGATTTGCCGGAAGCTCTTGATGATTAGGGCCATCTCCTCGTTGTCGAGCTTGGAGGCGTCAATTGGTTGTCTACTTGGTGTAGACTCCTCCTTCTTCTCCTCCGTTGCCTTGAAGGCCACCGGTTGCGCCTCGGATGTGGAGGGTTCATCAAGCTCGTTGATCTTCTTGGAGCCCTTAATTATGCATTCAAAACTCACAAAATTCCCGATGACTTCCTCGGGGGTCATTAGTGGATATCTAGGATTACCACGAATTAATTGTACTTGAGTAGGGTTAAGGAAAATAAGTGCTCTCAAAATAACCTTAACCACCTCGTGGTCATCCCATTTTGTGCTCCCGAGGTTGCGCACTTGGTTCACCAAGGTCTTGAGCCGGTTGTACATGTCTTGTGGCTCCTCCCCTTGGCGAAGACGAAAACGACCGAGCTCCCCCTCGATCGTTTCCCGTTTGGTGATTTTGGTGAGTTCATCACCCTCGTGCGCCGTCTTGAGTAGGTCCCAAATCTCCTTGGCGTTCTTCAACCCTTGTACTTTATTGTATTCCTCCTTGCTTAGAGAGGCAAGAAGGATGGTTGTGGCTTGGGAGTTGAAGTGCTCGATTTGGGCCACTTCGTCCGTGTCATAGTCCTCATCCCCTACGGATGGTACCTGTACACCATACTCAACAACATCCCATAATCTTTTGTGGAGAGAGGTTAGATGAAATCGCATCAAATTACTCCACATAGCATAATCTTCACCATTAAAAGTTGGTGGTTTGCCTAATGGGACGGATAGTAAAGGTGTATGTTTAGGAATGCGAGGGTAGCGTAGGGGAATCTTACTATACTTCTTACGCTCTTGGCGTTTAGAAGTGACGGACGCCGCGTCGGAGCCGGAGGTGGATGTCGATGAAGTGTCGGTCTCGTAGTAGACCACTTTCCTCATCCTTTTGTGCTTGTCTCCACTCCGATGCGACTTGTGAGAAGATTTTTCCTTCTTCTCCTTGTGGTGAGAAGAGGAAGATCTTTTCTCCTTCCGCTTGGAGGAGCTCTTCTTCTTCTCCCTTCTCTTGGTGCGGGACTCTTCCGATGAAGATGAAGTGCTCCCTTGGCTTGTAGTGGGCTTGTCGCCGGTCTCCATCTCCTTCTTGGCGTGATCTCCCGACATCGCTTCGAGCGGTTAGGCTCTAATGAAGCACCGGGCTTTGATACCAATTGATAGTCGCCTAGAGGGGGGGTGAATAGGGCGAAACTGAAATTTACAAAAATAATCACAACTACAAGCCGGGGTTAGCGTTAGAAATATAAATGAGTCCGCGAGAGAGGGCGCAAAACAAATCACAAGCAAATAAGAGTGTGACACACGGATTTGTTTTACCGAGGTTCGGTTCTCGCAAACCTACTCCCCGTTGAGGAGGCCACAAAGGCCGGGTCTCTTTCAACCCTTCCCTCTCTCAAACGATCCCACGGATCGAGTGAGCTTTCTCTTCTTCTCAATCAACCGGGAACAAAACTTCCCCGCAAGGGCCACCACACAATTGGTGCCTCTTGCCTTGGTTACAATTGAGTGTTGATCTCAAGAACAAGTGAGAAAGAAAAGAATGCGATCCAAGCGCAAGAGCTCGAAAGAACACAAGCAAATCACTCTCTCTAGTCACTATGGAGTTGGGTGGAATTTGGAGAGGACTTGATCTATTTAGTGTGTCTAGAATTGAATGCTAGAGCTCTTGTAGTAGTTGAGAAGTGGAAAACTTGGATGGCAATGAATGTGGGGTGGTTGGGGTATTTATAGCCTCAACCACCAAAAGTGACCGTTGCTGGAACCCCTCTGTTCGATGGCGCACCGGACAGTCCGGTGCACACCGGACAGTCCGGTGCCCCTGCCACGTCACCATTGCCGTTGGATTCTGACCGTTGGAGCTTCTGACTTCTGGGCCCTCCTGGGTGTCCGGTGCACACCGGACATGTACTGTTTGATGTCCGGTGCACCGGCATGGGCGATCTTGACGTCTGCGCGCGCTGCGCGCGCATTAAATGCACCGCAGGGAGCCGTTGCTTCGCTGGCACACCGGACAGTCCGGTGCACACCGGACAGTCCGGTGAATTTTAGCGGAGCGGCTGCCGCGCGAACCCGAGGCTGGCGAGTTCCGGAGACGGCGCTTCCTTGGAGCACCGGACATGTCCGGTGCACACCGGACAGTCCGGTGAATTATAGCGCGCCGGCTTCCGAGAAATCCCGAGAGCGAAGAGTTTGATTTGGAGTCATCTGGGCGCACCGGACACTGTCCGATGCACACCGGACAGTCCGGTGCCTCCAGCCAGAGATGCCCTCGGTTGCCTCGCAGCTCCTTTGTTGAATCCAACACTTGGTCTTTTTATTGGCTAAGTGTGAACCTTTTGCACCTGTATAACTTAAGTACTAGAGCAAACTAGTTAGTCCAATATTTGTGTTGGGCAATTCAACCACCAAAATTATTTAGGAACTAGGTGTAAGCCTAATTCCCTTTCAAATTCGTAATCGAGCTAAAGCCCGGTACGGCTCCCATCTTCCGAAGATCGTACCGTATGCCCCCTAATGAGCTAGCAGAATTGAAGATTCAATTACAAGATCTGCTGAATAAGGGATTTATCCGGCCAAGCTCGTCCCCGTGGGGTTGTCCCGCCATCTTTGTGAAGAAGAAGGATCAAACCTTGCGCATGTGCGTGGACTATCGGCCCCTAAATGAGGTCACCATCAAGAATAAGTACCCTCTTCCAAGGATCGACATCTTATTTGATCAACTGACTGGGGCGAGGGTGTTTTCCAAAATTGATCTCAGGTCGGGCTATCATCAAATCCGTATTCGGCCCGAGGATATACCGAAGACCGCATTTACTACGTGGTATGGATTGTTCGAATATCTAGTAATGTCTTTCGGGCTCACTAATGCTCCTGCCCACTTCACCTATCTAATGAACTCGGTGTTCATGCCCGAGTTAGACAAGTTCGTGGTGGTCTTCATCGACGATATTTTGATATATTCTAAAAATGAAGAGGAGCATGCTCAGTACTTACGGATTGTATTGACGCGCCTGAGGGAACATCAGCTGTATGCCAAGTTCAGCAAGTGCGCGTTCTGGCTGGAGGAAATTCAATTTCTGGGGCACGTGTTATCAGCCAAGGGAATTGCGGTAGATCCTAGCAAGGTCAAGGATATTCTGGAGTGGAAACCTCCAACGACTGTTCACCAAGTCCGGAGTTTTCTTGGACTAGCGGGATATTATCGCAGATTCATACCTGATTTTTCTAAGCTTGTGAAGCCAATCACAAGTTTATTGAAAAATGATATTAAGTTCAATTGGACTTCTAGATGTAATGAAGCCTTTGAGGAATTAAAGACACTATTGACCATTGCTCCGGTATTGGCTCAACCGGACATCACTAAGCCTTTTGATGTATACTGTGATGCGTCAGGCAGTGGACTCGGCTGTGTGCTAATGCAAGAAGGCCGAGTAATTGCGTATGCTTCAAGGCAGTTACGCCGACATGAAGGGCATTATCCAACTCATGATCTCGAGCTGGCTGCTGTGGTTCATGCCCTGAAAATATGGCGTCACTATCTGCTGGGAAATATCTGCCACATATATACAGATCATAAGAGTTTGAAGTACATATTTACCCAGTCAGAGTTAAACATGAGGCAAAGACGATGGCTTGAGCTCATTAAAGATTATGAACTGGAAATCCATTATCACCCAGGCAAGGCCAATGTGGTGGCAGATGCATTGAGTCGCAAGACTTCCTGCCACTGTCTTATGGCAAAAACCTCCGAAAACACTTTGTGTCAAGAAATGGAAAAGTTAAACCTGGGGATAATCCAGCAAGGGACTCTGAATCAACTAAAGCTTGAGTCAACCATTTTGCAAAGGATAATTGATGCTCAAAAGGATAATCTGGGCATGAAGCACATACGAGAGAAGATTAGGGCTGGAACAGCCCAATGTTTCAAGGAAGATGATCAAGGTGTGTTATGGTTCAACAACCGCATAGTAGTGCCGAAGAATGAAGAACTCCGCCAGCAAATCTTAGATGAAGCACATCTTAGTCGCTATTCCATTCATCCGGGAAGCACTAAGATGTATCATGATCTGAAACAACACTACTGGTGGACGAAGATGAAGATTGAAATTGCACGCTATGTGGCTAAGTGTGACACTTGCAGACGTGTCAAGGCCATACACATGAAAGCCGCCGGTCCATTGCAGTCATTACCAACACCAACATGGAAATGGGAAGACATAAGCATGGACTTCATTGTGGGATTGCCCAGGACCACAAAAGGGTACGACTCTATCTGGGTGATTGTTGATCGACTTACAAAGGTTGCTCATTTTCTGCCGGTCAAGACATATTACCCGGTACTTACCTATGCGGAGTTATACATTGCTCGTATTCTCAGTTTGCATGGTGTTCCAAAGACCATAGTGTCGGATCGTGGACCTCAGTTCGTATCCAAATTTTGGGAAGAACTTCATAAATCCCTGGGAACTAAGTTACTCCACAGTTCGGCCTATCATCCTCAAACCAGTGGACAAACTGAGAGAGTGAACCAAATACTTGAAGATATGCTACGGGCATGTGTCCTGGATTTCTCACAGAAATGGGATGAATGCTTACCTTTGGCGGAGTTTTCATATAATAACAGTTACCAGGAAAGTATCAAGATGGCACCTTTTGAAGCTTTGTATGGGCGACGGTGTCGAACTCCGCTAAATTGGTCTGAACCTGGTGAAAGGTATTTCTTTAGGCCTGATATGGTAAAAGAAACCGAAGAAAAGGTTCAGAAAATAGTTCATAATATGAAGAAGGCACAGGCTCGTCAGAAGAGTTATGCAGACAAACGGCGAATGCCCTTATACTTCTTAGAAGGAGACTACGTCTACTTAAAGGTTTCACCAATGAAAGGCGTATCGCGTTTTGGGATTAAAGGAAAACTTGCACCCAGGTACATTGGTCCATTCCTGGTACTTGAGCAATGTGGACCAGTGGCATACCGACTCCAGCTCCCCGAAACATTGTCTGCCGTGCATAATGTGTTCCATGTGTCACAATTGAAGAAGTGTCTTCGGGTTCCCGATCGAACCGTTGAAGTGACTGATGTTGTCCTGGAACCAGATTTAACGTACTCGGAACATCCCATTCGAGTTCTGGATCAAAAGGACAGGGTTACCCGGAGAAAGACTCTCAAGTTTTATAAAATACAGTGGAACCAACATTCGGAAGATGAGGCTACATGGGAAACCCAAGATTTCTTAGATAAGAATTTCCCAGGCTTTCTAGCCTCTTGTAAATTGTAAAGTTTGTATAGCTATGTAATAAAGGAATGAACCCCCACACCACCCCTGCCTTGTACCAGAAATCAGGAAATAAAAACATGACACATTTCCTTTTCCATTACTCACCCTAGGACTTTAAATCTCGGGACGAGATTCTTTTATGGGGGGAAGGATGTAACACCCCTGGTGTTACTATAACTAAAACTTGAGCATGGCATCATGAGCATGGGCATTGCATATGTTTGATACACCTAGAGTGCATTCACTAGGCAAAAATTTCAAACAAGTTGTATTGTTTTACTGTTTTACAGATAGGACCCTGGTTTAAGGACTTAACTCTAAATAGTGGTTAAAGGGGTAAAACTTAACCAAAGTTGAGAAAACCTAAAGGCTTTAGGGTAAAAGTCATAAAGTGACCCCAACAATAAAGTTGAATCACATTTATACCCCTGGAATACCAAAAACCCTAATTGAAACCCTGGGAAACCCTAAAACCAAACCCTAGGGACCTAAGTGCAAAATTAGTCCACTTTTGGGCTAAAGTGCAAAAACCAAGTCTAATAAGTGTTTTAAGTCAATTGGATCACAAATATATGGACTTGAAAGCAAAACCCTAAGTTTTGGACCTAAATGCAAAATAGACCTCATTTGAGTTTTGTTCTAAGTCTGAAAAACAGTGAATGGGCTCAACTTTGGGGCTTTGTAATTTACAAAGTATAGGGTTTTTACCCTAGGTCACCACATCAAAGTTGAAGACCCATTATAGGAGAACAACTTTGCTTAAGGTTGTGAGCTTAGTTGTTAAGAAGAATTTAGAGAAAACCCAGCCTAAAGTTGGGCTGTCAGGCTGTTATGTCTGAATTTTCAGACAAGCAGTGAACTGACCTCGACTTCAAGCTAGGTTTTGAGCATGATCCTGTGCTCAAATGTGATCAAGTCCTATAGTGGAGTTGTAGCTGGTATGTAGCACTACAACTTTGGTACAGAGACCGGGACCTATTGTCACATGAAATCTGGAGAAAAAGGGCTCTAAACTCGCTCGGTCAGAAGCTCTGATGAACGCATGGCCATGGTACAGTGACCGATTAAACTGAAGAAGAATCCCTTCGTCCTCACCGACGGTAGCTGCCGCCGTCGATCGTCGCTCGCCAAGATTCGTGCTCGGCGGTCACCGGATAAGTTTGCCGCGGTAAAGGTCCTCGTCACCGGTGAGCTAGCCACCACTCCGACGACATCCCCCCCCCTGGCTCACCGCCCGCGGAAAGTACTCGCCGTCGACCGCCGCCTCTCGGCCGGGTGCCGCGTGGCTCTATACTTTCACCGTGTCGCCGTGACCTCCTCTGAACCCTCCGTGGCTCACCGGAATTACCGCCACGTCGTTGGCCACGTACTCGCGAAGCCTGTGTTTCTTCCTCCTCTCCGGCCGTCGACGCATCGTGATCAAATTAAGCGCCACCGCTTCGGAGTTCTATAAATTGACCCCGCCGTGGGCTTCACCATATCCTTACGCATCCAGCCACCGCTAATCGGCCACAGCCATCCACTCAAGCGCTCGAATTTCGCGTTGCCCCCAAATCGGTTTTCCGCCGCCGTAGAGTTGAGTTCACCGTCGCCAGCCCAACTCTGGTCAGTACCCGCCCTTTGCTTCCTCGTTTGAGCATGCTCATACCTCCGTGATGCTTACCGAACCAATGAATCAAACTAGACCGGCGCCCATCGCCGGGAACACGATCACACTGCCGTTGTGCTTACGGCCACCGTGGCCGGAGCTCCCTAGTCCACCATTAGTGCAATTAGGTTAGGGGAAATGCTCCGTAGGGGTTTAATTCCGTGTATGTTGCTCGGGAGCGCCGGTCACTGCCCCAGTTGGCCGGTCTGCTAGCTCGCCGGAGCATGGCCGCGCTTGAGCGCCGTCGGGGACCTCGTGTTGTGAATTGACAGAACCCCGAGGGCATTTGTGCAAACCGTCAGTGACTCAACACAATAGTGAAAGGACCTAGTTCTGTTTAGCCGGAAGCGCGAGGCCCTTTCTGCAAAATTGCCTGGGCGCGGACGCGCGCGCGCGGCGCGAGCGCGCTGTTCTCCTGGACCTGGGCTTGTTGGGCCAGAATCGGCCCAGTACTGTTTAAGAGTTTTTCCTTTTCTTTTTCAGCAGAACTTTGAAAAACTGTAGAAAATAGTAGAAAAATCCTAAAATTATGAGACCAATTTTCCTAGGCTTGTTATTTTCCATAGTATTTAATAAAAATAGTTTTATGATTTTTAGTTTGAACAGGGAATTTTAGGGTATTTAAATTAGCCTAAACTATTGATTCTGGATTTTTAGAGAATAAATAATAAGTCCAAAATTTCCCAAACTTTTTATGTGAGCTTTTCACATTATTTAGA
The DNA here is from genome assembly GCA_029449295.1 of Zea luxurians. Classification (NCBI taxonomy): domain Eukaryota; kingdom Viridiplantae; phylum Streptophyta; class Magnoliopsida; order Poales; family Poaceae; genus Zea; species Zea luxurians. Next base: position 35,663,081 of record JAOPSE010000028.1, read on the forward strand.
AGCCTTGGGTAGAATTTGGGTTGATTTGGACCTTGTTTGATCACTAAACCCCAAAACCACCCCCCCCTGCTCCATGAACTCCTTTACTGACTCCGGAAACCCTAGGTTCTCGGAGTACCGTGAAGGAAAGTTGTATTCAAGACATAACTAATAAGTTTATGCTACCTTTGCATCCTCATGAGCATTCCATGACATCCATTCTTATACATGTATATGATTATATTAGAGCAAGAAGAAGAAGAAGAAGTTTTTGAAGAAGGGATACCACCCACCTCTGATCCTCAAGCGGATAACTGCTTTTATTTTGATATCTGTGGATCCGAGCAAGACACCTCTGATAACAAAGGCAAGCCCCGGTGCATTTGCCACCTCCCTTGATGTTTTTAAAATCTTTCTCACTTGTTTGATGCATTAGGTGATAGGAGTTGATTGATTAAACAATTCCTGCATTACCTTCCTTGATCTTGATTACCCTCCTTGAAATCCTGTTTTTATAAAAAGGTTTTACTATGCTTAGTATTGCTTTAGAAAAACAAAAGGATTTGTTTTACAAAAGATGTTTGGCAAAGTGGGAGGGATGTTTTCGAAAACAAAACTTGGTGGTGGATCCATCACGGCCGTGATGGATTCAACATCGGAAAAGATGTACCTCTGTCAGGTACCAAAGTTTGGGTTTGAAATGAGTAAGCTGAGACCGGGCGGGTGACTTGCACGAGAAGAGAGTCTCGGTGTAGTGTCTCCGTCTGAGTCGATTAAGGACCTTGTCGATGTAGGCTTGATGATCGAGGACCCTTTAACTGGTCACATGCCTCGTCATGGGTAAGCCTTGCCTCGGGCAGACTAAGGCCGGAATAAGATAACACGAAATGGGAGTGGAGCGGTGGCGAGAGTAGCGTGTACCCTCCGTGGCAAGAGGCTGGACGGTGGTGTATCTGTGCTCTCGGCTTGCGTGAACCTGATCCGGTCTTAAGAACCCCGGTGGCGGGTTGACATATGCAAGGGTTAAGTGCTACATATGTCGTGTGATTGGAGATCCTCAGCTGAGTATAATCGATTCGGATCGCCGTACCTTCGCGGTTATGAAGACTTGGTCACTGACCTACACGTAGCATTCCACTAAAGATGATGGGTTTTTGCTTAAGAAATTGGCTAGTGCAGGACCAGTGATTGAACTAGGGTAGAAAGAACTCTAGTGCAGGTAATTTTACCTAACTTGACAAATAAAATTGGATTTTTAAGGATCCACTTTAGTAAGCATTTCTACAAAACAGAGTCTTTGACTATTGAGAAGCCTTACCTTGACTCCCATATATCCAGCATACCCTTGAGAGTCTTTTCCTTAGTCGGGTAAGACTTGCTGAGTAATTCCATACTCAGGGTTTATCCCTTTGTTGTTTTTAGGTGAGGAAGTAGCAGATTTTTGCTGCTTCTGTGCTAAGGTGGTTCCCAACGAGGAAAAACAAGACTGAAAGGCGGGAGGACTCGGTCCTCCATCTAGAATCTTTTGTTTATAGACTTTCGGGAGAGGTTTGTGTCTCCCTGGTTTGTATAATTATTTCTTATATGCACTCACTTTTAAACTGGTCTGTAATAATATAACTCGAGCTTTCTTTGGAAATAAATGTAAGTTTATGTAAATCGCTTCCGCATTTCTTTATCTCCGATGATCTGTAATGTCTGCAAGACGGGTGAAACGTTCCTGGTGAGGTAAGGAAAGATACCGAGCTTGTCAAGTAACTTAGGAACATCTACAGGGTGTCTGATGTCTGTTAGACAAGGACAACTGTAGGTGGGCCTGATTACTTGGGAGGTTCCGTCACAACTTGTGGGTAAAGGGTACAACCTCTGCAGAGTGTAAAACTGGTATACTAGCCGAGCTCACGGTCATGAGCAGCTCAGGACTCTCTGATGTTTAAATTATGGAACTTAAACTCAATTTGTCATATGCATTGCATCGCAGGTGAAGTTGTTACTTTTGTTCTACTATTTAACTGGGTTGGTATTTACTTATACTTAGTAACTGCTAATAAAATTTTGACCAACTTTAAAAGCAAGGCTCAGCTCTAACCATCTTCTTTGGTAAGCCTTACACTTCACGTGAGCTCCCACCTTTGGCGAGTTCATGCACATTATTCCCCACAACTTGTTGAGCGATGAACGTATGTGAGCTCACTCTTGCTGTCTCACACACACCACAGGTCAAAGAACAGGTACCACAGGATGAGGCGTGGAGGATGCTGCGATGAGTTCGTGAGAGGTCTAGGCCGTCGTCTCCCAGTCAACTTTGGGTTGCTGGACCGTTGTCTCCTTATAATGTAATTGTTTATTTTGTATAGAATTCCTATTATATATAAAGTTGTGACATTCGATCCTGTGCCACTATACATCATATGCGTGAGACTTGGTCCCAGCACACCTGGTGATTATGTTCGCGCCCGGGTTTTGGACCCCTAAAATCCGGGTGTGACAGAAGTGGTATCAAAGGAATGTTGACTGTAGGACGAAACCTAGATAGAACTGGACAACCATTCTTTACTTACCTTACTCTGATTCTTGTCTAAACTTATCTTAATCTTTTCTCATCTATTTCCGCTTACTCTGATTATTCATATCTTATCTTTCTAAAGACAAATGTGGATTTCACACTTTGAAATCCTGTGCCTAAAGTGACCTTTAGGAATAGGAGATCTACTCATAGGAACAAAAACAAAACTATTTTTGTAGGTATCTATGCACTTGAATGTTTGTTCTTATAATATTTGTCTGATTTGGATTTTTGATTGAGTGTGATGGGTTGTGGAGTGATGCCCACAATTACATCTGCAAATACGTATAGGCATAAATAGAATTCATAAGAAAACTAAGCAACTTAGATCATCCTCCATTAAAGTGTATCTATCTCATCTTGACATATTCTATCTTATCTTTGGACATTCACCTCGTACAACTAATTACCCTAGTCTTGACATAGAATATCTGGCCCAGCTGTGACACTACAAAAATCATTAAATAAAAATAATACATTTGGTTATTAATGAAATAAAAATTTTCTTTTAAGTGTTTGTTATTTATGTGCATTTGGAATGATTTTTGATTTCTCATAATTGATTTTAGATATTAAATAGCATTTCCTCTTAAATAAAAATTCACATAAATAATATAATAAATATTAGTTTAAGAATTAATATTTTATTTATAAATAATTTTGGTTTGATTAATATGAATTTTATGATTATTTAATATGTATTTTGAAATTTGAAAAGGAAATAGAAAAAAAAAGAAAAAAAAAACAAAACCTAAACTAACCCTAGCCGGCCATCTGGCCCATTAGGCCCAACAGCCACCACTATCCCTAACCCTAGCCGGCGCCCCTGCTCCTTTGCTTAGCCGCCGTCGCTCCCATCCGCTCCCGGCTGGCCGCCGCCTGCTCTCTTTCCCTCTCTTCTCTCTACAGCGTGCGCCGCCAGGAACACCGAGCTGCCAGCCCCTGCTGCGCCCGAAGCTAGCTGCCCGACCCTCTCGCGCCATGCGCGCCCAGGCCGCCGAGCCCCACCTGATCACGCCGAGCAACGCGCCTCGCACCCAGGCGTCGACCTCGACCGACCTTGCCCCGACACCGCGCCCAGCCCTGCCAACCGAGCAGCGCCTGCGCGCACCTCCGACCCGGCCGACCGCGCACGCCCGATGCCGACCCCAGCAGTCGCAGACCGAGCACCACACCAAGCGCCAAGAACCGACGCCGAGCCCCTGCATCCAACACCGAGCTGACCGAAGCATCGTGACGTCCGTTCTTCTCCTGCGTAAAGGAACTTCAATGCCGCCGTTACTCCCCTCCATTGATACGCGCCATCAATAGCCTCGAAGCCATGGCTGTTTCTCCCTCTCCCTGGCGTCCTCTCCTCTCCCTCCCTCTCTATAAAACCCCAGCCGAGCCCTTCACTCTCCCTACCCCAAGCTCTCTCCCTCCTCTCGGTTCTCTCTCCCTCGCCATTCGCCATGCATTAACACCTTGGCCACTAGCCCACCTGCACGCAACATCGTCACCACGTAGTTGTCGTCGCTCGCCGAAGCTCCACCTGTCTCACCGTGCCTACGCGCTGGTCGTCGTTCGCCGTCTGTCCCGGAGTCCGTGGAGCCTCGCCGGAGTTCACCGTCGTTCGTCGCCGGACAGTCTACGCCGTCTGTCGTTCAACAGAGCTTCGCCGTGCCTACGCGTTGTCCATCGTTCGCCGAGCCTGCTGTGCCTTCGTCTACTTGCGCGATCGAGCCGTTCGCCGTCGTCCGTTCACTCAAGGTTGAAGACAACCACACCCGTTAATTTATTGTCTACATCATGTGTTGAATTAATTTATGAATTTGTGAATTATTGTTGTAATATTATGCGAGTTGGCGATTCACGCGTATGATTTTTAGAGATGCGATGTACACGTGTAGCCAAAATTGAACCCCGCGACAACGCTTTAATATACGTATGATTTTATAATTCTAAAAATGAGCACGATCACTATTCACTAACCCAGCGATTGTCATACTAGAAATGTTTATAACTAATTTCGCTTTAGCGTGTGGAGCGATAATTGGTTAGTATTGTTATAAGTGTACTCTTAGTGATCTTAGTAATATAAGAAATGGAAATAGATATTAAGCCACGTATTTCCGATCAAATGAAAAATGTATAGATGTTACTGTTCATAATTCATAAGTATAGTACTTAATTACTTAGAATTAGTAGGATACTTATTTATGTCATAATAACCATGATTATGTTATTAAAAGTCTAATTTAGTAATTTACAATTAATTCTTAGTATATTAATGTTAGAGGAATTAAATAAACAATTTTTAGTTATACGTATAAATTCTATTTAGAAAAGAAAAGAGAAAACTGAAATAGTAGAATTTATAATAATGTTAAAAATGACTTACCTAGGCACTTATACTTTTCTAATAAAGAGAATGATAATATGTTGATAAATATAGGTTTCTTACTAAAGAATTAGAGAATTTGTTTCTAACTGTAAAACAACCTTTTAATAGACATCATGATTTTGATTTAATAAGATTCGTTATAGATGTTTAAGTATAGCCGTACTAAATAGTAATTTGTTATATAACTTTTTTTAATGATATAATGGCTTAATTAAGTACTCACATAGTCATAATTAAACAATAGTTAATAACATACCAATGAATATAATATTCATTTTTAGGTCATATGTTTCTAAACTAAATGTAAAGATAAATAATAGAGTAATTATGTCCTCTCATAACCTAGTTAATTAGATTTATATTTGTTTACAACTGGTTATATAGGCTTAATTAATCATTTGATCAAAATTAGTTAATATTATTTATATATGTGTCACTTAGTTTTTCCTAAAGTATAAACTAAGGAAATTAGTGTTCATGTTCTTTAATAATAATGTTAGTTTGTATATTGTTTTGTATATAGCTTTCTTAATAAAGAATATAGGACATGTACTTTCTAATAAAATAATGTTGCTTATTCATTGTCTTTTACATAAAAGTTCATTTAAGACATATATCATAACTTTCCATAAATAGGTGTTTAATAATAATGATCTTTTCACATAAAATCTATTTAGACTCATATCTTAATTTGTCATAAGTAATTGGTTAACAATAGTTATAAAATGCTTCATAATGCTTCTAAAATTAATAACGCGATTAATAGCCCATTAACCTTAGATATATATAACTTATATCTATTCTAAAAGGTTAAAAATGTTTAATTACGTGTTTATCGTGTTATAAATCCTTAATCTAGACATATCACGTATGAAGATTTATAAAAGATTAAATTAGTGAACCTAATATTTGTATATTTTAATTAAGACACTTATAAGCTCATGTCTTATTTTATGAAGTATAGATCACATGTTTGAAAAGAATACCTTTTTATTATAACCATGCTTGTAATGTTTTTGAAAAGCGAACACTCTTTTCGTTAGGCTGTCTTTTAGCTTTACGTATGGTGAATGTGGTATGTTATTGAGTGGTGTTTGTTCTTCTTGTTTGTTTGTGTGATATTCAGTGGTTGATCTAGTAGTTAAGAATCAAGATCTATTCCGATCCGTGAAAGGAACTCAAGTTTTCAATAAGCAAGGCAAGTGGACTTCTCCCTCTGCATACTCTGTTTGATCCCAAACAATACATTTAATAAAGTTTATTCTTTTGGATATATATATGCATAATTTGACGGGTTACCTATTTAGATAACCTTTCCAACCTTATTCCTTGATCAAACCTGGGAATTATACTTTACATTAGTAGCTATGCTATTGCTACAACTTAACTTTATGTAGTCACTCCCGCTTATGATATTAATGTTCCAAAATTGGTAAGTTTACATTATTGTTGTTAACCCGATGGTTAAACAAGATTATTGCATATTAATTGGAACATGGAGTGACCACCCGGGAAAACAGTGCTACCATGAGGACTATCATGGCTCTGGTCTTGGCTAAATAACTAGGGAAGTCTTATGTTGGGTGTTGGTCGTGGTCGACCGGAACGGGGGCATCTGGCAAGCGCTTATAGTACCGGCTCAGGCAGATTGGATACGGGCATAGTTCCTAAAGCTTTACCCTGTGGTCCGGACTATAAGTTGGTTACGGTAGGTGTGCCTTATGCAGTTTGACCATTTCCAGCATTTGCGTAATGAGGACTCTAGGGAGAAGCCTCGTAGTGAGACCCTGGCCATTCACCTCGGAAGTGAATACGGGTCTAGCTAACCCGGGCAAAAAGGGAATCGCGACTCATGGGTAAAGATGCTCCACCTCTGCAGAGTGTAAAACTGATATATCAGCCGTGCTCACGGTTATGAGCAGCCTGGACTCCTCACATGATAATTGAACTTGAAGATGGAAACAAATCGAGATCCGATGATCTGCCAATGGTTTGCTTAAGTGGTTTCACTTAAGTGTTTTTGAAATACTCTCATACCTTTGTTTAATGGGAATACTTGGGATTTACACTTATTAGTAAGACAGGTGTTGTTAGTAAAATGTTGACCAACTAAAATGCTTACTGCTCAACCTCAGCCTCACCTTGTTAGACCTTGCATTAGTTTTTCCCCCACTTGCTGAGCCCCGACCATAAGTGAGCTCACCCTTGCTTAATTTTGATCAGAAGTTGCAGATGAAGATATGATGCTGAACTCCATGGATGCTAGTCTAGCGATACCCCCGGTCATCTTCCTGTGGATGGATGTCCATGTTCGCTGTACTTTGATGAGTAAAGGTTAAGACATTATGTCTGTTTGAAGTGTAATATGTTAATAAAGTCGTTATTTACGCTTTTATGCATTGTTCTTTTGATATATTACACTTGTGACGTCAACATATGTGTGGAAATAGATCCTGGCACACATATGCTATGCACCCGGCTCTGCCCCTTAGAATCGGGTGTGACACCAGCCCTGCCAAAGAAGTTTCAGTACATAACCAACTATTAGCTTATTCATTCTGTCTACTAAATGATTCCCTTGCAAAGCTATCTTACCATATGCTTCTAACTTAGATGGTCAATACCAGGCGGGGTGGTGGAATTGATTTACCTGCTAATCGACACACTCGGTGGATATATCGACAACCCCAACCACAGTCAGCAGAGATGAATCCTCCTAATCCCCCACCAGGCGGAGTTGATCCACTAGTCGCAGCTCAAATGAGAATGATGCAGCAAATGGCGGACACTATGGCAGATATGCGCACCCAAATGCAGCAAGAACGCCAAGAAATGCACCAGGAAAGAGAGGATGCACGTCGGGAAATGCGCCAAGAGCGGGAAGAGATACGCCAGGAGAGAAGGGTACAACAACAGCAGCTGCAACAACAACTTCAACAACAGCAGCAACAACAACAAGTGCCATTGCCTCCACCTCCACCACCAGTTCCACCCCGGGACAAGCACCGGGAATTCATGAGCCACAAACCACCAACCTTCTCCAACTCCGCAGATCCGCTGCAAGCAGATGACTGGTTAAAGTCCATAGAGAAGATGCTCAACATAGCTCAGTGCTCAGATAGAGAGAAAGTACTCTATGCATCAGGTCGTCTTGCTGGTCCCGCTGCGGATTGGTGGGATGCGTACTGCGCTGCTCATGCTGCTGTCGATACAATTACCTGGGCAGAATTCTCCACACAATTCAGGAATTACCATATTCCCGCTGGACTCATGAAGATTAAGAGAAAGGAGTTTCTCTCCCTCAAGCAAGGAAGTATGTCCGTGAGTGAATATAGGGACAAATTCATCCAGTTATCTCGATATGCTCCTAGAGATGTTGAGGATGATGAGCAAAAGCAGGAGCTTTTCCTGGACGGTTTGATTGGACCCTTGCAATATCAGCTGGTATCACACACATTCCCATCCTTCCAAAGGCTATTGGACAAAGCTATTGCTGTAGAAAACAAGAGGAGTATATTTGGAGAGAAAAGAAAGGCTGCTAACCAAGGGCAGGCTGGAAGTAGTTCCCGTCCTCGCTATACTACCACTCCAAGTACACCAGCTAGTGGCAGTTCCGGACAACAAACTCAACAAGCTCCAACTGCTCCTCCAAAAGCAAGCACTCCAGTAGGAACCGTTGCTCCCAATACAACCGCCATCAGGACGTGCTTCAAGTGTGGACAACCGGGACACTACGCCAACTACTGTCCCAACAAAGCTGCCTATACTACACCGGCTCCGATGAAGCAAGGACAAGCCTCGGCAGGAAAGAGTCAGCACCTATCTATCAACCGGGGATATGCCCATCATGCAGAAATAGAAACTGAACCCGGTAAACTTGAAATTCAAGAAGAAGAGCCAGTTGGAGATGAAGTAGTCGGTGAAGAAGTCAACGAGCAACAAGAATAGAGAGATAAACATAGATATAGATACATATATATATATATATATATATATATTTACTATTTGTAAGACCTAAATATTAGTTAGCTATTAGTTAGTATTATTACTATTTTAGTGATAATAGTAAGGTCTATTGACCCTATGTTTTGTTAAAGAATTATACCTCATAGTGAGATTTCTTTGTTTGTGCATATGTTCCGAGAACAATATGAGTATACACCCTTTCCTTACAAATCTCGAGGACGAGATTTCTGTTAAGGAGGGTAGGATTTGTAAGACCCAAAATTTGTATAATTTTTTTTAAAAATAAACAAATATAGTTATTATAGTACATTTGGGAAATAAGAAAATTAATTTGTAATTGAGTCAACTATTGTTAGAAACAAATATGAGAAGGAGAATAACATAGTAATATTTAAAATGAGGTGGTTTATATTCACATTTGTATTTCAATTGATACAATTGGCAAATCTGAAAATTAAGACAAGAGTATACATTTGAGTTTGAATAATTGAATGTGGAAATAAGCTAGAAGTAAGAAATGAGTAGACACTAAAAAGAGAATAAAATAAAATATATTATAAACAAATAAATAATAGGTGTTATCTTTATATTGGGATTTTTAATGAAGTTTGGAATATGAAATTCAAAACAGGAAATTGAATTTGGTTTAAGTATTTCAAATTAGAAATAGAAAAGAAAATAGAAAGGAAAAATAAAAAGGAAAAAGATAAAAGCTTACCTGGGCCTCATACCTGGAATTCGGCCCAACTAACCTTTAACGCCGCGCGGCCCAAACTCGCCCCTCACGCGCGCTCAACCGCGACCTGGCGCCGACAACCCGGGCCCGCATGCCAGCCCCTCTTGCACGCGCCTCAGCTCTCCCTTCGCTGACATGTGAACCCCACGCGCCAGCACTTGGACTTCTTCACTGACCGGTGGGTCCACCGTGTCAGCCTCGCCTTGGCCTCTCGCGCGCGCTCGCCTGCCTTTCTCCTTTCGCTGACCGCAGGGCCCGCATGTCAGACCGCGTCTTCCTCGGTTTGTTACGCCTGAAGCCGTTCTCTCCGCCGCGGAAGTCGCCTGGGAGCTTGCTGGGGCCGTTGTGTTCGGGCGGAGTCTTCGCCGCGGTTTCCGCGACTACCTGGGCACCCGTGAATAAGTAGTGCGCCTCGTGGTCTCTCCTCCCCATCCCCCACTTGCTGCACGATACCCGCCACCACGACTTCGCCCCACGCCGTGGACTACTGTCGATTAGCCGTCCCTGCTGGTAAGATTCATGCCCTCCGCGCCCCTCTTCCTCCCTTGAACATGCTCCGTCAAGCCGAACTCGTAGTTACCCAAACCATGACCGAAATTTAGTCACCGAAGTTGTTGCGGTCGTGAAATCCGCTTGGTGGCGTGGGCGCGGTCACCGTCGGCCTCCTTTAGGGATTGGAGTGTTCTAGGATGTTCGTCTAGATCCCTGCTACGTGAAGCGGCCACCAATTTGAGGAACGGCCGGGCGGGGAGGCCTTGATTCCTCACCGGAGTGCGAATCTGGGGCGGAGCTCCCCCTTCCCGTGGACAGCTCGCCGGCGCCGGTAATCCCTGGTACAGTGCCCTTACCCGTGTTCACTTCTGTCAGAGCAACATGTAGGGCAATTGAATCGGGGTAGGGACCAACCATGCCGGGGATTAGCCCCGCCGGTGATGTCTTCGTCGCGTCCGGGGTACAGCGCCGTCGTCTTCGGGCATAGGATGGAGGAAGAAAGGCCCTGGGCCGTTGATCGGGCCATGTACGGGTAAGATTAGAAGGATGGGTGGGGGGCTTTCGACCGTGGATCGATGATCTTGCGGCTAGGATTAAATGGGCGATACCGGTTCGGTGGGGTGGATTTGCGCCGTTCGATCAGGATCCAGTGACCCAGATTCGATCTCGTTTCATTAAACCACAACCGCTGATCTCGGATCCAAGGGCTCATATTGCATACCGTTTCATTTAAAGCACGATCTAATCTGGGGCGTCCGATTTTGATCGGAGGGCTCAGATTTCACGATACCCCTTCGCGGGTATGTTTTATAAAAGAAACCCTGGGTTTTCTCGGATTCAACCCGCCGTCCTTACCAGGGGCGCTCTGAGTCTTGAGAATACTTACGTGTTGACCCCTGCGCTTCTGTTTAATTGAGGCGCAGTCCAGTGGATAGGAAAATCATAGAAAATGATTTAGAAAATGATTTTTAGTGTTAAAATAAATCAGAAACTTATTTAATTCATAACTAATTCATTTTAGCTCCTTTTTGACCCATTCCAGTTGCAAAAATTTTATTTTAATATTGTATATCAACTAGTAACACTGTTTAGCCATGAAACTTGAAGCAAAATTGTTCATTTGAATTAATCTGTTCTAGGTGCTTAATAACCTCGGAAATTCATAACTGAATAACTATAACTCCAAATTTAAGTGATTCTTGTTCCTACGATCTCGTAGCAACGCGTAGATTATTATTATTCAGTTTGTACTTATGTTTGGTGTAATGTTAATTTTGCCTATACAATGTTTGTTGTATTGCTACGACTAGAGCGAGGTCACGTGTCATCTCAAGAGCAAGTTGGTACCTGGATTCTCAAGTCTCAGGCAAGTTGTGCCCTTGACCACTTTTTACCCAATAATGTTCTTTAATATCAATTATCCATGCATAGGTTAATTTTGATGGGACCCAATAGGTCACCCTAGATTTGTTTATCTCACTACCTTGTTTACCCCTGAATCACTTGGGTAGTTTGCTATTGCTTTATATGGTTTTGGGATAATCATTTATTACCTCTATGTTCCAATTCTTGTTGTATTTCTGTTTATGTTCATGTTGATATCATTAATGTTAATTGGAACATAGAGCTTAACTTGAGTAACACGTGCCACCACAAGGGAGGAATGGGACCCCTTGGCTGATTAATTAGGAAAGCTAGTAGAAGACTACCTTACCCGAAAGGGGCAAGGGCAGTAGGGGAGTGGTCAGTGTAGGGAGGCCCTCGGGAGGATTTTGCTGCGATGACGGTCCTGCAAGGGATTCCTGCATTGGAACTTCCTATAAACTGTAGCGGGTTTTCAGAAGCTAGTGGAACTTTGTAAAGGCCTCGTAGTGGATCCCTAGCCATTCACCTCGGTAGTGTCTAAGGGCTTTGCAAACCCTGGCGACATGGGATACACGACTTGTGGGTAAAGGGTACAACCTCTGCAGAGTGTAAAACTGGTATACTAGCCGAGCTCACGGTCATGAGCAGCTCAGGACTCTCTGATGTTTAAATTATGGAACTTAAACTCAATTTGTCATATGCATTGCATCGCAGGTGAAGTTGTTACTTTTGTTCTACTATTTAACTGGGTTGGTATTTACTTATACTTAGTAACTGCTAATAAAATTTTGACCAACTTTAAAAGCAAGGCTCAACTCTAACCATCTTCTTTGGTAAGCCTTACACTTCACGTGAGCTCCCACCTTTGGCGAGTTCATGCACATTATTCCCCACAACTTGTTGAGCGATGAACGTATGTGAGCTCACTCTTGCTGTCTCACACACACCACAGGTCAAAGAACAGGTACCACAGGATGAGGCGTGGAGGATGCTGCGATGAGTTCGTGAGAGGTCTAGGCCGTCGTCTCCCAGTCAACTTTGGGTTGCTGGACCGTTGTCTCCTTATAATGTAATTGTTTATTTTGTATAGAATTCCTATTATATATAAAGTTGTGACATTCGATCCTGTGCCACTATACATCATATGCGTGAGACTTGGTCCCAGCACACCTGGTGATTATGTTCGCGCCCGGGTTTTGGACCCCTAAAATCCGGGTGTGACAGGCGAACCTTGGACTGGCCAAACGGGGCTATGTCCGGCGCTCCCGAGCGACATAAACCGGATTAAACTCCCACTGATCCTTTCCCCTAAGTTAATTTTAAGAACGATCAACTACCAAGCTCTGGCCACGGTAACCGTGCGGATGAACTCAAGAACTACGCGTTCCCGGTGATTCATGGCGATCAAGTCCAATTAAAGGGGTCGGGGAGCATCACCGAGACATGAGAATGCTCAAACGAGGGAGCAAAGAGTGGGAACTGACCGGAGTTGGGCTGGCGACGGTGAACTCAACTCTACGGCGGCGGAAAACCGAATTGGGGGAAACACGAAATTCTAGCTCGTCGGTGATCAACTGGAGGCAATACGGGGTGTCAAGGTGCTTGACTACCATACGGACCTAGGGGCACGCTCAATTTATAGGCGCCGGGGGCGATGACCGGTGAATTTCAAAGAGACGCGCGGCGGTCGGAGAGGAGGAAGAAGCGTTGGCTGCGGTGAATACGTGTCCACCGCCGTGGCAACTCTCTCGGCGTTGATGGGACAGTCAAAGGGCGTTACGGCGGTGCTGTGAACCGGCTAGGCCACGCGGCGCACGGTCGGACAGCGGCGGTCGACGGCGAACTTATCGCCAGCCGCAAAGCAGTAGAGGAAGCTGGGGGGGTCGTCGGAGTGGTGGCCAGCTCACCGGCGGTAAAGATCTTTACCGAGCGACGCTTATCCAAGGACCACCGAGCACGAATCGTGATGAACCGTGATCAACGGCGGCGGCTACCGGCGATGAGCACGAAGGGATTCTTTTTCAGTTTTTGCCGTTACTGTACCATAGGACTGCTTCATCAGGCTTCTGACCGAGCAACTTTAGAGTCCGTTTTCTCCAGATTTCATGTGACAACAGGTTCAAGTCTCTGCACCAAAGTTGTAGTGCTACATACCAGCTACAACTCAACTATAGGACTTGATCACATTTGAACACTGGATCATGCTCAAAACCCAGCTTGAAGTCGAGGTCAGTTCACTGCTAGTCTGAAAATTCAGACATAACAGCCTGACAGCCCAACTTTAGGCTTGGTTTTCTCTAAATTCTTCTTAACAACTAAGCTCACAACCTTAAGCAAAGTTGTTCTCCTATAATGGGTCTTTAACTTTGATGTGGTGACCTAGGGTAAAAACCCTATACTTTGTAAGTTACAAAGCCCCAAAGTTGAGCCCATTCACTGATTTTTCAGACTTAGAGCAAAACTCAAATGAGGTCCATTTTGCATTTAAGTCCAAAACTTAGGGTTTGGCCTTCAAACCCACATATTTGTGATCTAATTGACTTAAAATACTTATTTGACTTGGTTTTTGCACTTTAGTCCAAAAGTGGACAAATTTTGCACTTAGGTCCCTAGGGTTTGGTTTAGGGCTTTCCAGGGTTCCAATTTGGGTTTCTGGTATTCCAGGGGTATAAATGTGATTCAACTTAGTGTTTGGGGATATTTTATGACTTTTCTCACAAGCCCTAAAGTTTTGCTCAACTTGGGTTAAGTTTTACCCCTTTAATCACTATTTAGAGTTAAGTCCTTTAACCAGGGTCCTATTTGTAAAACATTAAACAATACAACTGGTTTGAAATTTTTGCCTAGTGAATGCACTCTAGGTGTGTCAAACACATGCAATGTCAATGCTTATGATGCCATGCTCAAGTTTTAGTTATAGTAACACCAGGGGTGTTACATCCTTTCCCCCATAAAAGAATCTCGTCCCGAGATTTAAAGTCCTAGGGTGAATAATGGAAAAGGAAATGTGTCACATTTTTATTTCCATATTTTTGGTACAAGGCAGGGGTGGTGTGGGGGTTCATTCCTTTATTACACAGCTATCCAAACTCTACAACTTACAAGAGGCTAGGAAGCCTGGGAAATTCTATCTAAGAAGTCTTGGGTTTCCCATGTAGCCTCATCTTCCGAATGCTGGTTCCACTGTATCTTATAAAACTTGAGAGTCTTTCTCCGGGTAACCCTGTCCTTTTGATCCAGAACTCGAATAGGATGTTCCGAGTATGTTAAATCTGGTTCCAGAACAACATCAGTCACTTCAACGGTTCGATCGGGAACCCGAAGACACTTCTTCAATTGTGACACGTGGAACACATTATGCCCAGCAGACAATGTTTCGGGGAGCTGAAGTCGGTATGCCACTGGTCCACATTGCTCAAGTACCAGGAATGGACCAATGTACCTGGGTGCAAGTTTTCCTTTAACCCCGAAACGCGATACACCCTTCATCGGTGAAACTTTCAAGTAGACATAATCGCCTACCAGAAAACATAAGGGTTGTCGTCGTTGGTCTGCATAACTCTTTTGTCGAGTCTGAGCTTTCTTCATATTATGAATAATTTTCTGAACCTTTTCTTCGACCTCTTTCACCATATCAGGCCTAAAGAAGTATCTTTCTCCAGGTTCAGACTAATTTAACGGAGTTCGACATCGTCGCCCGTATAAAGCTTCAAAAGGTGCCATCTTGATACTTTCCTGATAACTGTTATTGTATGAAAACTCCGCTAAGGGTAAACATTCATCCCACTTTGGTGAGAAATCCAGGACACATGCCCGCAGCATATCCTCGAGGATTTGATTCACTCTCTCAGTCTGTCCACTGGTTTGAGGATGATAGGCCGAACTGTGGAGTAACTTAGTACCCAGGGATTTATGAAGTTCTTCCCAGAATTTGGATACGAACGGAGGTCCACGATCCGACACTATAGTCTTCGGAATACCATGTAGACTGAGAATACGGGCAATGTACAATGCTGCATAAGTGGCTACTGTATATGTGACCTTGACAGGTAAGAAGTGAGCAATCTTTGTGAGTCGATCAACGATAACCCAAATAGAGTCATATCCTTTTGCGGTCCTGGGCAATCCCACAATGAAGTCCATGCTGATGTCTTCCCATTTCCACGTTGGGGTTGGCAAAGATTGCAATGGACCCGCAGCTTTCATGTGTATGGCTTTGACACGTCTGCAAGTGTCACACTTAGCCACATAGCGTGCAATTTCAATCTTCATCTTCGTCCACCAGTAGTGTTGTTTCAGATCATGATACATCTTAGTGCTTCCCGGATGAATCGAATAGCGACTAAGATGCACTTCATCTAAAATTTGCTGGCGGAGTTCTTCATTCTTCGGCACTACTATGCGGTTGTTAAACCATAACACACCTTGATCGTCTTCCTTGAAACACTTGGCTACTCCAGCCCTTATCTTCTCTCGTATGTGCTTCATGCCCAGATTATCCTTTTGAGCATCAATTACCCTTTGCAAAATGGTTGACTCAAGCTTTAGCTGATTCAGAGTCCCTTGTTGGATTATCCCCAGGTTTAACTTCTCCATTTCTTGACATAAAGTGTTTTCGGAGGTCTTTACCATAAGACAGTGGCAGGAAGTCTTATGACTCAATGCATCTGCCACCACATTGGCCTTGCCTGGGTGATAATGGATCTCTAGTTCATAGTCTTTAATGAGCTCAAGCCATCGTCTTTGCCTCATATTTAACTCTGACTGGGTAAATATATACTTCAAACTCTTATGATCTGTATATATATGACAGATATTTCCCAGCAGATAGTGACGCCATATTTTCAGGGCATGAACCACAGCAGCTAGCTCGAGATCATGTGTTGGATAATGCTCTTCATGTCGGCGTAACTGCCTTGAAGCATACGCAATTACTCGGCCCTCTTGCATCAGCACACAGCCGAGTCCACTGCCTGACGCATCACAATATACATCAAAAGGTTTAGTGATGTCCGGTTGAGCCAATACCGGAGCAGTGGTCAATAGCGTCTTCAGTTGCTCAAAGGCTTCGTTACACTTAGAAGACCAATTGAACTTAGTATCATTCTTCAACAAACTTGTGATTGGCTTCACAAGCTTAGAAAAGTCGGGTATAAATCTGCGATAATATCCCGCTAGTCCAAGAAAACTCCGGACTTGGTGAACAGTTGTTGGGGGTTTCCATTCCAGAATATCCTTGACCTTGCTAGGATCTACCGCAATTCCTTTAGCTGATAACACGTGCCCCAAAAATTGAATTTCCTCCAGCCAGAACGCGCACTTGCTGAACTTGGCATATAGCTGATGTTCCCTCAGGCGCGTCAATACAATCCGTAGGTGCTGAGCATGCTCCTCTTCATTTTTAGAATATATCAAAATATCATCGATGAAGACCACCACGAACTTGTCTAACTCGGGCATGAACACCGAGTTCATCAAATAGGTGAAATGGGCAGGAGCATTGGTGAGCCCGAAAGACATTACTAGGTATTCGAACAATCCATACCGCGTAGTAAATGCGGTCTTCGGTATATCCTCGGGCCGAATACGGATTTGATGATAGCCCGACCTGAGATCAATTTTGGAAAATACCCTCGCCCCAGTCAGTTGATCAAATAAGATATCGATCCTTGGAAGAGGGTACTTATTCTTGATAGTGACCTCATTTAGGGGCCGATAGTCCACGCACATGCGCAAGGTTTGATCCTTCTTCTTCACAAAGATGGCGGGACAGCCCCACGGGGACGAGCTTGGCCGGATAAATCCCTTATTCAGCAGATCTTGTAATTGAATCTTCAATTCTGCTAACTCATTAGGGGGCATACGGTACGATCTTCGGGAGATGGGAGCCGTACCGGGCTTTAGCTCAATTACGAATTCTACATCTCTTTCAGGGGGTAGTCCAGGCAAATCTTCCGGAAATACATCTGGAAACTCACATACTACCGGAATGTTTTTGATCTCCGGTACAATGGCTTCAAATATTCTACCAGAAGCTTTGGCTGGATTGGTTTTGGGGAGAGACAAGAGAATTTCTTCTTGATTATAACTCAACCTGACGGTTCTGAGTTCAGTATTGAGAATTGCCTTGTGTTGAGTTAACCAATTCATACCCAAAATTACATCTATATCCTGGCCTTTCAGAACAATCATGTTAGCAGGAAAGTTCCGTCCGGCCATGGTTACTGGCACTTCATAGGCCACTTCTCTAGTAAAAATGTGTCCCCCAGGTGAATGAATTTTAAATCCCTCTTTTGATTCATGACATGCAATGTGATGTTGCTCCACAAATGTCTTGCTAATGAAGGTATGCGAAGCACCAGAATCAAAAAGAATGATTGCAGGGTAACTGGCCACAGGGAACGTACCCATCATCACCGGCTCTCCCTCCGGTGTGGTAGCCACTTGCGTATAATATACTCGCCCCGTTTTCTTGGTATTCTTGCCCGAAGTACTTCCCTTGCCTGGAGCAGAATTCCCCGATCCTTGCTGATTATTAGCTTGATTTTGCCGAGGATAGGGGCAATCTTTAATAAAATGCCCAGATTTGCCACAGTTAAAACATCCAGTTGAAGAACTTGGCAGAGCAGGGAATCGAGTGCCTGGGGCACCCGGCTGACTTTGGACAGTAGGGGCTTTGTTGGGACGAATAATTATGGGCTGCTTGAAAGGGAAAGATGGTGCACTTGAACGGTTCTGGTTAGAGGGCCGGAGAATAAACCGTTGCCTCTTTACCGGGCCCTGATTAGGCCTATCACCACTGAATCCCTTACTTTTCCCAGAATTTGCATATTTGGCCTCCACAGATAAGGCTGTGCTGACAGCCTTCCCGTAGGTGAGATCAATACATGCAGCCATTTTTCGCTGCATTCGGTCATTCAGACTTCTCATAAAACAATTCCTTTTCTTCAAATCTGTGTTCACCTGATCAATTGCGTATTGTGACAGGTGATTGAATTTGTTGAGATACTGGTTAACAGTATCTCCCCCTTGCTTCAATTTCATAAACTCTTCTTGTTTCATGTGCAGCACTCCCTCCGGAATATAATGCTCGCGGAATGCTGCTTTGAACTCGTTCCATGTAATTTGATGGTTGTCCGGTTGGATAGCCACAAAGTTCCCCCACCAAGTGCTGGCAGGGCCTCGGAGTTGCTGTGCCGCAAACAATGGCTTCTGGGTTTCCGAACAACGAAGAAGGCCAAATTTCTGTTCAATGACCCTTATCCACTCGTCGGCTTCGAGCGGGTCTTCTGCTTTGACGAAGAGAGGCGGACGAGTCTCAGAGAAATCCAGATAAGTAGTCTCCCGGGGACCTTGCTGGAATCCTCTTCCTGCTTGTTGCTGAAGCTGCTGCTGACCCGCCATCTCCCTCAGGAAGCGGGTATTGTCGGCTGTAGCGTTCACCAAGGCAGCGATTGCCTCGGCTAGCGTGGGTGGAACGGGAGGTGGATTCGGGGTAGCATCCCGACCCCCGGATGTTCCGGCTGCGTCCTGTCCGCGAGTCCGGGTCGGCATCTGAGGCAAAAACATTTGAATAAACATAATGTGCCAAAGAAAACCTTCCGTTTTACATTACTATAAAGAGTAATGATACAGACTCGATATTACACAACAGGATACATTACCCATTTTACAAAAATTTAACCTATTATACAACAGTACACCCTACAATACACTACTCTACTTTATTACACTATTAGTCCTGCTTTCCGTTGCTGTTGGCGGCTTCATTGTCAGGTGTGGGAGTCCAGACGTCCACCAACCTCAAAGAAGGAGGGGGTTCATACAGGTCTAACTCCCCACCCAACGCGCGTCCCGCAACGTGAGAGGGTCCGGCTTCCGCCTCAGAAGAGGGTGCAGGCTCACTAGGGTGTAGTTGTGAGTAGAGCACATGGACTTCCTCATGCAATGTATTGCAGTAAACCTGCAGGTTGTCGACAGCTGAGCTGAGTTCTTTAATTCGGGCCTGAGCCCTTGCTTCCTTAGCACATACCAACATATGTGACTGTACTGCCCAGTCAAGTGCCAAGTCCCGATCAGCCAGCTGATCCTGCAAGTGACGGATGTCCCTTCTTAAGTCATTTATTCTATCTCCGTCTGCAATCCAAGCATTGGTCCTGTGTCGCAGCGTTGCTTGAAGTCGACTCACTTCGGCTTCCAAGTCTCCTATGGGGTCATTACTCCCGCTGCTACTACTTTCATGTCGAGGAGCCAGTTGATGCCGGGGTACTCCAATTGGTCCCGTTGATTTTCGTGCCGTTAGCCTCGTGCGTGGCGGCATCTTTCTAAGGGGGAAAATTTATTAGCATGATTCTTAGCATGATGCATGAGTAAGTACAGAATCAACCTTGGTTGATTCAACCTTTTATACGTTGCACTCTTCCTATCTGGTCTTTAAGATAAACTCTTTAGAATACTTAGGTAAGAAGAGAGAAGAATCTTTAGGCAAGACTTTTGAAAATCTTTTGAAGATGCCTTATAATATCTGCAAAGAAGGGCTACGCTCCGATACCAGCTGTGACGGAACCTCCCAAGTAATCAGGCCCACCTATAGTTGTCCTTGTCTAACAGACATCAGACACCCTGTAGATGTTCCTAGGTTACTTGACAAGCTTGGTATCTTTCCTTACCTCACCAGGAACGTTTCACCCGTCTTGCAGACATTACAGATCATCGGAGATGAAGATATGCGGAAGCGAATTATATAAACTTACATTTATTTCAAAAGTAAGCTTGAGTTATATTATTACAGACCAGTCTAAAAGCGAGTGCATAGAAGTAATAATTATACAAACCAGGGAGACACAAACTTCTCCCAAAAGACTCTAGATGGAGGACCGAGTCCTCCCGCACTTCAGTCTTGTTTTTCCTCGTTGGGAACCACCTTAGCACAGAAGCAGCAAAAGTCTGCTACTTCCCCACCTAAAAACAACAAAGGGATAAACCCTGAGTATGGAATTACTCAGCAAGTCTTATCCGACTAAGGAAAAGACTCTCAAGGGTACGCTGGATAATTAGGAGTCAAGGAGAGGCTTTACCAAAGATCAACTTATACTTTTGCAGAAGTAGCTTACTAAAGTGAGTCCTTACTTTCAATCTTTTAACGCCATATTAAGTATTAATAGACTCCATTTGCATCTAGTCTAATTTCACATCACATCAAGACAACATCATTTTTATCCATCGTTTTCACATCCTGACTCTAGGTTGTAGAAAAGTGACCAAGTCTTCATAACCGCGAAGGTACGGCGATCCGAATCGATTATACTCAGCTGAGGATCTCCAATCACACGACATATGTAGCACTTAACCCTTGCATATGTCAACCCGCCACCGGGGTTCTTAAGACCGGATCAGGTTCACGCAAACCGAGAGCACAGATACACCACCGTCCAGCCTCTTGCCACGGAGGGTACACGCTACTCTCGCCACCGCTCCACTCCCATTTCGTGTTATCTTATTCCGGCCTTAGTCTGCCCGAGGCAAGGCTTACCCATGACGAGGTATGTGACCAGTTAAAGGGTCCTCGGTCAGCACGCCTACATACGCGTTAATCCTTAACCAACCTGGGTAGAACATCACCTGTTCCTACCCCAAGTCTCAATTTAAGTATTTCCATCCTTAGGATTGTGTCTGTTCCTTAGGAGGAATGAGCATCTCAGGGAACTTTGCAGTAAGATCCCACTATTGCTCCAAATGAAAATATTCTTGCAGGTAGAAGCCATCCTCTCCATGGTTAAATTGAGGACAACTTCTATCCACAAGATCTAAGCAAGGCTAAGCATTTTTTTTGTAAATCATATTTTGATACTTCATAGAAGTATCTATAAAGGTATGGATATCAAGGAGAGCAATGCATCAAAGGGTTCCAAGTAACTCCTATGAACCTAATGCACATTTCACTAGACTTAAGTGTGCGAAAAGTATTTAAAAACACAAGGAAAAGGGTTGCATGCACCGGGGCTTGCCTTTGTTATCAGGTGTGTCTTGCTCAGATCCACAGATATCGAAATAAAAGCAGTTGTCTGCTTGAGGATCAGAGGTGGGTGGTATCCCCTCTTCAGAAACTTCTTCTTCTTCTTCTTGCTCTAATATAACCATATACATGCATAAGAATGGATGTCATGGAATGCTCATGAGGATGCAAAGATAACATAAACTTATTATTTATGTCTTGAGTACAACTTTCCTTCACGGTACTCCGAGAACCTAGGGTTTCCGGAGTCAGTAAAGGAGTTCATGGAGCAGGGGGTGTGGTTTTGGGTTTAGTGATCAAACAAGGCCCAAATCAAACCAAACTCTACCCATGGCTTCTAAATAATGTGAAAAGCTCACACAAAAAGTTTGGGGAATTTTGGACTTATTATTTATTTTCTAAAAATCCAGAACCATTGGTTTAGGCTATTTTAAATATCCTAAAATTCCCTATTCCAACTAAAAATCATAAAACTATTTTTATTAAATACTATGGAAAATAACAAGCCTAGGAAAATTGGTCTCATATTTTTAGGATTTTTCTACAATTTTCTACCGATTTCTAAAGTTCTGCGGAAAAAGAAAAAGGAAAAATAGCAACAGTACTGGGCCGATTCAGGTCCAGCCGGCCCAAGCCCGAGCGGATTCGCGCGCGCGCCCGCGCCCGCGAGGCGACTTTGCGTAGAGGCCCTCGGGTTTTTGGCTAAATACAAACGAGTTCGGTTACTATTTGAATCAGTCACTGACCAAGTGCAGAAAAGTCCCTGCATTTCATCCTATTCACAATCGGTAGTCCACGACGCCGTTCACGCGCCACCGCGCTCCGGCGAACCTTGGACTGGCCAAACGGGGCTATGTCCGGCGCTCCCGAGCGACATAAACCGGATTAAACTCCCACTGATCCTTTCCCCTAAGTTAATTTTAAGAACGATCAACTACCAAGCTCTGGCCACGGTAACCGTGCGGATGAACTCAAGAACTACGCGTTCCCGGTGATTCATGGCGATCAAGTCCAATTAAAGGGGTCGGGGAGCATCACCGAGACATGAGAATGCTCAAACGAGGGAGCAAAGAGTGGGAACTGACCGGAGTTGGGCTGGCGACGGTGAACTCAACTCTACGGCGGCGGAAAACCGAATTGGGGGAAACACGAAATTCTAGCTCGTCGGTGATCAACTGGAGGCAATACGGGGTGTCGAGGTGCTTGACTACCATACGGACCTAGGGGCACGCTCAATTTATAGGCGCCGGGGGCGGTGACCGGTGAATTTCAAAGAGACGCGCGGCGGTCGGAGAGGAGGAAGAAGCGTTGGCTGCGGTGAATACGTGTCCACCGCCGTGGCAACTCTCTCGGCGTTGATGGGACAGTCAAAGGGCGTTACGGCGGTGCTGTGAACCGGCTAGGCCACGCGGCGCACGGTCGGACAGCGGCGGTCGACGGCGAACTTATCGCCAGCCGCAAAGCAGTAGAGGAAGCCGGGGGGGTCGTCGGAGTGGTGGCCAGCTCACCGGTGGTAAAGATCTTTACCGAGCGACGCTTATCCAAGGACCACCGAGCACGAATCGTGATGAACCATGATCAACGGCGGCGGCTACCGGCGATGAGCACGAAGGGATTCTTCTTCAGTTTTTGCCGTTACTGTACCATAGGACTGCTTCATCAGGCTTCTGACCGAGCAACTTTAGAGTCCGTTTTCTCCAGATTTCATGTGACAACAGGTTCAAGTCTCTGCACCAAAGTTGTAGTGCTACATACCAGCTACAACTCAACTATAGGACTTGATCACATTTGAACACTGGATCATGCTCAAAACCCAGCTTGAAGTCGAGGTCAGTTCACTGCTAGTCTGAAAATTCAGACATAACAGCCTGACAGCCCAACTTTAGGCTTGGTTTTCTCTAAATTCTTCTTAACAACTAAGCTCACAACCTTAAGCAAAGTTGTTCTCCTATAATGGGTCTTTAACTTTGATGTGGTGACCTAGGGTAAAAACCCTATACTTTGTAAGTTACAAAGCCCCAAAGTTGAGCCCATTCACTGATTTTTCAGACTTAGAGCAAAACTCAAATGAGGTCCATTTTGCATTTAAGTCCAAAACTTAGGGTTTGGCCTTCAAACCCACATATTTGTGATCTAATTGACTTAAAATACTTATTTGACTTGGTTTTTGCACTTTAGTCCAAAAGTGGACAAATTTTGCACTTAGGTCCCTAGGGTTTGGTTTAGGGCTTTCCAGGGTTCCAATTTGGGTTTCTGGTATTCCAGGGGTATAAATGTGATTCAACTTAGTGTTTGGGGATATTTTATGACTTTTCTCACAAGCCCTAAAGTTTTGCTCAACTTGGGTTAAGTTTTACCCCTTTAATCACTATTTAGAGTTAAGTCCTTTAACCAGGGTCCTATTTGTAAAACATTAAACAATACAACTGGTTTGAAATTTTTGCCTAGTGAATGCACTCTAGGTGTGTCAAACACATGCAATGTCAATGCTTATGATGCCATGCTCAAGTTTTAGTTATAGTAACACCAGGGGTGTTACATCTAATTTGGATGGCCCAGATTTGACGATACCCCTTCGGATAGCGCAATTGTAAAAGAAACCCTGAGTTTAGTTAGAATCAACCCGCAATCCATATGGATGGTAGTCTGAGTCTGGCAGGTTTTTGCAGACTGAACCCTGAGCTTCGGTTTAATTGACGCCCAGTCCAGAGACGATTAAAAACAGAGAAATAATATTAGAAATTCATTTTTAATACAAAAACAAATCTAGAAACTTGTAAAATTCATAGAAATTCCATTTTTAGTCCAAATTGAGCCATTCCAGTTTCTAAAATTTTGTAATATTATTCTTTAACACTTAGAGTCACTGTTTTGACATGAACTCTGTTAGAAAATTAATTTATCAGTTAATCCTATTTTAATCACATTAAACATTAGGAAATCCATAACTTGAAATCTATAACTCCAAATTTAGTGATTCCAGTTCCTGTGATCTCATTTTAATGTGTAGATTTTTACTGTATATTTTATTTACATGTTTGATGTGATGTTTATTTATGCTATACTATGTATGTATTGTGCTGATGCGAGTAGACGAGCAAGCCACTGTGGAATCTGAGGTTCAACAAGTAGAGGTAGCTGAGCAGGAGCTCATTGAAGGCAAGTTGTGCCCTTGATCACTTACTTTTCCCAGCCATGTTCTTATTAATTTTAATGATCTGCATAGGTTAATTTTGACGGGATCCTTTATGTTACCCTAGTTTTGGTTATCTTTATACCTTGTTCACCCCTGAAATATTTTTGGGTAGTACTTGCTATTGCCTTATGTGGATTGGGTATGGAGATACACTACTCATGATTATTCTGTTATTATCTTGTTATTATTACTGTTCATGTTAAGATCATTAAATTAATGGGAACATGGAGCGACCACCCGGGAAAACAGTGCTACCACAAGGGTTTAATGGGACGCCCTTGGCTGATTAACTAGGAAAGCTAGTGGAGGTCTTCCTTACCCAAAAGGGGCAAGGGCAGTAGGGGAGTGGTCAGTGTAGGGAGGTCCTTGGTTGATTTTGCTGCGATGGCGGTCAGGCAAGAACCCTGCACTGGAGCTTCCTATAAACTGTAGCAGGATTTCTGAAGCTAGTGGAACTTTGTAAAGGCCTCATAGTGTTACCCTGCCTCGCCTCCTCGGTAGAGGTGTATGGGATTGGCCGTCTCTTGGCAGATGGGTAACATGACTTGTGGGTAAAGATGTGCAACCTCTGTAGAGTGTAAAACTAGTATACTAGCCGTGCTCACGGTCATGAGCGGCTCGGACCCTCACATGATTAATTTATGGAACTTAAATTTAATTTGACATTTGCATCACATTTGGGATTATTTTACTATTACTTTTCTTTATTATTATTAAGGTTTGGTATTTACTTACACTTAGTAATTGCTAATAAAATTTTGACCAACTTATAAAAGCAATGCTCAGCTTCAGCCTTTACTTCATTGATCAGCCTTACACTTCATGAACTCCTGCCTTTGGTGAGTTCATACCACATTATTCCCCACGACTTGTTGAGCTATGAACGTATGTGAGCTCACTCTTGCTGTCTCACACCCCCCCACAGGAGAAGAACATGTGGTCGAAGAGGAGCCGCCTAACACTGAGGCATTCGACTTGATCTAGGTGGCGTTTCTCAGTCGACATTGGCGCCGACGATCCTTAGTTCGTTTTATATTCATTCTTTTATTTTGTAATAAGTCTTCCGCTTTGTAATAAATACTCTGATGTTTTATGACATTTATCTCTATACACTCTGTTATTATATATGTTGTCTTCTTGGCGCATGTATGAGATGCACCCGGCTTTGTTCCTTTAAAACTGGGTGTGACAGAAGTGGTATCAGAGGAATGTTGACTGTAGGACGAAACCTAGATAGAAATGGACAAAACCCTTACCTATTTATCTTATTCTGATTCATTCTATACTTACCTTACTCTGGATCTCTCTATACTTATCTTGAGCCCGTCTCACCTTCTACTGTTCTACTCTGATCATTCTTACCTTTTCTATTCTAAGACAAGATGGATTTCACACCTTGGAATCCCTACCCCTATAACATTTTTAAGAGATAGGAGACCTAAGACAAAAAAAATAAATATTTTCTCTATTAAAAAAATGTTGTTTGATTGTTCTGATGAGAAATGTCTGATTTGCTTCTTTGAGTGATTGAAATATTATATATGGACATCTTAGCATGTGCCAGCATAAGGTAATAAATTAGCTATAGTGGGTAAAATATTAATCTGATTAGCTAATAAATCCCCCAAAGTAACATGAGTCGTAATTACTGCCTTGTCTACTGCTCTCTCTTACCATATGTATCTAACTCAGATGGTCAATACCAGGAAAGGAAAGATTATCACGCGACAGCAAACAGAAATGAATCCTCCAAATCCTCCACCTGTTGAAACCGATCAAGTGATTGCAACCCAAAGGCTGGTAATACAACAATTGACAGACATGGTGACCGAAATGCAAAACCAGATAAGACAAGAACGCGGGGAAATACGTCAGGCCCGTCTGGAGATACATCAAGAAATAAGGCAATCACGGTTGGAGAGACAACGACAACAACAACCACCACCTCCACCACCACTAGCTCCACCAAGCTACATAAACATATATATAAATTACTATTATTTGTAAGATCTACATGTTCCTTTAGTTAGTATTCGGTATGATACTATTTTAGGAGGAATAAAAAGGTCTATCTGACCCCATGTGTTGCTAATAAAATTATGCGTCATGCTGAGATTTTGGTTTGTGCATATGTGTTGGACAATATGAGAAAACCCATGAGAGTAATTACACCTAAAGGGCATGTTGAGGCGAATCAAATGACACATAGATTGACATTAACCATTATGGGTAGAGAGTTCGGAGCTACTGCTATAATATTAGAGTCAAGCAGTATAGATCTGATCCTTGGTATGTCATGGCTAAGAAAGGAAAAAGGCCGTTATAGCATGTGGTAGAGGTACCGTAGAGCTCACTACCACTAAAGGAGAAAGATTTCAAGTTAATATTGCAGTAACCTCCTCATCCATGCGTGCAATGTTCTTTATGCCTGAGGAGTTTGTTGGTGACAACATTCGGGTGGTTAGAGATTTTCCGGATGTCTTTCCAGAGGAGTTACCAGGGATGCCACCTGATAGAGAAGTTGAGTTTGTTATTGATCTCTTACCTGGAACCGCCCCTATTTCTAAGCGACCATACAGGATGGCCGTAGAAGAACTGAAGGAGCTTGAGAAGCAGTTAACTGAGTTACAGGAGGCGGGGTATATTCGTCCGAGTTCCTCCCCTTGGGGAGCACCGGTGTTATTTGTGCAGAAGAAGGATGGATCGCAACGGATGTGTGTGGATTATAGATCTCTTAATGATGTTACGGTGAAGAACAAGTATCCGTTGCCCCGTATTGAGGATTTATTTGATCAGATGAGAGGTGCTAGAGTATTCTCGAAGATTGATCTCCGATCCGGTTACCATCATATGAGGATTAGACCATCGGATATTCCTAAGACAGCATTCTCAACCCGATATGGATTATATGAGTTTACTGTTATGTCATTTGGATTGACCAATGCACCAGCTTATTTCATGAATTTGATGAATAAGGTGTTTATGGAGTATTTGGACAGATTCGTCGTGGTGTTTATCGACGATATTCTGATCTATTCTAGGAATGAAAGTGATCATGAACAACATCTAAGGTTGGTGCTACAAAAGCTGCGAGATAATCAACTCTACGCTAAGTTCAGCAAGTGCGAGTTTTGGGTTGACAAGGTGCCATTCCTTGGTCATATTATTTCTAATGGAGGAATAGCAGTGGATCCTGCTAAATTGAAGGAGAGACTAATGTCGCCACTAGTATGGATTATGCCAGATCTACAGAAGGGATTTGACATTTATTGTGATGCATGTGGCCAAGGACTTGGATGTGTGCTCATGCAAGAAGGACATGTGATTGCCTATGCATCTCGTCAGTTGCGGAAGCATGAACTGAACTACCCGACTCATGACTTGGAACTGGCTGCCGTTGTGCATGCACTTAAGATTTGGAGACACTACATCATGGGAACTAAGTGCCAAGTATACACGAATCATAAGAGTTTGAAGTATATATTCACTCAGAAGGATCTCAACCTTAGGCAACACCGTTGGTTGGAGCTCATTAAGGATTATGATTTGGAGATTCATTACCACCCAGGCAAGGCAAATTTGGTTGCAGATGCCTTGAGTAGGAAGGAGCATGTTCACTCCGCTTTCGTTGTCCAGCTACCTGATGAATTAACAAAAGATTTTGAGAGACTCAACCTAGGAATTGTTACACATACGGAAGGAGTGACTATTGAATTGGAACCTACCTTGGAGCAAGAAATTCGTAAAGGTCAGGTTGGTGATACCAAAATCCAGGAGATCAAGGATCTGATAACAGAGGGTAGAGGCCCAGAATTCACGGAGGATGAGCAAGGCACGATATGGTTCAAGAATCGGATCTGTGTTCCCAAAATTGATAGTCTTCGGGAAACTATATTGAAGGAAGCACATGACTCAGTTTATTCTATCCACCCTGGGAGTACTAAGATGTATCAAGATTTGAAGCAGAAATATTGGTGGTATGGATTGAAGAGAGATGTGGCTGCACATGTAGCTATGTGCGATGTATGCCAAAGAGTTAAGGCTGAACACCAGAGGCCAGCCGGACTACTGCATCCACTAAAGATACCTGAGTGGAAATGGGAAGAGATTGGCATGGACTTCATTGTTGGATTACCCCGCATGTCTGCTGGATATGATTCTATATGGGTGATTGTGGATAGGCTAACTAAAGTAGCCCACTTTATTCCAGTGAAGACCACATATTCAGGGGCTAAGTTGGCAGAGTTGTACATGGCACGGATTGTTTGCCTACATGGTGTGCCAAAGAAGATTGTGTCAGACCAGGGATCATAGTTTACCTCTCGGTATTGGAAGAAGTTACACGAGTCCTTGGATACGAGATTGAATTTTAGTTCGGCTTACCATCCCCAGACCGACGGGCAGACTGAGAGGACTAACCAAGTGCTAGAGGACATGTTAAGAGCTTGTGCTCTTAAACATGGTGGTAGTTGGGATAAGAGTCTACCGTATGCAGAGTTCTCTTACAATAATAGCTATCAGGCCAGTTTGAAGATGTCACCGTTTGAGGCTTTATATGGCAGAAAGTGCAGGACTCCACTGTATTGGGATCAAACTGGTGAAAGGCAGTTGTTTGGACCTGAGATTATACAAGAAGCAGAGGAACAAGTCCAGCAAATAAGGGAGAATTTGAGAACTGCACAGTCCAGGCAGAAAAGTTATGCTGATACCCGGAGAAGACTGCTAGAGTTTAAGGAGGGAGATTATGTCTATTTGAAGGTGTCACCACTCCGGGGTATGAGAAGGTTTAAAGTCAAAGGAAAGTTGTCCCCTCGCTTTATTGGACCCTTCCTAATCTTAAAGCGAGTGGGAGAGGTTGCATATCAATTGGAGTTACCGGATCATCTTGTAGATGTTCATGATGTATTTCATGTATCTCAGCTGAAGAAATGTCTCAGGGTGCCCGAAGAACAATTACCAATGGAAGACCTTAATGTTCAAGATGACCTGACTTATGCTGAGTACCCCATCAAGATTTTGGATACTTTGACTCGAGTTACGAGGAATAAGGTTATAAAGATGTGCAAAGTGCAATGGAGCCACCATGGTGAGGATGAAGCTACTTGGGAGCGAGAAGAAGAGCTTCGTATAGATTTTCCCCACCTTTTCCCTAGATCTTCTTAAATCTCGAGGACGAGATTATTTTTAAGGGGGGTAGGATTTGTAATACTCAAAATTGTGTACAAGGAATATATAGTGTTTTCCTTATTTGATGTGCCTCATTTGCATCATAAAAAGAGCATACACAAAATTTGGAGTTTAATTCAAACAAATGATAAAAAAAATGCATCATGTTGGAGTTTATATGTTTGTGCATTAAATAAAATAATAATGTTAATGGTAATAAGATAATAATTACTAGGAGTTGAATTAAGCCCTAAATTAAACCTAGGGTTTTTGAAAATGAGAAGAAGAGAAATGATATATAAAAAAGATATAAATAATATAATTATATCTCTAAAAACTGGTATTTTAACTTCACCATATGATTTGGGAATAAATTCGGCCTAAGTTTGATTTGAAACTTGAATTCAAATTTGGATTAGAAAATGGTGAAAAAGGAATAAAAAAAAGATAAAACAAAACCCAGCTAATGGGCCTCGTATCTCATATTCGGCCCAGTGTGCAAATCCTCAATCGCGCGGCCCTGCTGGTCATCCCACGCGCGCCGACAGGGCGGGCCCACTCGTCTGCCGCTCACTCGCGCCCACGTTGCCACTCACCTCACTGCTGCGCGGGCCCGCGGTCAGCCTCTTCGCCTCCGTCGCTCGACTCGCACGCGTTCGCAGCGTCGGGTGGGCCCGTGTAGTCAGTGGCTACCCAACCACCTCGCCGACTATGGCGGGTGTGCCCCGACGACCCGGAGCTCCGCTGCTCCGCGTAGCGCATGGCCTCGCGCTCATATAGGTCGGATCATCACGGCTCCTTCCCTCACCCATCCTCCTTGCGCGAGCCCGTGACCAAATCGCCACCACCCGCACCAATTCAGCCGCCGCCGAGAGCACGCAAGGGCAAGAGGATCCACCGCCGTCGGGCACGTGAATCACTGGCGCTCAGGCATCCGTGAGGCATTCCGGAGCTGTGCCGTGGTTCCTAGGAGCTGCGTCAGCCCATAATTTCACTGTCGGAGTCTCAGAGCTTGGGCAATTGCTCGCCGGGGCGGGTGATTCGTCGTTGCGTCGTACCCCACCGTGGCCAGCACTCGTCGTCGCGTTGATACCGGTATGGAGCCTCCCTACTAGTTATCTATGCGTATAGGATCGTTTTGCACCTTATTACACCGTTGTGCGGGCACCAGAGGGCTTGAATCGCGTGCTCGCCGGCGATGGCGCGGCGCGGATTGGGCGGCGCCGCCGTGTGCGTGCGTGGGTTTGGGGATGACGCACGTGCACCGTCCGACCCCGTGGTAACGGTGCAGATTAAATCGTCTGCGTACCGCTTCGGGTGATAGATCTGAGTCGTCGGTGCTAGATCGTGCGGCTCTGGTTCATCGACGGGTAGTTTGATCGTGGGCCGTTGGATCGTAATCCAGTGACCCAGGTGAGTGCCGATTCACTAATCGGTAGGATATAATCCTGGCCATGGGATCTAATTTGGATGGCCCAGATTTGACGATACCCCTTCGGATAGTGCAATTGTAAAAGAAACCCTGAGTTTAGTTAGAATCAACCCGCAATCCATATGGATGGTAGTCTGAGTCTGGCAGGTTTTTGCAAACTGAACCCCGAGCTTCGGTTTAATTGACGCCCAGTCCAGAGACGATTAAAAACAGAGAAATAATATTAGAAATTCATTTTTAATACAAAAACAAATCTAGAAACTTGTAAAATTTATAGAAATTCCATTTTTAGTCCAAATTGAGCCATTCCAGTTTCTAAAATTTTGTAAAATTATTCTTTAACACTTAGAGTCACTGTTTTGACATGAACTCTGTTAGAAAATTAATTTATCAGTTAATCCTATTTTAATCACATTAAACATTAGGAAATCCATAACTTGAAATCTATAACTCCAAATTTAGTGATTCCAATTCCTGTGATCTCATTTTAATGTGTAGATTTTTACTGTATATTTTATTTACATGTTTGATGTGATGTATATTTATGCTATACTATGTATGTATTGTGCTGATGCGAGTAGACGAGCAAGCCACTGTGGAATCTGAGGTTCAACAAGTAGAGGTAGCTGAGCAGGAGCTCATTGAAGGCAAGTTGTGCCCTTGATCACTTACTTTTCCCAGCCATGTTCTTATTAATTTTAATGATCTGCATAGGTTAATTTTGACGGGATCCTTTATGTTACCCTAGTTTTGGTTATCTTTATACCTTGTTCACCCCTGAAATATTTTTGGGTAGTACTTGCTATTGCCTTATGTGGATTGGGTATGGAGATACACTACTCATGATTATTCTGTTATTATCTTGTTATTATTACTGTTCATGTTAAGATCATTAAATTAATGGGAACATGGAGCGACCACCTGGGAAAACAGTGCTACCACAAGGGTTTAATGGGACGCCCTTGGCTGATTAACTAGGAAAGCTAGTGGAGGTCTTCTTTACCCGAAAGGGGCATGGGCAGTAGGGGAGTGGTCAGTGTAGGGAGGTCCTTGGTTGATTTTGCTGCGATGGCGGTCAGGCAAGAACCCTGCACTGGAGCTTCCTATAAACTGTAGCGGGATTTCT
The DNA here is from genome assembly GCA_029449295.1 of Zea luxurians. Lineage (NCBI taxonomy): Eukaryota > Viridiplantae > Streptophyta > Magnoliopsida > Poales > Poaceae > Zea > Zea luxurians. Next base: position 35,695,503 of record JAOPSE010000028.1, read on the forward strand.
GAAGCTAGTGGAACTTTGTAAAGGCCTCGTAGTGTTACCCTGCCTCGCCTCCTCGGTAGAGGTGTATGGGATTGGCCATCTCTTGGCAGATGGGTAACATGACTTGTGGGTAAAGATGCGCAACCTCTGCAGAGTGTAAAACTAGTATACTAGCCGTGCTCACGGTCATGAGCGGCTCGGACCCTCACATGATTAATTTATGGAACTTAAATTTAATTTGACATTTGCATCGCATTTGGGATTATTTTACTATTACTTTTCTTTATTATTATTAAGGTTTGGTATTTACTTACACTTAGTAATTGCTAATAAAATTTTGACCAACTTATAAAAGCAATGCTCAGCTTCAGCCTTTACTTCATTGATCAGCCTTACACTTCATGAACTCCCGCCTTTGGTGAGTTCATACCACATTATTCCCCACGACTTGTTGAGCTATGAACGTATGTGAGCTCACTCTTGCTGTCTCACACCCCCCCACAGGAGAAGAACAGGTGGTCGAAGAGGAGCCGCCTAACACTGAGGCATTCGACTTGATCTAGGTGGCGTTTCTCAGTCGACATTGGCGCCGACGATCCTTAGTTCGTTTTATATTCATTCTTTTATTTTGTAATAAGTCTTCCGCTTTGTAATAAATACTCTGATGTTTTATGACATTTATCTCTATACACTCTGTTATTATATATGTTGTCTTCTTGGCGCATGTATGAGATGCACCCAGCTTTGTTCCTTTAAAACCGGGTGTGACAAATGCTATGCGAAATGATGTGATGATATGATGCAAAATGATGAGGATGCCGAAGACACACACCCACACTGGAACACACAAGCTCTGCATCCCCTTAGGAATGACTTTTGAGCTTCTTCACCTTCTATTTCGGTGATATAAGTTCTGCATCCCCTTAGGAACGTCTTTTGAACTTCTTCGCCTTCTATTTCGGTGGTATAAGTTCTGTATCCCCTTAGGAATGACTTTTGAACTTCTTCGCCTTATATTTCGGTGCTATTTGGCTCTGCATTCCCTTTGGAACGACTTTTGAGCAGAAAACTTACGCTGCGCTCCCTTAGGAACGACTTTTTGTAGCTTCGTCAATTTTGGCTCTGCATTCCCTTAGGAACGCCTTTTGAGCAAAAGACTTACGCTGCGCTCCCTTAGGAACGACTTTTGTAGCTTCGTTCATGTTGGCTCTGTATTCCCTTAGGAACGACTTTTGTAGCTTCGTAAATCTGTGAAGAAGATATATTTCATTCTGGTTCAGGCAGAATTATTACAACAAATTAAAACAAAGTTTTCATTGCTTGTTCCTTATACAAAAAGCAAAATGGCATAGAAAATAAAAGTATTTTAGAAGTAGGATATTGCTCAGTATATGTGCTTTGATTCTAGTAAAGTGTTGTTAACTGTACGAGCTTCAGACTCCTCCCTGAAGTCACGTTGCTGTTGGGGGTGCTGGTGTCCTTCTGGCTACTGGCTTCGAGTATAAGTGGGTTACAATGGTGGTGGCGATGGAAGCTGAGGCCAAGAAGCTTGTGAATGGCTTGCCGAAGTGACAGAAGCTACAGGGTGATTACCCACATATTCTGGTACGTAGGGAGAATGACATGAAGCAGTATGTAGGACCTGCTTCGGCTGATTCTACCGGGCTTCTGCTTCAGCGATCTCTTTTTGCTTTTGAATGGTGATCTGGCATGTTCTTGTCGTATGGCCCTTGTCTTCACCACAGAATAAGCAATAGATTTTTCTGGGTTGATCCCCATATCTTCCTCCGAAGCCCCTAGTCATCTCAGAAAATCTGTAAGCTTCCTCCCTTCTTTGGTGGAAGTCGTTGTCAGCCCGAATGTACTCATCCATTTTCTAAAGCAGCTTCTCCAGAGTCTGGGGGGCTTCCTGGCGAAGTATTGGGCCGTAGGCCCTGGCCGAAGACCCTTGATCATGGCCTCAATGACGATTTTATTGGGCATTGTAGGCGCTTATGCTCTCAGGCGCAAGAACCTTCGGACATATGCCTAAAGGTACTCCTCATGGTCTTGAGTGCACTAGAACAAAGCCTGAGCAGTGACTGGCTTCGTTTGAAACCCTTGAAAGCTGGTGACCAGCATGTCCTTAAGCTTCTGCCATGACGTGATTGTCACTGGACGGAGAGAAGAGTACCATGTTTGAGCCACACTTCGGACTGCCATGACGAAGGACTTTGCCATGACTGCGGTATTGCCCCCGTACGAAGATATAGTTGCTTCGTAACTTATCAAGAACTGTTTCGGATCTGAGTGCCCATCATACATGGGAAGCTGAGGTGGCTTGTATGATGGGGGCCATGGGGTTGCCTGTAGTTCTGCTAATAGAGGAGAAGCATCATCAAAAGCAAAATTTCCATGATGGAAATCATCATACCAATCATCGTCATTGTAGGAATTGTCTTAACGAAGCTCTCTTTGTGGAGGTCTTCGGTCCTGGTCATCTTGAGTGAGATGACGTATTTCTTCTGCAGCTTCATCGATCTTCTTCTGTAGATCGGAAAGACGAAGCATCTTCTCTCTCTTCCTTTCGACCTGCTGATGGATAGCTTCGAGATCCCTTATCTCTTGGTCCAGCTCCTCCTCCTGGGGTGTCAGACTTGTAGCCTTCCTCTTTTGAGTTCGAGCTTTGCGCAATGTAACCTGGTTGACGTCGAGTGGCTGCAGTGCAGCCCCTAGCTCTGAAGAAGTTTTCTTCGGTGGCATGACGAAGGTCACAGCTTGCCGAAGGTGGTCGATTGAGTTCACGGGAGGTGGGCACCAATGTTGGAAACTTGTTCTCAAATGCTATGAGTTAAGAACAAGGCAACACAAAATGTTAATGGTTAAGGTCCTTCGTCCTTTGAAGCATTATCTCCCTTAGGGTATAATGATCTTTAGACAAAGGTCATGAAGGGCATACTTTCATCATCGCATCATATATTAATGAAAGAAGAAGCATATGAAACATGAGAAATGACATGAACAACCATATGACATCATTAATATATCTTTTTTATATCATCATTAATGAATATGAACAATGTTGAATTATATTTGTACCTTCGGCTTGACAGAAGGCAAAAGTCCAAGCGTGACGCACGAGTGAATACAAGTCAGCGTGAACAGTACGGTGCTACTGTTCATCTATTTATAGGCACAGGACACAGCCTGTGTAAAATTATATTCGTGCCCTTCATGTTCACTATTGACTTAAGGACAACCTATCGAGGGCTAAATAGCCTTTTCCTCTTTATGTAGGTTCCTTTTTCTGCTGCTGAGCCGAAGCTTCCTTGTGCATAGCTTCGGAGCTGATTCAACCTTCGTCCCAACCATGCTTTTCATATTATGTACAGGTTCATTCTGAGTTCGAAGGTTCCTGTACATATATTACAGTTGGGAAACATTGTTAATCATATTTTTGAGGACCTTCGGAAGACGAAGGCCCCCAACACTACCAAAAGAGTCGGGCAACAAATACAAGGAGGAATCCTCTTCCTCCATCAAGTCAAGAAAGAGAGGTGATAAGAAGAAGAAGAAGAAGATGAAGAAGGTGGTCTACTATGAGACCGACTCTTCGTCACCCTCCACGTCCGACACCGAGTCGTCGACTACTTTTAAGCGCCATGAGCGCAAGAAGTATAGTAAGATGCCCCTACGCTATCCCCGTATTTCAAAACGCACTCTATTACTTTCCGTACCCCTAGGCCAACCACCATATTTTGATGGTGAAGATTATTGTATGTGGAGTGATAAAATGAGGCACCATCTAACCTCACTCCACAAAAGTATTTGGGATATTGTTGAGATTAGAGCACAGGCACCAAAGGTGGGGGACGAGGACTACGACTCTGAAAGTCACCTAGAGGAGGGGGGTGAATAGGCGGAATCTGAAATTTACAACTTAAGCACATAGTACAAGTCGGGGTTAGCGTTAGAATTAAAATCGAGTCTGAAAGAGAGGGCAAAAACAAATCAACCAAGAAATGAAGCGGATGACACGATGATTTGTTTTACCGAGGTTTGGTTCTTGAAAACCTACTCCCCGTTGAGGTGGTCACAAAGACCAGGTCTCTTTCAACCCTTTCTCTCTCTCAAACGGTCACCTAGACCGAGTGAGCTTTCTCCTTAATCAAACGGGTCACTTAGACCCCACAAGGACCACCACACAATTGGTGTCTCTTGCTTTGATTACAAGTCACTTAGAGAACAAGAATGAGGAAGAAGAAAGCGATCCAAGAACAAGAGCTCAAAGAACACAAGTAAAACTCTCTCTCTCTCTAGTCACTAGTTGTTTGGAGTGGATTTGGGACTTGGAGAGGCTTTGATTCTTTTGAATTGTGTCTTGTATTGATTGCACTAGCTCTTGTATTGAATGAGATGTCTGAAAAACTTGGATGCTTGGAGTGGTGGTGGTTGGGGGGGTATTTATAGCCCTCAACCACCACATAGGCGTTGGGGAGGCTGTCTGTCGATGGGCGCACCGGATAGTCCGGTGCGCCACCGGACACTGTCCAGTGCGCCAGCCACATCACCCAACCGTTAGGGTTCTAGAGGTTTGGACCGTTGGAGCTTTGTCTTCATGTCGCACCGGACAGTCTAGTGCTGCACCGGACAGGTATTGTTCACTGTCCGGTGCGCCTCTGACACCTGCTCTGACTTCTGCGCGCACTGTTCACGCACTATTCACATTTTTGCAGACGACCGTTGTGCTGGTAGCCATTGCTTCGCTTGGTGCACCGGACAGTCCGGTGGCAGACCGGACAGTTCGGTGAATTATAGCGGAGCGACGCCTGAGAAACCCGAAGGTGAAGAGTTTGAAGTGTACGGTCCCTGGTGCACCGGACACTGTCCGGTGGCACACCGGACAGTCCAGTGCGCTAGACCAGGGTTCTCTTCGGTTTCTTTTGCTCCTTTCTTTTGAACCCTAACTTGATCTTTTTATTGGTTTGTGTTGATCCTTTATGCACATGTAGAGTATATAATCTAGAGCAAACTAGTTAGTTCAATATTTGTGTTGGACACTCAACCACCAAAATTATTTATAGGAAAAGGTTTGACCCTATTTCCCTTTCAATCTCCCCCTTTTTGGTGATTGATGCCAACACAAACCAAAGCAAATGTATAAGTGTAGAATTGAACTAGTTTGCATAATGTAAGTGCATAGGTTCGTTAGAATTAAACCAATTTTATAATTTCAATAGATGTGCATGGATTGCTTTCTTTTATTTAATATTTTGGACCACGCTTGCACCACGGTTTTGTTTTTGCAAATTCTTTTGGAAAATCTTTTCAAAGTCTTTTTGCAAAATAGTCAAAGGCATATGAGTAAGATTGCAAGAAGCATTTTCAAGATTTGAAATTTTCTCCCCCTGTTTCAAATGCTTTTCCTTTGACTACAATAAAACTCCCCCTGAATGAAATTGTCCTCTTAGGTTCAAGAGGGTTTTACCAATTTTTGTAAATACTAAGAACTTTCTCCCCCTTTTTGAAAACACATTAAGATACTAATTTGAAAATTTATTTTTAAAATTTGGTGGTGGTGCGGTCCTTTTGCTTTGGGCTAATACTTTCCCCCCTTTGGCATTAATCACCAAAAATGAAGACTTTGAGAGCCCTTTGCTTTCTCCCCATTGGTACAAGTAAATATGAGTGTAAAGATTATACCAATGTGAAGTGTGGTGAAGTAACGACGAAGGGTAAATGATACCGATAGAGTGGAGTGGAAGCCTTGTCTTCATCGAGTACTCCATTTCCCTTTCAATCTCCCCCTTTTTGGTGATTAGCATAAAAATATACTTGGAAACACATTAGTCGTAGCAAATGAAAGAGAAAAGGTCAAAGGTATATAAATGAGCAATGTGTGCAATGTTTCAATCAAAATTCTGAGAATCAAGAATATTTAGCTCATTCCTAAGGTTGCTAAAGGTTTTCTCATCTAATGGTTTGGTGAAGATATCGGCTAATTGTTCTTTGGTGTTAATATATGCTATCTCGATATCCCCCTTTGTTGGTGATCCCTCAGAAAGTGATACCGAATGTCTATGTGCTTAGTGTGGCTGTGTTCAATGGGATTCTCCATCGTGCGGATAGCACTCTCATTATCACATAGGAGAGGGACTTTGCTCAATTTGTAGCCATAGTCCCTAAGGGTTTGCCTCATCTAAAGTAATTGCGCACAACAATGGCCTACGGCAATATACTCGGCTTCGGCAGTTGATAGGGCTACTGAATTTTGTTTCTTTGAAGCCCAAGACACCAGGGATCTCCCTAGAAACTGACAAGTCCCCGATGTGCTCTTCCTTTCAATTTTACACCCTGCCCAATCAGCATCAGAATATCCTATCAAATCAAAGGTTGATCCCCTGGGGTACCAAATCCCAAACTTAGGAGTGTAAACTAAGTATCTCATGACTCTCTTCACGGCCCTAAGGTGAACTTCCTTAGGATCGGCTTAAAACCTTGCACACATGCATACGGAAAGCATAATATCCGGTCGAGATGCACATAAATAGAGTAAAGATCCTATCATCGACCGGTATACCTTTTGATCTATGGATTTACCTCTCATGTCGAGGTCGAGATGCCCATTAGTTCCCATGGGTGTCTTGATGGGCTTGGCATCCTTCATTCCAAACTTCTTAAGAATTTCTTGAATGTACTTTGTTTGGCTAATGAAGGTGCCCTCTTGGAGTTGCTTGATTTGGAATCCTAAGAAATATCTCAACTCTCCCATCATTGACATCTCGAATTTTTGAACCATGATCCTACTAAACTCTTCACAAGTAGATTTGTTAGTAGACCCAAATATGATATCATCATCATAAATTTGGCATACAAACAAATCTTTTGCAACAGTTTTAGTAAAGAGTGTAGGATCGGCCTTGCCGACTTTGAAGCCATTAGTGATAAGAAAATCTCACAGGCATTCATACCATGCTCTTAGGGCTTGCTTGAGCCCATAAAGAGCCTTTGAGAGCTTATACACATGGTTAGGATACTCACTATCTTCAAAACCGGGAGGTTGCTCAACATAGACCTCTTCCTTGATTGGTCCATTAAGGAAGGCACTCTTCACGTCCATTTGATAAAGCTTGAAGCCATGGTAAGTAGCATATGCAAGTAATATGCGAATTGATTTAAGCCTAGCTACGGGTGCATAAGTTTCATCAGAATCCAAACTTTCGACTTGTGAATAACCCTTGGCCACAAGTCGGGCTTTGTTCCTTATCACCACACCATGCTCATCTTGCTTGTTTCGGAATACCCATTTGGTACCTACAACATTTTGATTAGGACGTGGAACCAAATGGCATACCTCATTCCTCATGAAGTTGTTGAGCTCCTCTTGCATAGCCAACACCAAATCTGATTCTCTTAGTGCATCCTCAATCCTGTAAGGCTCAATAGAGGACACAAAAGATTAATGTTCACAAAAATGAGTGACTCGAGATCGAGTGGTTACCCCCTTATGAATATCGCCAAGGATGGAGTTCATGGGGTGATCTCTTTGAATCGTTTGGTGGACTTTTTGGTGTGGCGGTCTTTGACCCTGAATCTCCTGCTCATCTTCCTCATCTTGATCATCTTCATCTCCCCCTTGATCATTGCCCTCATCTTGAGGTGGCTCATCTTCTTGATCTTCTTTTTCGTCACCTTGAGACTGTTCCTCATCTTGAGTTGGTGGAGATGCTTGATTGGAAGATGATGGTTGATCTTGTGCTTGTGTGGGCTCTTCGTATATCTTAGGGCACACATCCCCAATGGACATGTTCCTTAGCGCGACGCACAGAGCCTCTTCATCATCTAGTTCATCAAGATCAACTTGCTCCACTTGGGAGCCATTAGTCTTATCAAACACAATGTCACAAGAAACTTCAACTAGTCCAGTGGACATGTTAAAGACTCTATATGCCCTTGTGTTTGAATCATATCCTAGTAAAAAGCCTTCTATAGCCTTAGGAGCAAATTTTGATTTTCTAACTCTTTTAACAAGAATAAAACATTTGCTAGCAAAGACTCTAAAATATGAAACATTGGGCTTTTTACCAGTTAGGAGTTCATAAGATGTCTTCTTGAGGATTCGGTGAAGGTAGAGCCGGTTGATGGAGTAGCAAGCAGTGTTGATTGCTTCCGCCCAAAACCGGTCCGGAGTCTTGTACTCATCAAGCATGGTCCTTGCCATATCCAGTAGAGTTCTATTCTTCATCTCCACTACACCATTTTGTTGAGGTGTGTAGGGAGAAGAGAACTCATGCTTGATGCCCTCCTCATCAAGGAAGCCTTCAATTTGAGAGTTCTTGAACTCCGTCCCATTATCGCTTCTTATCTTTTTGATCCTTAAGCTAAACTCATTTTGAGCCCGTCTCAAGAATCCCTTTAAGGTCTCTTGGGTTTGTGATTTATCCTGCAAAAAGAATACCCAAGTGAAGCGAGAATAATCATCCACAATAACTAGACAGTACTTACTCCCGCCTATGCTTATATAAGCTATCGGGCCAAATAGATCCATGTGGAGTAGTTCTAGTGGCCTGTTCGTTGTCATTATGTTCTTGTGTGGATGGTGGGCACCAACTTGCTTTCCTGCTTGGCATGCGCTACAAACCCTGTCTTTCTCAAAATGAACATTTGTTAGTCCTAAAATGTGTTCTCCCTTTAGAAGCTTGTGAAGATTCTTCATCCCAACATGGGCTAGTCGGCGATGCCAGAGCCAACCCATATTAGTCTTAGCAATTAAGCAAGTGTCAAGTTCAGCTCTATTGAAATCAACTAAGTATAGCTGACCCTCTAACACTCCCTTAAATGCTATTGAATCATCACTTCTTCTAAAGACAGTAACACCAGTATCACTAAAAAGATAGTTATAACCCATTTTACATAATTGAGATATAGAAAGCAAGTTGTAATCTAAAGAATCTATAAGAAAAACATTGGAGATAGAATGGTTAGGTGATATAGCAATTTACCAAGTCCTTTGACCAAACCTTGATTTCCATCCCTGAATGTGATAGTTCTTTGGGGATCTTCGTTTTTCTCGTAGGAGGAGAACATTCTTTTCTCCCCAGTCATATGGTTTGTGCATCCGCTATCGATTATCCAGCTTGAGCCCCCGGATGCATAAACCTGCAAAACAATTTAGGCCATGTTCTTAGGTACCCAAACAGTCTTGGGTCCTTTCACATTAGAAACAAGCACCTTGGGTACCCAAACACATGTCATGGAGCCCTTGTGTTTGCCCCAACATATTTGGCAACTATTTTACCTGATTTGTTAGTCAGCACATAAGATGCATCAAAAGTCTTAAATGAAATAATGGGCTCATTTGATGCAGTAGGAGTTCTCTTTTAGGCATTTTAACATGTGTAGAATGCCTAGAGCTAGATGCCTCATTCTTATACATAAATGCATGGTGAGAAACAGAATGAGACTTCTTAGCATGAATTATCCTAATCTTATGCTCAGGATAACCAGCAGGATATAAAATGTAACCCTCGTTATCCTGAACCATGGGAGCCTTGCCCTTAACAAAGTTAGACAATTTCTTAGGGGCATTAATTTTGACATTGCTTCCCTGTTGGAAACCAATGTCATCCTTAATGCCAGGGCGTCTCCCATTATAAAGAATGCTACGAGCAAATTTTTATTTTTCATTTTCTAGTTCATGCTCGGCAATTTTAGCATCTAGTTTAGCTATATAATCATAGCAATGTGATTATGAATAGCATCAACATCAATATTTCTACATCTGGTACAAATAGTGACATGATCAACGGTAGATGTAGAGGGTTTGCAATCATTTAATTCATCAATCTTAGCATGTAATATGGCATTCTCATTTCTAAGATTGGAAATAGAAACATTGCAAACATTCAAATCTTTAGCCTTGGAAATTAAATTGTCATTCTAAGTTCTAAGGCTAGAAAGAGATTCATACAATTTATCAATATTTGCAATTAAACTAGCATTTTCATTCTTAAGATTGATAATTGAATCATTACAAGCATTTAATTTCTCAACCTTAGCAATAAAACTAGCATTCTCAGTTCTAAGGTTGGAGATGGTGTCATGGCAAATGCTAAGCTCATTAGTCAATTTTTCACATTTTTCTACCTCCTAAGCATAAGCATTCTTTACCTTAACACGCTTTTTATTTTCCTTAATAAGGAATTCCTATTGGCTATCCAAGAGTTCATCCTTCTCATGAATAGCACCTATCAATTCATTTAATTTTTCCTTTTGTTGCATGTTAAGGTTGGCAAAAAGAGTAAGCAAACCATCTTCATCATCACTAGAGCTACCCTCATCACTAGATGTTGTCTATTTAGTGGAGGCTCTAGATTTTACCTTCTTCTTTTTGTCGTCCTTTGCCATGAAGCATTTGTGGCCGACGTTGGGGAAGAGGAGACCCTTGTTGACGGCGATGTTGGCGGCGTCCTCGTCGGAGGAGGAGTCGGTGGAGCTCTCATCGGAGTCCCATTCCCGACACATGTGGGCATCGCCGCCCTTCTTCTTGTAGTACCTCTTCTTGTCCTTCCTCTTTCCCTTCTTGTCGTCGCCCCTGTCATTATCACTAGACATAGGACATTTAGCAATAAAATGACCGGGCTTACCATATTTGTAGCATACCCTTTTGGAATGGGGCTTGTAGTCCTTCCCCTTCCTTTGCTTGAGGATTTGGCGAAAGCTTTTGATGATAAGCGCCATTTCCTCATTGTCAAGCTTGGATGCATCAATTGGAATCCTACTTGGTGTAGATTCCTTCTTTTCTTCCTCCGCCGCCTTGAATGCGACGGGTTGCACCTTGGGTGTGGAGGTGCCGCCTTGCTCCAAGTTGATGATTTGTTTGGAGCCTTTGATCATCAATTCAAAGCTCACAAACTTTCCTATAACTTTCTCGGGAGATATTAACTTATATCGAGGATCACCATGAATTAGTTGAACTTGAGTGGGATTACAAAAAACAAGTGATCTAAGAATAACCTTGACCATTTCATGGTCATCCCACTTGGTGCTCCCGAGGTTGCGCACTTGGTTCACTAAGGTCTTGAGCCGGTTGTACATGGCTTGTGGCTCCTCTCCTTGGTTGAGGACGAACCGACCGAGCTCCCCTCGATCGTTTCCCATTTGGTGATCTTGGTCACCTCGTCTCCTTCATGCGTGGTTTTTAGTACGTCCCAAATCTCTTTGGCACTCTTCAACCCTTGCACCTTATTATACTCCCCTCGACATAGAGAGGCAAGGAGAATAGTAGTTGCTTGGGAATCAAAGTTCTTGATTTGGGCGACTTCGTCCGAATCGTAGCCCTCATCCCCCACGGATGGTACCTACGCTCCAAATTCAACAATGTCCCAAATACTTGCATGGAGTGAGGTTAGGTGATGCCTCATTTTATCACTCCACATACAATAATCTTCACCATAAAAAACCAGTGGTTTGCCTAGTGGGACAGAAAGTAAAGGAGTGCATTTAGAAATGCGAGGATAGCGTAGGGGGATCTTACTAAACTTCTTGCGCTCATGGCACTTAGAAGTGATGGACGGTGCGTCGGAGCCGGAGGTGGACGGCGACGAAGAATCGGTCACGTAGTAGACCACCTTTTTCATCTTCTTTTTCTTATCGCCACTTTGATGCGACTTGTGAGGAGGTGATCCCTCCTTTAGCTTGTTGCCGGACTCCCTTGATGGAGCCTTCCCGTGGCTTGTGGCCTTCTCGCCAGTCACGATCTCCCTCTTGGCATGATCTCCCGACATCACTTCGAGTGGTTAGACTCTAAATGAAGTACCGGGCTCTGATACCAATTGAAAGTCACCTAGAGGGGGGGTGAATAGGCGGAATCTAAAATTTACAAACTTAAGCACACACTACAAGCCGAGGTTAGCGTTAGAATTAAAATCGAGTCCGAAAGAGAGGGCGAAAACAAATCAACCAAGAAATGAAGCGGATGACACAGTGATTTGTTTTACCGAGGTTCGGTTCTTGAAAACCTACTCCCCGTTGAGGTGGTCACAAAGACCGGGTCTCTTTCAACCCTTTCTCTCTCTCAAATGGTCACCTAGACCGAGTGAGCTTTCTCCTTAATCAAACGGGTCACTTAGACCCCATAAGGACGACCACACAATTGGTGTCTCTTGCTTTGATTACATGTCACTTAGAGAACAAGAATAAGGAAGACGAAAACGATCCAAGAACAAGAGCTCAAAGAACACAAGCAAAACTCTCGCTAGTCACTAGTTGTTTGGAGTGGATTTGGGACTTGGAGAGGCTTTGATTCTTTTGAATTGTGTCTTGTATTGATTGCACTAGCTCTTGTACTGAATGAGATGTCTGAAAAACTTGGATGCTTGGAGTGGTGGTAGTTGGGGGGCATTTATAGCCCTCAACCACCACATAGGTGTTGGGGAGGCTGTCTGTCGATGGGCGCACCGGACAGTCCGGTGCGCCACCAGACACTATCCGGTGCGCCAACCACGTCACCCAACCGTTAGGGTTCTGGCAGTTTCGACCGTTGGAGCTTTGTCTTCATGTCGCATCGGACAGTCCGGTGCTGCACCGGACAGGTACTGTTCACTGTCTGGTGCGCCTCTGATGCCTGCTCTGACTTCTGCGCTCACTGTTCATGCACTATTCACATTTTTGCAGACGACCATTGCGCTGGTAGTCGTTGCTCCGCTTGGTGCACCGGACAGTCCGATGGCACATCGGACAGTCCGGTGAATTATAGCGGAGCGGCGCCTGAGAAACTCGAAGGTGAAGAGTTTGAAGTGTACGGTCCCCTGGTGCACCGGACACTGTCTGGTGGCACACCGGACAGTCTGGTGCGCCAGACCAGGGTTCTCTTCGGTTTCTTTTGCTCCTTTCTTTTGAACCCTAACTTGATCTTTTTATTGGTTTGTGTTGATCCTTTATGCACCTGTAGAGTATATAATCTAGAGCAAACTAGTTAGTTCAATATTTGTATTGGGCACTCAACCACCAAAATTATTTATAGGAAAAGGTTTGACCCTATTTCCCTTTCAGACTCGAATGAGGCCGCCCAAATACGACACTTTAATTCTCAAGCAACTTCTATACTCCTCGCCTCTTTATGTCGAGAGGAGTATAATAAGGTGCAAGGGTTAAAGAGTGCCAAAGAAATTTGGGACGTCCTCAAAACGTCGCACGAAGGGGACGAGGTGACCAAGATCACCAAGCGCGTGACGATCAAGGGAGAACTCGGTCGATTCGTCCTCAACAAAGGAGAAGAGCCGCAAGCGATGTACAATCGGCTCAAGACCATGGTGAACCAAGTGCGCAACCTCGGGAGCACCAAGTGGGATGACCATGAGATGGTCAAGGTTATTCTTAGATCACTTGTTTTTCGTAATCCCACTCAAGTGCAACTAATCCGTGGAGACCCTAGATATAAACAGATGTCTCCTAAGGAGGTCATTGGCAAGTTTGTGAGCTTTGAACTTATGATCAAAGACTCCAAACACATTGTCAACTTGGAGCAAGGCGCCACCTCAACACCCGAGGTGCAACCCGTTGCGTTCGAAGCGACGAAAGAAAAGGAGGAGTCAACACCAAGTAGGCTCCCAATCGATGCCTCCAAGCTCGACAACAAGGAGATGACGCTCATCATCAAGGGCTTCTGCCAAATCCTCAAACAAAGGAGGGGGAAAAATTACAAGTCCCGCTCCAAGAAGGTGTGTGTCGGTGTTTCGAAACCCGGGGGGTCCCTGGACCGACGAGTGAATTGTCACCGCGTGCCCCAGCCTAGATGGGTCGACGCGAGGCGGAACGCGAAGGGGGGAAAGAAAGCAGCCGGAGGGAGGCAGGCGTGAGAGAGCGGATCCCGCGGCCTTCGTGTTAGCCCCGCGCCTGAGTCGGGTGCGCTTGCAGTAGGGGGATACAAGCGTCCACGTGGGAGTGGGAGCGAGCGGCCTTGCGCGAGCGCCGTCCTGTCCTTCTCCGCGCGAGCCAACCCCCTGTAAGAGGGCCCTGGTCCTCCCTTTTATAGGTGTAAGGAGAGGATCCAGGTGTACAATGGGGAGTGTAGCAATGTGCTAACGTGTCTAGCGACGGTGAGCTAGCGCCCTAAGTACATGCCATCGTGGCAGCCGGAGAGGTCTTGGCGCCCAGTTCGCGTGGTGTCGTGGCCGTCGGAGGAGTGCTGGAGCCTAGCGAGAGGACAACTGTTGGGGCTGTCGAGTCCTTGCTGACGTCCTCTTGCTTCCGTAAGGGGGCTGAGAGCCGCCGTCGTCACAGGGCATGCGGGGCGCCATCATTACTCGCATGCTGGAGCGAGCCAGATGGGACGCCGATCTGGTTCCCCGTAGCCCGAGTCAGCTTGGGGTAGGGTAATGATGACGCTTCCTGTTGACGTGGCCGGTTCGTGCCCTAGGCTGGGCGAGGTGGAGGCTCCTCCGAGGTAGAGGTCGAGGTCGAGCCCCCGGGTCGGGCGAGGCGGAGTTCGTCGTCTTCCGGGGTTGAGCCCATGTCCGAGCCCTAGGGTTGGGCGAGGCGGAGTTCGTCGTCTTCCGGGGTTGAGCCCATGTCCGAGCCCTGGGGTCGGACGAGGCGGAGTTCGTCGTCTTCCGGGGTTGAGCCCATGTCCGAGCCCTGGGGTCGGGCGAGGCGGAGTTCGCCGTCTTCCGGGGCTGAGCCCGAGTCCAAGCTCTGGGTCGGGCGGAGCGGAGTTCACCATCTTCTGGGGCTGAGCCCGAGTCCGAGCCCTGGGTCGGGCGGAGCAGAGTTCGCCGTCTTCCGGGCCTGAGCCCGAGTCCGAGCCCTGGGTCGGGCGGAGCGGAGTTCGCCGTCTTCCGGGGCTGAGCCCGAGTCCGAGCCCTGGGTTGGGCGGAGCGGAGTTCGCCGGTCTTTCGGGGCTGAGCCCGAGTCCGGGCCCTGGGTCGGGCGGAGAGGAGTTCGCCGTCTTCCGGGGCTGAGCCCGAGTCCGAGCCCTGGGGTCGGGCGAGGCGGAGTTCGCCGTCTTCCGGGGCTAAGCCCGAGTCCGAGCCCTGGGTCAGGCGGAGCGGAGTTCGCCGTCTTCCGGGGCTGAGCCCGAGTCCGAGCCCTGGGTCGGGCGGAGCGGAGTTCGCCGTCTTCCGGGGCTGAGCCCGAGTCCGAGCCCTGGGTCGGGCGGAGCGGAGTTCGCCGTCTTCCGGGGCTGAGCCCGAGTCCGAGCCCTGGGTCGGGCGGAGCGGAGTTCGCCGTCTTCCGGGGCTGGGCCCGAGTCCGGGCCCTGGGTCGGGCGGAGCGGAGTTTGCCGTCTTCCGGGGCTGAGCCCGAGTCCGAGCCCTGGGTCGGGCGAGGCGGAGTTTCCTATGACGCCCGAGGCCGGCCTTGGCTGCTGTCAGCCTCACTCTGTCGGGTGGCTCAGCAGTCGGAGCGGCGCAGGCGGCGCTGTCCTCTTGTCAGACCGGTCAGTAGAGCAGCGAAGTGACCACGGTCACTTCGGCTCTGTCGACTGGTGGGCGTGCATCAGGATAAAGGCGTCAGGCCACCTTTGCATTAAATACCCCTGCGATTTGGTCGGTCGGTGTGGCAATGTGGCCAAGGTTGCTTCTCGGTGAAGACTGGGCCTCGGGCGAGCCGATAGTGTGCCCGTTGCTGGAGGGGGGGTCCTCGGGCGAGACGTAGGTTCTCCGGGGTCGGCTTCCCTTGCCCGAGGCTAGGCTCGGGCGAGGCACGATCACGTCCCTTGAATGGACCGATCCTTGACTTAATCGCACCCATCAGGCCTTTGCAGCTTTGTGCTGATGGGGGTTACCAGCTGAGATTTAGGAGTCTTGAGGGTATCCCTAATTATGGTCCCCGACAGTAGCCCCCGAGCCTCCAAGGGAGTACTAATACTCGCTTGGAGCTTTTGCCGCACTTTTTTTGCAAGGGGACCAGCCTTTTTTCGGTTGCATTCTGTTCCGGTGGGTGCGCGCGAGCTCACCCGCCGAGTGTAGCCCCCGAGGCCTCGGAGGAGTAGTTTTACTCCTTTGAGGTCTTAGTGCGTTTCGCAACACTTCGGCTGGTCTGGTTGTTCCCTCATGCGAGCTGGCCGTAGCCCGAGTGCATGGTCGGGTCCCATGTTCTCGGGCTGGTATGTTGACGCTGTCAACGGTTTGGCCAGAGCCGGGTTTGCGAGAGCAGCCCCCGAGCCTCTGCATAGGGCGAGAGGACGGTCAAGGACAGACTCGTCTTTTTTACATACGCCCCCGCGTCGCCTTTCCGCAAGGAGGAGGGGGGGAAGGCGCCATGTTGTCCTCGGAGGGCGCCGAACATGGTGTTTCCGGTGAGCTGCTGGCGGGTAATCCGAGCGGACGCCCGTGCCCCATTTGCTAGGGGTCGGCTAGAGGCCCGGAGGCGCGCTCCAAAAGTACCTGCGGGTGATCTGCCGGACCCGGTCCCCTTTGACGGGGTCCGAGGGCTCGATGCCTCCCTCTGATGGGATTCCGTTACAAGATCGCTCCCGCTGGTCTCGAAAATGTCCTAGGGTACCTCGGGAGCGTAGCCCGAGCCTTGGTTATGTATCGAACGTACCTAGGGTCATCCCTCGCTCTGTGTCTGAGGCGACTGTGAACCCTTCGAGGGCCAGCCTACGAACCCCTGATCAGTAGTGGGCGCGGAGCCCGAGTGGCCTGAGGCGGCCGTTGAACCCTTCGAGGGGCCGGCCATTGAACCTCTGACCAGTAGTGGGCACAGAACCCAATCGATCTGAGGTGGCTGTTGAACCCCTCCGAGGGGCCGGCCTTCGAACCTCTGATCAGTAGGGAGGCTCGGAGCCTATTTCCTTCACGAAGAAGGGTCCTTTTCAGGGTATCCCCCTTTCCCGGTCAATGTTGTAAGAGAGAGAAAGAGGAAAAGGAAAAGGATGCGAAGTCGAATGATGTGGCGTACCTTTTCGACGCGGTCATTATGGTGAAGGCGAAGCGTTGCTTGCTTCTCCCGCCTGAGGCGCCGCCTGTCCCTGCCGCAGAGTTAATGCGACGGGGCGAGCGGTTCGCGAGGCGGTCATTGCGCGTGTGCGAGCCATTCGAGGAACGGATCACGGGCGCGCCGTCTTCACGCCGTGGAGAGAGGGCTCCCCCGCTGCCCCTGGATGGGACGTGAGCTTGGCTGACGACGTGACCGCTGCT
Source organism: Zea luxurians (assembly GCA_029449295.1). Lineage (NCBI taxonomy): Eukaryota > Viridiplantae > Streptophyta > Magnoliopsida > Poales > Poaceae > Zea > Zea luxurians. Next base: position 35,712,602 of record JAOPSE010000028.1, read on the forward strand.
TCTGCCCGCCTGTCACCGCCATTACTGCCGGCCCAATTTTGACCGCATTTGACCGTCGCGCTTGGCTGGCACTGCAGGGTTGCCTCGAGTCGCGGTATTGACTCCACAGTCGAGGAGGCGCGGTAGTGGCGTGAGTGGCGGTGCAGTTGCTCACACGTAGCAACCGGGGCGCCGGTTGCATGACGCGTGGGCCTGGACCTCCATGCTGGGCTCGTTGGAGTCGAAGGGGCGCGCCCACTTGGCATGGTTGCATGCCGCCTGCATGGCTGTCCGCCCTTTCACCCGCTGGTCTGGGCGAAAGTGGAGGAGTGCTTGTAACCGCCGGGTGGTTGCATGCACCGCGCGCAGTGTGGCGGTTTGGCTTCTTCTCCCCTGGACCGGCTTGCATGACGTGTGGGACCTAGCCCCCGCGCTGTGGGGGGAGAATCTTGGAGCGTGTTGGAGAAGACTCAACCCGCAATAGTGGAGGGCACAAGTGGGGAGAGTCGCCTTTAAAAGGGGGGCGACCCCTTTGGAGGGCAACCATGTCTTCGCGCTCCCCTCATGCATCGTGTCTTCCCACCTTCCAAGCCCCCGGCGGGGGACGCCCGGAATCCTTCCGTCTTGTCGTCGGAGGAAACGCAACTTCGTGGAAGTTGATACCTTTCAGCCATCGTTCGACTTCAAGGATTTTCATCATGCAGCCCGGCTGCACCCCTCCGCCGGCGGTCACCCAAGATGGTGACCTCCAGTTCGATGGCGGGGGAAAGCAAGCCGGGCTGCGGCCTCTGCCCCTCCCTCAGCCTCAAGGATTTTCATCACCAGTGCTAGGGAGGGGAGTGTGCCGAGTTGGGGTCGGCCCCTGCGTGGGCGGTGGCCCGCTCCTTCCCTCAGTGATCGGGGGGAAGGGCGTTCGCCGTCTGTGGCGCTGGCAGCTGCCGCGTGCCCGGCTCTCGGATGCGAGTGGCTTCGGAGCCGCTCCCGGCGCCGCCTTCCGCCACGGCAGCTGGAAGAGGTTCCTCCGCCGACGAGATAGCCGGGGCCGCCTACGAACCAACCTCCAACTCTATGGCCTTCTGCCCGTCCTTGCCTCACGAGTTTGGGCACGGGCGAGGGCCTCCTGGCAGCAGCATCCGCCCTGAAGTCATCGCTGCTATTGTTCGGGCCCCCCGGAGCAGAAGTCGTCGTCGTCGCCGCTGCTGGGGCGGGTGACGGCGTGCCGTTCGTCAGTCTTCTGTTGCTCCGCAGGCCCCCCCAGCGAGTGGGGTTGTTCGTACCTGCGGAGGTGGAACTGGAGTTCCATTTGTAATGGCACCTTGAATGCCAGTGTTTTGTTCATTGTGGCTGTCAAGGCCTGAACCTGTATGTATTTTTGGCACGGAGCCGTGTTTTTCCTCATTTTCGAGCACTAAGACTCGCCTGTTGGTTGTCTGAACCGCTTCACCAAGCGTGAGTCGCCCCGTGCAAAGGTGACGAGTGAGGTATCCGTATCCCGGAGGCGTAGGAGTCCCTCGACTCGGTCGACCTTGCTGTCCGAGGCTTCTCTTGCTTAGTTAAAGGAACCCCTTGGCCGCCCTTCGATGAGCCGAAGCCGGAGGTAGCGGTGTCAGCACGGACGGAGGCAGAGTTGGCTTCGAAAAGGAGGTGTAGTTGGCCAGAGCCTGGCCGGGTCGTCCACTGGCGGAACCGACGCCGGAGTTGAGCTGCCGGAGGCCACAAGCCGAGCTGATGTCTTTGGGGGACAGCTGGCCGAGGCCTCGGGGTGGCCGGCCGAGCCGCCTGCTCAGGCCGGATTCTCGAAGAAGACCCTGGCGGCGATGGCCCGGGTGTGGTGCTGATGTCGTCCTTCAGAATGGGGGCCCTCCGACCACGTCGCCCGTCCGAGGCTAAGTCAGACCCCGCCGAAGGTGTAGTTGATGCCGAGGGTGCTGCTGCCCCCTTTAGCTGTCGACGTCCGAGCCTGTAGGATCAGGTTGTCTTGTAGTGTGTGTATGTTTTCTGCGGCTGCCGAGGCCTAAACACACCGTCGTTGTGTTGTAAAGCTGCGTTCCTTTTCCTCTTGTTTCAAGTATCCGGACTCATTTGTCGGTAACAGAATTGTTGTGCGGGCGAGAGTTGCTTTTCACGGAAGGCGATGAGTGAGGTATCCGTATCCCGGAGGCGTAGGAATCCCTCAGCTCGATCGGCCTTGCCGCTTACGCGCGCTCTTACTCATCCATAGGGTTCTGTTACCGACGTAGTCGAGAAGGCCCAAAAAATCATTTCGGCAGAGGAGCTCTCGAGCATGAAGACTTGTTCAGTCCGTGGAGTCACTATCCGAGCGCGAGTTACATATTGCAAAAGGTGATGAGTGAGGTATCCGTATCCCGGAGGCGTAGGAGTCCCTCGGCTCGGTCTACCTTGGCTGCTTACGTGTACTCCGTCGTTTTAAAGGATCCACTTTTGAAGTAGTCGAAGAGCACGAAAGGCATTCTGGCAGAAAAGATTTTTTTCTTTTTTCAAGGAAAATTTCGACGCAGAGGGGGTTGCCCCCTTCTAGCCCCGAGGGAGGGTCGGGCTTTGCCGAGGCAAGGCTGACCCTTCCTTGACGACCAGACTTTGTGTGTGAACGAGGTATCTTAAGGGTAGAAGCGACGTAGCTGTTGGATGTTCCAAGCGTTGCTGTAGACCTCGCCTTGGCTGTTGGCCAGCTTGTACGTTCCGGGCTTTAGGACCTTGGCGATGACGAACGGCCCTTCCCAGGGAGGCGTGAGTTAGTGCCGCCCTCGGGCGTCTTGTCGCAGCCGAAGCACCAGGTCGCCCACCTGGAGGTCTCGGGACCGAACCCCTCGGGCGTGGTAGCGTCGCAGGGACTGCTGGTACCGCGCCGAGTGTAGTAAGGCCACGTCCCGAGCCTCCTCCAGCTGGTCCAGTGAGTCTTCTCGGTTGGCTCGGTTGCTTTGGTCGGTGTAGGCCCTCGCCCGTCGGGGAACCATATTACAAGTCTGTGGGCAAGATGGCCTCGGCCCCATAGACTAGAAAGAACGGTGTGAAGCCCGTGGCTCGGCTCGGCGTTGTTCTCAGACTCCAGACCACCGGGGGGAGTTCCTTCATCCACCGCTTGCCGAACTTGTTGAGGTCGTTGTAGATCCGAGGCTTGAGTCCTTGCAGGATCATGCCGTTAGCCCGCTCCACTTGCCCATTCGTCATGGGGTGAGCCACGGCAGCCCAGTCCACCCGGATGGTGGTGATCCTCGCAGAAGTCCAGGAACTTTCTGCCGGTGAACTGGGTGCCGTTGTCGGTGATGATGGAGTTCGGGACCCCAAAGCGATGGACGATGTTGGTGAAGAACACCACTGCCTGTTCGGACCTGATGCTGTTTAGGGGTCGGACCTCGATCCACTTGGAGAATTTGTCGATGGCAACCAACAGGTGCGTGTAGCCCCTGGGTGCCTTCTGCAAGGGGCCAACGAGGTCCAGACCCCACACAGCAAATGGCCAGGTGATGGGTATGGTCTGCAGAGCCTGAGCGGGCAGGTGGGTCTGCCTCGCGTAGAATTGACACCCTTCGCAGGTGCGGACAATTCTAGTAGCGTCGGCCACCACCGTTGGCCAGTAGAATCCCTGTCGGAAGGCGTTTCCAACGAGGGTTCGAGGTGCTGCGTGATGGCCGCAAGCCCCCGAGTGTATCTCTTGCAAGAGTTGCTGGCCTTCGGCGATGGAATGCATCGCTGGAGGATGCCTGAGGGGCTGTGGTGATAGAGATCCTTCCCATCTCCCAGCAAGACGAAAGACTTGGCGCGCCGCGCCAGCCGCCGAGCTTCGGCTTGGTCGAGGGGCCAGCTCCCTCGGTGGAGATATTGCAGGTACGGGGTCTGCCAGCTTTGATTAGGCGTGACCTCGCTCGGTTCCCCCTCGATGCGCAGTGCCTCACCCTCGGGGGCCGAGGGTACCTCGAGCTGAGCCGAGGGTACCTCGGGCTGGGCCGAGGGTACCTCGGACTGAGCCGAGGGTGCCTCGGGCGGAGCCGAAGGTGCCTCGGGCTCGGGCGTGTCCTCGGTCTTGACGGAGGGTTGATGCAGGTCTCGGGAGAATACATCCGGGGGAACTGTTGTTCGTCCCGAGGCTATTTTAGCCAGCTCGTCCGCAGTCTCGTTGTAGCGTCGGGCGATGTGGTTGAGCTCGAGCCCGTAGAAACTTGTCTTCCAGGCGCCGAACCTCATCGCAGTAGGCTTCCATCTTCGGGTTGCGGCAGTGGGAGTTCTTCATGACTTGGTCAATGATGAGCTGCGAGTCACCGCGAGCGTCGAGGTGTCGGACCCCTAGCTCGATGGCGATTCGCAACTCGTTTACCAAAGCCTCGTACTCTGCCACATTGTTGGACGCTAGGAAGTGGAGGCGTAGCACGTAGCGTAGGTGCTTTCCGAGGGCAAGACGAAGAGGAGGCCTGCGCCGGCCCCTGTCTTCATCAGCGACCCGTCCAAAAACATGGTCCAGAGCTCCGGTTGGATCGGAGCCGTCGGGAGCTAGGTGTCGGCCCATTCAGCCATGAAGTCCGCCAAGACCTGGGACTTGATGGCCTTCCGAGGGGCGAACGAGATCGTCTCGCCCATGATCTCCACCACCCACTTCACAATTCTACCCGAGGCTCTCGGGACTGGATGATCTCTCCTAGGGGGAAGGATGACACCACAGTCATCGGATGAGACTCGAAGTAGTGTCGCAACTTCCACCATGTCAGGATCACCCGCGTACAGTAGCTTCTGGATTTGTGGGTAGCGGATCTTGGTCTCGGACAGTACCTCACTGATGAAGTAGACTGGCCTCTGGACGGGCAATGCATGCCCTTCTTCTCGTCTCTCAACAACGATCGTGGCGCTGACCACCTGGGTGGTTGCGGCGACGTAGATCAAGAGGGCTTCTTCGGCAGCGGGGGGCACCAAGATGGGCGCGTTCGTGAGGAGCGCCTTCAGGTTCCCGAGGGCTTCCTCGGCCTCGAGGGTCCCAAGCGAAGCACTCGGCCTTCCTTAAGAGGCGGTACAGAGGCAGACCTCTTTCGCTGAGGCGCGAGACGAAGCGGCTCAGAGCCGCGAGACATCCCATGACCCTCTGTACGCCTTTCAAGTCCTTCATTGGCCCCATGCTGGTGATGGCTGCAATCTTCTCCGGGGTTGTCCTCGATGCCTCGCTTGGAGACGATGAACCCTAAGAGCATGCCTCGGGGGACCCCAAAGACACACTTTTCGGGATTAAGCTTCACGCCTTTCGCCTTGAGACATCGGATGTCGCTTCAAGGTCAGAAAGGAGGTCGGAGGCCTTCCTCGTCTTGACTACGATGTCATCGACGTAGGCCTCGACCGTTCGGCCGATGTGTTCGCCAAACACATGGTTCATGCATCGCTGGTATGTTGCCCCCGCATTCCTCAAACCAAACGGCATTGTAACATAGCAGTACATGCAGAAGGGTGTGATGAATGAAGTCGCGAGCTGGTCGGACTCTTCATCCTGATCTGGTGATACCCTGAGTAGGCATCGAGGAAGATAGGGTTCGCACCCAGCAGTGGAATCCACGATCTGATCGATGCGAGGCAGAGGGTAGGGAACCTTCGAACATGCTTTGTTTAGACCAGTGTAGTCTACACACATCCACCATTTCCCCCCTTTCTTTCTCACAAGCACAGGGTTGGCAAGCCATTCGGGATGGAATACCTCTTTGATGAACCCTGCCGCCATTAGCTTGTGGATCTCCTCGCCTATGGCTCTGTGCTTTTCTTCGTCGAATCAGCGCAGAGGCTGCTTCACGGGTCGGGCCCCAGCTCGAATATCCAGAGAGTGCTCGGCGACTTCCCTCGGTATGCCGGGCATGTCCGAGGGACTCCACGCGAAAACGTCGGCGTTTGCGCGGAGAAAAGTCGACGAGCACTGCTTCCTATTTGGGGTCGAGCTCGGAACTGATCCGGATCTGCTTGGAGGCGTCGTTGCAGGGGTCGAGAGGGACGGACTTGACCGTCTCCGCTAGTTCAAAGTTGCCGGCGTGGTGCTTCACGTCGGGCGCCTCCCTAGAGAGGCTCTCCAGGTCAGCGATGAGGGCCTCGGATTCGGCGAGGGCCTCGGCGTACTCCACGCACTCCACATCGCATTCGTATGCGTGTCGGTACGTGGGGCCCGACGGTGATGACCCCGTTGGGGCCCGACATCTTGAGCTTCAGGTAGGTGTAGTTTGGGAACGGCCATGAACTTGGCGTAGCATGGCCTCCCAAGCACTGCGTGGTAGGTTCCTCGAAACCCGACCAATTCGAACGTGAGGGTCTCCTTTCGAAAGTTGGAGGGCGTCCCGAAGCAGACAGGTAGGTCGAGTTGTCCGAGGGGTTGAACGCGCTTCCCGGGGACGATCCCGTGGAAAGGCGCAGCGCCCGTCCGGACCGAGGACAGATCGATCCGCAGAATCCCGAGGGTCTCGGCGTAGATGATGTTGAGGCTGCTACCTCCGTCCATGAGGACCTTGGTGAGCCTGACGTTGCCGATGATGGGGGTCGACAACGAGTGGGTATCTCCCCGGGCTCGGCACATAGTCTGGGATGGTCGGCCTGGTCGAAGGTGATGGGCTTGTCGGACCAGTCTAGGTAGACTGGCGCCGCCACCTTTACCAAGCAGACCTCCCGACGCTCTTGCTTGCGGTGCCGAGCCGAGGCGTTCACCACTTGCCCGTCGTAGATCATGAAGCAGTCGTGGACCTCGGGGAACCCTCCTACCTTGTGATCTTCCTCCTTCGCGTCGTCGAGGGCCTTGCCACCCTCCGCGGGTGGCCTGGCCTTGTGGAAGTGTTTATCGAAGCATGGCACACTCCTCAAGGGTGTGCTTGACGGGCCCCTGATGATAGGGGCACGGCTCCTTGAGCATCTTGTCGAAGAGGTTGGCACCTCCGGGAGGCTTCCGAGGGTTCTTGTACTCGGCGGCGGCGACAAGGTCCGCGTCGGCGGCGTCGCGTTTCGCTTGCGACTTCTTCTTGCCCTTCTTCTTGGCGCCACGCTGAGTTGACGCCTCGGTGGGCGGCTCCGGGGCTGCTTGTCCTTCCGGAAAATGGCCTCAACCGCCTCCTGGCTAGAGGCAAACTTGGTGGTGATGTCCATCAGCTCGCTCGCCCTGTGAGGGTCTTGCGACCCAGCTTGCTCACCAGGTCGCGGCAGGTGGTGCCAGCGAGGAACGCGCCGATGACATCTGAATCGGTGACGTTGGGCAGCTCTGTGCGCTGCTTCGAGAATCGCCGGATGTAGTCCCGGAGAGACTCTCCCGGCTGCTGGCGGCAGCTTCGGAGATCCCAGGAGTTCCCAGGGCGCACGTACGTGCCCTGGAAATTGCCGGCGAAGGCTTGGACCAGGTCGTCCCAGTTGGAGATCTGCCCCGGGGGCAGGTGCTCCAGCCAGGCTCGAGCGGTGTCAGAGAGGAACAGGGGGAGGTTGCGGATGATGAGGTTGTCATTGTCCGTTCCACCCAATTGGCAGGCCAGCCGATAGTCCGCGAGCCACAATTTCGGTCTCGTCTCCCCAGAGTACTTTGTGATAGTAGTCGGGGTTCGGAACCGGGTCAGGAACGGTGCCCGTCGTATGGCGCGGCTGAAAGCCTGCGGACCGGGTGGTTCGGGCGAAGGACTCCGATCCTCCCCGCTGTCGTAGAGTCCCCCACGCCTCGGGTGGTAGCCTCGGCGCGCCCTGTCATCGAGGTGGGCCCGACGGCTGTGATGATGGCGCTTGTTGCTGAGGCGACCCGGGGCCGCAGGCGCTGTGTGCGCGTGCGCCCGGAGTGGACCGAGGCTTCTCGCATGAATCGGGAAGTCGCGGCGTGATGTTCCGAGGGGAACCCCTGCCTTCGGGAAGCAGAGCTTTCGGCCCGTCGGACCGTGGCATCCTCCAGGAGATTCTTGAGCTCTCCCTGGATATGCCGCCCCTCGGTGGTTGATGGCTCCGGCATCGCGCGGAGGAGTATTGCCGCTGCAGCCAGGTTCTAGCTGACTCCGCTGGAATCCGGCGGCGGCCTCACCCTGACGTCGTCGGCGATGCGGTGCTGGATGTCCTGGGGGAGATGACGCGCTTCTCCGGCCGGGGGTTGGACCGCCCATTCCTGCCCGATGTCCCGACGGATCGGCACAAGCGTTCCTGCTCCCTCGTCGAGCCTGGCCTGCTCTCGCGGATTTGCTCGAGCTGTGGGTCAGGACCCCCCGCTGGGACGGGGACCACAGCTAGCTCCCGAAGGATGTCAACGCGAGGCGCGGACCTAGGGGGATCACCGTTTTATGGCATACCAAGATGGTTGCCTTTGCCGGGACCCCTAGATCGACGTTTTACACCCTAATCTCGTGGAAAATTCACGACTTGGGCCGCGGTCCTCATTGTCGAGGCCGCGGCTGCCGTCGGAACAGTCGGAAAGGCAGTAGTCACATGCGGTCATGAAGTCCCGCACGGCACTGGGGTTACCAAGTCCGGAGAAATCCCAACAGAGGTCAGGCTCGCCATCTTCCTCGGACCCCGAGGGCTCGTAGGTCGAGTCGACCGTCAGTCGGTCCCAGGGTGACCGCACATGATACCCCAGGGGGTTTGGACTCGCCCCTAAGAGAGTGCTCACCGAAGCAGAGTCGCTTGGTGGGTCAAGTCCGAATCCAAAAGGCACGAGATGGGAATCGGTCGGTACCTTTCGGTTGACGGTCGGTGAC
>JAOPSE010000028.1:35797317-36061109 GCA_029449295.1 Zea luxurians
AGGATGATAAGCCTACCGACTCGGCTCGGGCCATAGACGCAAAGATGGAAGGAAGAAGAAGTCGAGAACGCATCAAGAGATCGTCTACTACGACGACAGTGATGAATCCACTTCTTCTCATAAGGACAACGACGACAATGACTACGACAAAAGAAAGACGGTTAACTCAAACTTTTCTTCGATTATTCGCGTATTCCTCAAAGTTCAAATTCACATTGCTCTCCATTCCTCTCGGCAAGCCTCCACACTTTGATGGGGAGGACTACGGATTTTGGAGCCACAAAATGCGTAGTCACCTATTCTCTCTCCATCCAAGCATATGGGAGATTGTTGAGAATGGAATGAAGTTTGATAGCTCGGATAGTCCTATTTTTATTAATGAACAGATTCATAGAAATGCACAAGCCACTACTGTGTTGTTAGCATCCTTGTGCAGGGACAAATACCATAAAGTGAGCGCTTGGACAATGCCAAGCAGATCTGGGACACCCTCAAGATTTCTTATGAGGGGAACGACGTCACCTTGCTCACCAAGATGGAGTTGGTGGAGGGAGAGCTTGGACGATTCGCGATGATAAGGGGCGAGGAGCCAACCCAAACATACAACCGGCTCAAGACCCTTATCAACAAAATAAGGAGCTACGGAAGCACGCGATGGACGACCACGACGTCGTCCGATTGATGCTAAGGTCCTTTACCGTTCTTGATCCTCATTTGGTGAATAATATTCGTGAGAATCCCAGGTACACCAAAATGTCGCCCGAAGAAGTCCTTGGAAAATTCGTAAGCGGGTGAATGATGATCAAGGAGGCAAGATACGTGGACGACACATTGAATGGTCCAATCAACGAGCCTCAACCCCTTGCTCTTAAGGCAACAAGAAGCAAGGAGGCGCTACCTAGCAAGGTGGCACAAATTGAGGCGGTCGGACTTAATGATGAAGAGATGGCCCTCATCATCAAAAGATTCAAGACGGCGCTAAAGGGTCGCAAGGGGCAGCCAAGCAAGACCAAGACAAAGGGGAAGCGCTCATGCTTCAAATGTGGTAAGCTTGGTCATTTTATTGCTAACTGTCCCGATAATGATAGTGATCAGGATCAAGGGAACAAGAGGGAGAAGAAGAAGAACTATAAGAAGGCAAAGGGCGAGGCACATCTTGGCAAGGAGTGGGATTCGGATTGCTCCTCGTCCGACTCCGACAATGAAGGACTCGCCGCCACCGCCTTCAACAAGTCATCCCTCTTCCCCAACGAGCGTCACACATGCCTTATGGCAAGGGAGAAGAAGGTATGTACTCGAAACTCTACTTATGCTTCTTCAAGTGAGGACGAATCTAGTGATGAGGATGAAATAGATTATTCATGTTTATTTAAGGGCCTAGATAGAACCAAGGTAGATAAAATTAATGAATTGATTGATGCCTTGAATGATAAGAATAGGCTTTTAGAAAAACAAGAGGACTTGTTGTATGAAGAACATGACAAATTTGTAGAAGCACAAAAATCTCATGCCTTAGAAGTAAGAGAAATGAAATGCTTTCTTGTGAATTATCTTCTTGCCATGAGACAATTTCTAGCTTAAGGAGCATTAATGATGATTTGAATGCTAAGTTAGAAATAGCTAGTAAATCAACAACTTGTGTAGAAAATGTTGTTATTTGCAATAGATGTAAAGATTTCGATATTGATGCTTGTAGTGAACACATAGCTTCTATTGCAAAGTTAAATGATGAAATGGCTAGTCTTAATGCCCAACTTAAGGCTAGCAAAAGTGATTTTGATAAACTAAAATTTGCTAGGGATGCCTACACGATTGGTAGACACCCCTCAATTAAGGATGGGCTTGGCTTCAAGAGGGAAGCCAAGAACTTAACAAGCCATAAGGCTCCCATCTCCGCCAAGGAGAAAGGGAAGGCCCCTATGGCAAGTAGTACTAAAAAGAACCATGCTTTTATGTACAATGATAGAAGACAGTCTCATAGGAGTTGTAATGCTTTTGATTCACATGCCTATGATTCTTAGGCTATGTTTGCTCCCAGTTCTTCCTATATGCATGGTAGAGATATGCCTAGGAAAAATATTCATCATGTGCCTAGAAAGAATATTGTTCATGTTCCTAGGAAAGTTATGAATGGACCCTCTACAATTTATCATGCTTTAAATGCTTCCTTTGCTATTTGTAGAAAGGATAGGAAGATAGTTGCTAGGAAATTAGGGGAAAAATGCAAGGGTGATAAAACTTGCATTTGGGTCCCTAAGACAATTGTGACTAACCTTGTAGGACCCAACAAGAGTTGGGTACCTAAGACCCAAGCCTAAATTTGCCTTGCAGGTTTATGCATCCGGGGGTTCAAGCTGGATTATCGACAGCGGATGCACGAACCATATGACGGGGGAAAAGAAGATGTTCACCTCCTACGTCAAGAATAAGGATTCCCAAGATTCAATCATATTCGGTGATGGGAACCAAGGCAAGGTGAAAGGTTTAGGCAAGATTGCAATATCAAATGAGCACTCTATCTCTAATGTGTTTTTAGTTGAGTCTCTTGGATATAATTTACTATCTATTAGTCAATTATGTAATATGGGATATAATTGTCTATTTACAAATATAGATGTGTCTGTCTTTAGAAGAAGTGATGGTTCATTAGCTTTTAAGGGTGTATTAGACGGCAAACTTTATTTAGTTGATTTTGCAAAAGAGGAGGCCGGTCTAGATGCATGCTTAATTGCTAAGACTAGCATGGGCTGGCTGTGGCATCGCCGCTTAGCACATGTGGGGATGAAGAACCTTCACAAGCTTCTAAAGGGAGAACACGTGATAGGTTTGACTAACGTGCAATTCGAAAAAGATAGACCTTGTGCAGCTTGTCAAGCAGGTAAACAAGTGGGAGGAGCACATCACAGCAAGAATGTGATGACCACTTCAAGACCTCTGGAGCTGCTGCATATGGACCTCTTCGGACCCGTCGCCTATCTGAGCATAGGAGGAAGTAAGTATGGTATAGTTATTGTTGATGACTTTTCCCGCTTCACTTGGGTGTTCTTTTGCAGGATAAGTCTGAAACCCAAGGGACCCTCAAGCGCTTCCTCAGGAGAGCTCAAAATGAGTTTGAGCTCAAGGTGAAGAAGATAAGGAGCGACAACGGGTCCGAATTCAAGAATCTTCAAGTGGAGGAGTTCCTTGAGGAGGAAGGGATCAAGCACGAGTTCTCCGCTCCTTACACACCTCAGCAAAATGGTGTGGTAGAGAGGAAGAATAGGATGCTCATTGATATGGCGTGGACTATGCTTGGAGAGTTCAAGACCCCCGAGCGTTTTTGGTCGGAAGCCGTGAACACGGCTTGCCACGTCATCAACAGGGTCTATCTTCACCGCCTCCTCAAGAAGACTTCATATGAGCTGCTCTAGTAACAAACCCAATGTATCGTACTTTCGTGTATTTGGGAGTAAATGCTACATTCTAGTGAAGAAGGGTAGGAATTCCAAATTTGCTCCCAAAGCTGTAGAAGGGTTTTTATTAGGTTATGACTCAAATACAAAGGCGTATAGGGTCTTCAACAAATCATCGGGTTTGGTTGAAGTCTCTAGCGACGTTGTATTTGATGAGACTAATGGCTCTCCAAGAGAGCAAGTTGTTGATTTTGATGATGTAGATGAAGAAGATGTTCCAACGGCCGCGATACGCACCATGGCGATTGGAGATGTGCGGCCTCAGGAACAATTGGAGCAAGATCAACCGTCTTCCTCAACTATGGTGCATCCCCCAACCCAAGATGACGAACAGGTACCTCAAGTGGAGGCGCATGATCAAGGGGGAGCACAGGATGATCAAGTTGAAGAGGAAGAAGCACCTCAGGCACCTCCAACCGAAGTTCGAGCAACGATCCAAAGGGATCATCCCGTCGACCAAATATTGGGTGATATTAGCAAGGGAGTAACTACTCGTTCAAGATTAGTTAATTTCTGTGAGCATTACTCCTTTGTCTCTTCTATTGAGCCTTTCAGGGTAGAAGAGGCCTTGCTAGATCCGGACTGGGTGTTGGCCATGCAGGAGGAACTCAACAATTTCAAGCGCAATGAAGTTTGGACACTGGTGCCTCGTCCCAAGCAAAATGTTGTGGGAACCAAATGGGTGTTTCGCAACAAACAGGACGAGCATGGGGTGGTGACGAGGAACAAGGCTCGACTTGTGGCAAAAGGTTATGCCCAAGTCGCAGGTTTGGACTTTGAGGAGACGTTCGCTCCTGTGGCCTAGGCTAGAATCAATTCGTATTTTGCTAGCATATGCCGCTCACCATTCTTTCAGGTTGTACCAAATGGATGTGAAGAGCGCTTTCCTCAACGGGCCGATCAAGGAGGAGGTGTACGTGGAGCAACCCCCTGGCTTCGAGGATGAACGGTAACCCCGACCATGTGTGTAAGCTCTCTAAGGCGCTCTAATGGACTTAAGCAAGCCCCAAGAGCATGGTATGAATGCCTTAGAGACTTTTTAATTGCTAATGCTTTCAAGGTTGGGAAAGCCGATCCAACTCTTTTCACTAAGACTTGCGATGGTGATCTTTTTGTGTGCCAAATTTATGTCGATGACATAATATTTGGTTCTACTAACCAAAAGTCTTGTGAGGAGTTTAGCAGGGTGATGACGCAAAAATTCGAGATGTCGATGATGGGCGAGTTGAACTACTTCCTTGGGTTCCAAGTGAAGCAACTCAAGGACGACACTTTCATCTCCCAAACAAAGTACACGCAAGACTTGCTAAAGCGGTTTGGGATGAAGGACGCCAAGCCCGCAAAGACACCAATGGGAACTGACGGACACACCGACCTCAACAAAGGAGGTAAGTCCGTTGATCAAAAAGCATACCGGTCTATGATAGGGTCTTTACTTTATTTGTGTGCTAGTAGACCGGATATTATGCTTAGCGTATGCATGTGTGCTAGATTTCAATCTGACCTTAAGGAGTGTCACTTAGTGGCTGTGAAGCGGATTCTTCGATATTTAGTGGCTACGCCTTGCTTCGGGATCTAGTATCCAAAGGGGTCTACCTTTGACTTGATTGGATATTCAGATTCCGACTATGCTGGATGTAAGGTCGATAGGAAGAGTACATCGGGGACGTGCCAATTCTTAGGAAGGTCCCTGGTGTCGTGGAACTCTAAGAAACAAACTTCCGTTGCCCTATCCACCGCTGAGGCCGAGTATGTTGCCGCAGGACAGTGTTGCGCGCAACTACTTGGATGAGGCAAACCCTCCGGGACTTTGGCTACAATCTGAGCAAAGTCCCACTCCTATGTGATAATGAGAGTGCTATCCGAATAGCGGAAAATCCTGTTGAGCACAGCCGCACAAAGCACATTGACATCCGGTATCACTTTTTGAGAGACCACCAGCAAAAAGGAGATATCGAAGTTTTTCATGTTAGCACCGAGAACCAGCTAGCTGATATCTTTACCAAGCCTCTAGATGAGAAGACCTTTTGCAGGCTGCGTAGTGAGCTAAATGTCTTAGATTCGTGGAACTTGGATTGAATTGTAGCATACATGTGTTTATGCCTTTGATCATGTTCATTCTGCATTTTGTTGCTTATTGTGGTGCTCAAGTTGTACAAACACTCCCTGGATCTCACAAGTCCTTGTGCAAGTGATGCACATACTTAGGGGGAGGTGTGTTACAACTTGACCCTTTGAAAACTAACCATGTGCTTGAGTTTGTTTTAGTCTCAAAGGAGGATTGAAAGGGAAAAGGTGGACTTGGACCATGCAAGACTTCCACTGCACTCCGATGAAAAGAGTAGCTTTTCCAAGTTCATCTTTATCCTCTTATTGCCTATTTGCTCTTAGTTGAAGATTTTGGTGAGGCAATAGGGTTAAAGGGCCAAGATTGATCCCGTTTTGGTGCTTGATGCCAAAGGGGGAGAAAATAAAGGCCAAAGCGATAAATGGATCAGCTACCACTTGAGAGATTTTGAAAATAGTCAAATAGAGCTTTTTATTTGTCAAAACTCTTTTATTGTCTCTTTTGTCAAAAGTTGGCTTCTTGTGGGGAGAAAGGTTGATTATGGGAAAAAGGGGGAGTTTTTGAAATCTTTGATCAATTTCTTTTGGAATACCTCTCTTTATGTCTCTACAAGTGGATTTGACTTAGAGATAGGAAATTGAGTTTGATTTGCAAAAACAAATCAAGTGGTGGCAAAGGATGATCCATATATCAAAACAATTTTGAGTTCTTAGTTGAATTGATTTTGTACTTGTTCTACTTGCTTTATGTTGTGTTGGCATAAATCACCAAAAAGGGGGAGATTGAAAGGGAAATGTGCCCTTGGGCCATTTCTAAGTATTTTGGTGATTTAGTGTCCAACACAAGTGCCTAAGTTTAAAAAGGTGGACAAAGTACAAATCAAGGATAAAGGTATGTTTCTCAGACTTAGTACATTGTTTTATGGACTAATGTATTGTGTCTAAGTGCTGGAAACAGGAAAAATCCAATTGAAAATGCCTTAGCTCGAGCAGCCAAGACTCTGCTCAGTCTAGGAGCACCGGACTGTCCGGTGATGCACCGGACAGTGTCCGGTGCGCCAGGTTGGCTCTGGCGAACAGGCTGCTCTCGGGACTTCGACGGCGGTGTACGGCTATAATTCACCGGACTGTCCGGTGGTGCACCGGACTGTCCGGTGGGCCGTTCACAGGCGAACTCGTCGCTCTCGGGAAACCATCAACGGCGTACGGCTAAAATTCACCGGACTGTCCGGTGAGCCAACGGTCGGCCGCGCAATCTGCGCGGGACACGTGGCCGAGCCAACGGCTAGAAGGGGGCACCAGACTGTCCGATGTGCACCAGACATGTCCGGTGCGCCAACGGCTCTCAGGCTGCCAATGGTCGACTGCGCCATTTTTGGAAGGAAATCGGGCACCGGACAGTGTCCGGTGTGCACCGGACAGTGTCCGGTGTGCACCGGACTGTCCGGTGCGCCAGTCGACAGAAGGCAAGATCAGCCTTCCTAGAATGCTCTCAACGGCTCCTAGCTGCCTTGGGGCTATAAAAGGGACCCCTAGGCGCATGGAGGAGTACACCAAGCATTCCGACAACGTTCCTAAGCACCAAGACCTCGATTCCGCGCATTCGTTTCTTTGTGATAGCATATAGAGCTCTAGTGGAGTTGTGAACTCATTGGATTGTGTTGTGAGCTCTTGTTGCGACTTGTGTGCGTGTTGACACTCTGATTCTTGTGTCTTGTGTGCGTTGCTAATCCTCCCTTGCTCTGTGCTTCTTTGTGAACTTCAAGTGTAAGGGCGAGAGGCTCCAAGTTGTGGAGATTCCTCGCGAACGGGATTAAGAAAAGCAAGCAAAACACCGTGGTATTCAAGTGGGTCTTTGGACCGCTTGAGAGGGGTTGATTGCAACCCTCGTCCGTTGGGACGCCACAACGTGGAGTAGGCAAGCATTGGTCTTGGCCGAACCACGGGATAACCACCGTGCCATCTCTGTGATTGATCTCTTGTGGTTATTGTGTTTTGACTCCTCTCTAGCCACTTGGCATTTACTGTGCTAACACTTAACCAAGTTTTTGTGGCTTAAGTTTTCAAGTTTTACAGGATCACCTATTCACCCCCCCCCCCCCCCTCTAGGTGCTCTCAGATACGGATACCTCACTCATCACCTTCTGCGATAAGTAACTCGCGCTCGGATAAGTGACTCCGCGGACTGAACAAGTCTTCATGCTCGAGAGCTCCTCTGCCGAAATGATTTTTCGGGCCCTCTCGACTGCGTCGGTAACAGAACCCTATGGACGAGCAAGAGCGCGCGTAAGCGGCAAGGCCGACCGAGCCGAGGGATTCCTACGCCTCCGGGATACGGATACCTCACTCATCGCCTTCCGTGAAAAGCAACTCTCGCCCGCACAAACAATTCTGTTACCAACAAATGAGTCCAGATACTCGAAACAAGAGGAAAAGAAACGCAGCTTTACAACACGACGATGGTGTGTTTAGGCCTCGACGGCCGCAGAAAACATACACACACTACAAGACAACCTAATCCTGCAGGCTCGGACGTCGACAGCCGAAGGGGGCAGCAGCACCCTCGGCATCAACTACACCTTCGGCAGGGTCTGACCTAGCCTCGGACGGCGACGCGGTCGGAGGGCCCCCACTCTGAAGGACGACATCAGCACCACGCCCGGGCCATCGCCGCCAGGGTCTTCTTCGAGAATCCGGCCCGAGCAGGCGGCTCGGCCGGCCACCCCGAGGTCTCGGCCAGCTGTCCCCCAAAGACATCAGCTCGACTTGTGGTCTCGGCAGCTCAACTCCGGCGTCGGTTCTGCCAGTGGACGACCCGGCCAGGCTCTAGCCAACCACACCTCCTTTTCGAAGCCAACTCTGCCTCCATTCGTGCTGACACCGCTACCTCCGGCTTCGGCTCATCGAAGGGCGGCCGAGGGGTTCCTTTAACTAAGCGAGAGGGGCCTCGGACAGTAAGGCCGACCGAGCCGAGGGACTCCTACTCCTCCGGGATACGGATACCTCACTCGTCACCTTTGCACGAGGCAACTCACGCTCGGTGAAGCGGTTCAGATAATCGACAAGGCAAGTCTTAGTGCTCGAAATGAAGAAAAAACACGGCTCCGTGCCGAAAATACGTACACGTTCAGGCCTCGACAGCCACAATGAACAAAACACCGACACTTAAGGTGCCTTTACAAATGGAACTCCGGTTCCACCTTCGCAGGTACGAACAACCCCACACGATTGGGGGGGCCTGCGGAGCAACAGAAGACCGACGAACGGCTCGTCGTCGCCCACCCCGGCAGCGGCAACGACGACGACTTCTGCTCTGGAGGGCCGAACAGCAGCAGCGATGACCTCAGGGCGGATGCTGCTGCCATGAGGCCCTCGCCCATGCCCCCAACTGGAGAGGCAAGGACGGGCAGAAGGCCGTAGAGTTGGAGGTCATTCCGTGGGTAGCGCCGGCTAGCTCATCAGCGGCGGAACCTCTTCCAGCTGCCCTGGCGGAAGGCGGCACCGGGAGCGGCTCCGAAGCCGCTCGGCTCAGAGAGCCGGGCACGCGGCAGCTGCCCATGCCACAAACGGTGGACGCCCTTCCCCCGATCACTGAGGGAAGGAGCGGGCCGCCACCCGCACAGGGACTGACCCCAACTCGGCACACTCCCCTCCCCAGCACTGATGATGAACATCCTTGTTGGCGTTTCGAGACCGGGGGGGTCCCTAAGCCGACGAGTGAGTGTGCCGCGTGCCCCAGCCCAGATGGGTCGAGCGCGTGGGCGAGCGCGAAGGGGGGAAAGCGAGGTGGCCGGAGCCGAGTCGTGAGGGAGGTGGAGATCCCGCGGCCTTCGTGTTCGTCCCGTGCCCAGGTTGGGTGCGCTTGCAGTAGGGGTTACAAGCGTCCACGCGGGTGAGGGAAGCGAGCGGCCCCAAGAGAGCGCCTGCCCCGTCCTCGTTCTCGCGCGGCCAACCCTCTCTAAGAAGGCCCTGGTCCTTCCTTTTATAGGCGTAAGGAGAGGATCCAGGTGTACAATGGGGATGTAGCAAGGTGCTACGTGTCTAGCGGGGGTGAGCTAGCGCCCTAGGTACATGCCAATGTGGCAGCCGGAGAGATCTTGGCACCCAGCTGGTGTGGTGTCGTGGCTGTCGGAGGAGAAACGGAGCCTGGCGGAAGGACAGCTGTCGGAGCTATTGGGTCCTTGCTGACGTCCCCCTGCTTCCGTAAGGGAGCTGAGAGCCGCCGTCGTCATGGGTCTAGCGAGGCGCCATCATTGCCTATCTGGCGGAGCTAGCCAGATGGGACGTCGGTCTTGTTCTCTGCAGCCCGAGTCGGCTCGGGGTAGGGTGATGATGGCGCTTCCTGTTGACGTGGCGGACTTGTGCCCTAGGTCGGGCGACGTGGAGGCTCCTCCGAGGCCGAGGTCGAGTCTGTCTTCCATGGCCGAGGCCAAGCCCGAGCTCCTGGGTCGGGCGAGGCGGAGGTCGTTTGGCAGAGGCCAGGGCGGAGTCTGACCCCTGGGGTCGGGCGAGGCGGAGTTCGTCGTCTTCTGGGGCCTTAGCCCGAGTCCGAGCCCTGGGTCGGGCGGAGCAGAGTTCGCCGTCTTCCAGGGCCTTAGCCCGAGTCCGAGCCCTGGGTCGGGCGGAGCGGAGTTCGCCGTCTTCCGGGGCCTTAGCCCGAGTCCGAGCCCTGGGTCGGGCGGAGCGGAGTTCGCCGTCTTCCGAGGCCTTAGCCCGAGTCCGAGCCCTGGGTCGGGCGGAGCGGAGTTCGCCGTCTTCCGGGGCCTTAGCCCGAGTCCGAGCCCTGGGTCGGGCGGAGCGGAGTTCGCCGTCTTCCGGGGCCTTAGCCCGAGTCCGAGCCCTAGGTCGGGCGGAGCGGAGTTCGCCGTCTTCCGGGGCCTTAGCCCGAGTCCGAGCCTTGGGTCGGGCGGAGCGGAGTTCGCCGTCTTCTGGGGCCTTAGCCCGAGTCCGAGCCCTGGGTCCGGCGGAGCGGAGTTCGCCGTCTTCCGGGGCCTTAGCCCGAGTCCGAGCCCTGGGTCGGGCGGAGCGGAGTTCGCCGTCTTCCGGGGCCTTAGCCCGAGTTCGAGCCCTGGGTCGGGCGGAGCGGAGTTCGCTGTCTTCCGGGGCCTTAGCCCGAGTCCGAGCCCTGGGTCGGGCGAAGCTTCCTATGGCGCCTTTGGCAAGGCCTGGCTGCCTGTCAGTCTCACTCTGTCAAGTGGCACTGCAGTCGGGATGGCGCAGGCGGCGCCGCGGCGCTGTCCTTTTGTCAGACCGGTCAGTGGAGCGGCGAAGTGACGGCGGTCACTTCGGCTCTGCCAGGGGGCGCGCGTCAGGATAAAGGTGTCAGGCTACCTTTGCGTTAAATGCCCCTGCGACTCGGTCGGTTGGTGCGGCGATTTAGTCAGGGTTGCTTCTTAGCGAAGGCAAGGCCTCGGGGGAGCTGGAGATGCGTCTGCCGTAAAAAGGGGGCCTCGGGCGAGACGGAAACACCTCAGGGTCGGCTGCCCTTGCCTGAGGCTAGGCTCAGGCGAGGCGTGATCGAGTCGCTCGTATGGACTGATCCCTGACTTAATCGCACCCATCAGGCCTCTGCAGCTTTATGCTGATGGGGGTTACCAGCTGAGAATTAGGCGTCTTGAGGGTACCCCTAATTATGGTCCCCGACAGTAGCCCCCGAGCCTCGAAGGGAGTGTTAGCACTCGCTTGGAGGCTTTCGTTGCACTTTTTTTGCAAGGGGACCAGCCTTTCTCGGTTGCATTTTGTTCCGGCGGGTGCGCGCGAGCGCACCCGCCGGGTGTAGCCCCCGAGGCCTCGGAGGAGTGGTTTCACTCCTTTGAGGTCTTAATGCCTTGCGTAATGCTTCGGCTGGTCTGGTGGTTCCCTCATGCGAACTGGCCGTAGCCCGGGTGTACGGTCGGGGCCCAAGTTCTCGGGCTGGTATGTTGACGCTGTCAACGGTTTGGCCGGAGCCGGGTTTGCGAGAGCAGCCCCCGAGCCTCCGCACAGGGCGAGAGGGCGATCAGGGACAGACTCGGCTTTTTACATACGCCCCTACGTCGCCTTTCCGCAAGGAGGAGGGGGGGAGAGCGCCATGTTACCCTCGATGGGCACCGAACATGGTGTCTCCGGTGAGCTGCAAGCGGGTAATCCGAGTGGACGTCCGTGCCCCGTTCGTTGGGGGTCGGCTAGGGGCCCAGAGGCACGCCCAAAAGTACCTGCGGGTGATCTGCCGGACCCGGTCCCCTGGCGACGGGGTCCGAGGGCTCGATGCCTCCCTCCGATGGGATTCCGTTACAGGATCGCTCCCGCTGGTCTCGGAAAAGTCCTAGGGTACCTCGGGAGCGCAGCCCGAGCCTCGGTTATGTATCAAACGTACCCCTGGTCATCCCTCGCTCGGTGTCTGAGGCGACTGTGAACCCTTCGGGGGGCCAGCCTTCGAACCCCTGATCAGTAATGGGCGCGGAGCCCGAGTAGCCTGAGGCGGCCGTGGAACCCTTCGGGGGCCGGCCTTCGAACCTCTGACCAGTAGTGGGTGTAGGGCCCACGCGATCTGAGGCGGCTGTTGAACCCTTCGGGGGGCCAGCCTTCGAACCCCTGATCAGTAAGGAGGCTCGGAGCCTAGTTCCTTCACGGGGAAGGATTCCTTTCGGGGTATCCCCTTTCCTGGTCCCTGTTGCAAGAGATAGAGAAAGAGGAAAAAAGGAAAAAGGATACGAAACCGAACGACGCGGCGTACCTTTTTTGGTGCGGTTGTTTTGGCGAAGGCGAAGCGTCGCCCGCTGCTCCTACGAGAAGCACCGCCTGTCCAGCCGCGGAGTTAATGCGACGGGGCGAGTAGTTGGCGGGGCTGCCGTTGCGCGTGTGCGAGCCGTTCGAGGAACGGGTCACGGGCGCGTCGTCTTCACGCCGTGAGAGGGGGTTCTCTCGCTGCCTCCGGATGGGACGTGAGCTTGGCTGACGGCGTGACCGCTGCTCCCGCGTGCCTGCCACCGTCATCACTGCCGGCCCACTTTTGACCGCGTTGACCGCTTGCGTCAGGCTGGCGCTGCTGGGTCGCGCGCTGGGTCGCCTCGGGTCGCGATATCGGTTCCGCAATCGAGGAGGTGCGGTGGTGGCGCAGGTGGTACAGTTGCTTGCATGCAGCATCCGGCGCGCCGGTCGCGCGACGCGTGGGCCTGGGCCTCCATGCTGGCGTGTCGGGAGTCGGAGAGGCGCGTCCACTTGGCGCGGTTGCATGCCGCCTGCATGGCTACCCGCCCCTTTCGCCCGTTGGTCTGGGCAAAAGTGGAGGCTCACTTGTAACCGCTGGGCGGTTGCGTGCGCCATGCGCGGCGGTTTGGCTTCTTCTGCTCGGAGCCAGTCTGCATGACATGCGGGACCCAGCCCCCGCGCCGCAGGGGAGGGCTTTGGAGCGTGTTGGAGAAGACTCAGCCCGTGACGGTTGGGGACGCAAGCAGGGAGAGTCGCCTTTAAAAGGAGGGCGACCCCTTTCGTAAGGCGACCATGTCTTCTTCCTCCCTTATGCACTGTGTCTTTCCACCTTCCAAGCCCCCGGATGGGGGAAACCGCCGTCCTTTCGCCCCATCGTTGGAGGAACACAACTCCGTGGGAGTTGGTACCTTTCAGCCATCGTTCGGCTTCAAGGATTTTCATCATGCAGCCCGGCTGTACCCCTCTACCGTCGGTCACCCAAGATGGTGACCTCCGGCTTGATGGTGGGGGAAAGCGAGCCGGGCTGCGGCCTCTGCCCCTCCCTCGGCCTCAAGGATTTTCGTCATCCAGGCCAAGATGGAGGATGAGGCGAGTCAGGGGGCTGCCTCCGTGGGGGTCGGTTGCCCTCTTCTTCCCCTGGCATCTAGGGGAGAACGGCATCCTCCAGCTTCACGGAGACTTCCTCCAGCCATGCCGGGAGAGGCGGGTCGCCGTCACACAGTCAGGGCGCAGCGCCGCGTCCTCCGTCCGGACGACGGTTGCGCCGCGCACCATGAGGGCAGTGCCCACGCTCTGGACGGTCCCGGCAAGGGCGAAGACCTGCCGGTGCGCTCCGAGGCGTCGGCGGATGGAGATGGCTTCTCTACCGATGAGATTGCCAACTCCGTCAATAGCCCTGGGTCTCCGTCTCCCGGCCTGAATGGCTGGCTCTCGTCCTCGGTGGGTGAGAGTCCTTCCGCCGTAGCACCCGCCCCAGAGCCGCTGCTATAGCTGCTTCGTTACTCGGGGCGAGGGTAGTTATCGCTGTCGCCGGATTGGGCGGCGGCGGCCACCCGTCGGCCCGCGATCGCTCCGCGGGCTCCCCAATCTTGTGGGGTTGTTCGCGCCCACGGAGACGGAACCGGAGTTCCGTTTGTAATGGCACTTCGAATGCTAGGGTTTTTTGTTCATTTCGGCTTTTGGGGCCTGAACATGTATGTAATTACGGCACGGAGCCGTGTTTTTTCCTCATTTTTGAGCGCTAAGACTCGTCTGTTGACTATCTGAACCGCTTCACCAAGCATGAGTCACCCCGTGTCAAGGTGACGAGTGAGGTATCCGTATCCCGGAGGCATAGGAGTCCCTCGGCTCGGTCGGCCTTGCTGTCCGAGGTTCCTCTAGCTTAGTTAAAGAGACCCCTCGGCCGCTCTTCATCGAGCCGAGGCTAGGGGTAGCGATATCAGCATGAACAGAGGTGGAGTCAGCTCGAAAATGAAACCTGGTTGGCCGGAGCCTAGCCGGGTTGTCCGTTGGCCGGATCGACGTCGGAGCTGATCAGCCGAGGCTTCGAACCGGGCTGGCGCCCTCGGAAGATGGTTGGCCGAGGCCCCAGGGGTAACCGGCCGAGCCGCCTGCTCGGGCCGGATTCCCGGAGAAGTCCCTGGCGGCGATTGTTCGGGCGTGGTGATGACGTCGTCCTTCGGAGCGGAGACCCTCGGACCGCGTCGCCGTCCGAGGCTAGGTCGGGCCTCGCCGAAGGTGTCGCTGATGCCGAGGGTGTTGCTGCCCCCTTCTAGCGCCAAGACCCGAGCCTGCAGGATCAGATTGTCTTGTAGCGTGTGCCTTGTGCGGCCGTCGAGGCCAGAACACACACCCTCGCTGCGTTGTAAAGTTGCGTCTCTTTTCCTCTTGTTTCGAGTATCTGGACTTTTTGTCGGTAACAGGGATGTTTGTGCGAGCGAGAGCTGCTTCTCGCGGAAGGTGATGAGTAAGGTATCCGTATCCCGGAGGCGTGGGAGTTCCTCGGCTCGGTCAGCCTTGCCGCTTACGCGTACTTTCACCCGTCCATGAGGCCCTGTCACCGACTCGGTCGAGAAGGCTCGAAGGATCGCTTCGGCAGAAGGGCTTTCGAACGTAAAGACTTGTTCGATCCGCGGAGCCACTTTATCCGAACGCGAGTTACTTATCGCAGAAGGTGATGAGTGAGGTATCCGTATCCCGGAGGCGTAGGAGTCCCTCGGCTCGGTCAGCCTTGGCTGCTTACGTGTACTCCGTCGTTTCCAGGACCCACTTTTCGAAGTAGTCAAAAAGCACGAAAGATATTCTGGTAGAAGAGATTTTTTTCGAGGAAAATTTTGACGCAGAGGGGGTTTCCCCCCTTTTAGCCCCCGAGGGAGGGTCGGGCTTTGCCGAGGCGAGGCCGACCCTTCCTTGTTGACTAAACTTTGCGTGAGTGCAAGGTATATGAACAACTTGGAAACATCTTAAGGGTAGAAGCGACATAGCTATTGGATGTTCCATGCGTTGTCGTAGACCTCGCCTTGACTGTTGGCCAGCTTGTACGTTTTGGGCTTTAGGACTTTGGCGATGACGAATGGCCCCTCCCAGGGGGGCGTGAGCTTGTGCCTCCCTCGGGCGTCTTGCCGTAGTCGAAGCACCAGGTCGCCCACCTGGAGGTCTCGGGGTCGGACCCCTCGGGCGTGGTAGCGTCGCAGGGACTGCTGATACCGCATCGAGTGTAGTAAGGCCCTGTCCCGAGCCTCTTCCAGCTGGTCCAGCGAGTCTTCTCGGCTAGCTCGGTTGCTTTGATCGTCGTAGGCCCTCGTCCTCGGGGAGCCGTATTCCAGGTCAGTGGGCAAGACGGCCTCGGCCCCGTAGACCAGGAAGAACGGCGTGAAACCCGTGGCTCGGCTCGGCGTTGTCCTCAGGCTCCAGACCACCGAGGGGAGTTCCTTCATCCATCGCTTGCCGAACTTGTTGAGGTCGTTGTAAATCCGAGGCTTGAGCCCTTGTAGAATCATGCCGTTGGCACGCTCTACTTGCCCATTCGACATGGGATGAGCTATGGCAGCCCAGTCCACCCGGATGTTGTGATCCTCGCAAAAATCCAAGAATTTTCTGCCGGTGAACTGGGTGCCGTTGTCGGTGATGATGGAGTTTGGGACCCCGAAGCGATGGATGATGTTGGTGAAGAACGCCACCGCCTGCTCGGACCTGATGCTGTTTAGGGGTCGGACCTCGATCCACTTGGAGAATTTGTCGACGGCGACCAGCAGGTGCGTGTAGCCCCCGGGCGCCTTCTGCAGAGGGCCGACGAGGTCCAGACCCCACACAGCGAAGGGCCAGGTGATGGGTATCGTCTGCAGAGCCTGAGCGGGCAGGTGGGTCTGCTTCGCATAGAATTGACACCCTTCGCAGGTGCGGACGGTTCTAGTGGCGTCAGCCACCGCCGTTGGCCAGTAGAAGCCTTGCCGGAAAGCGTTCCCGACGAGGGCTCGAGGTGCTGCGTGATGGCCGCAAGCCCCCGAGTGTATCTCTTTCAGGAGTTCCTGACCTTCGGCGATGGAGATGCATCGCTGGAGGATGCCCGAGGGGCTGCGGTGGTAGAGCTCTTTCTCTTCGCCCAGCAAGACGAACGACTTGGCGCGTCGCGCTACCCGCCGAGCCTCGGCCTGGTCGAGGGGTAGCTCTCCTTGGTGGAGATATTGCAGGTACGGGGTCTGCCAATCTCGATCAGGCGTGACCCCGCTCCGCTCCTCTTCGATGCGCAGCGCCTCGCCCTCGGGGGCCGAGGGTTCCTCGGGCTGAACCGAGGACGCCTCGGGCTGGGCCGAGGGTACCTCGGACTGGGCCGAGGACGCCTCGGGCTCGGGCGTGTCGTTGATCTTGACGGAGGGTTGGTGCAGATCCCGGGAGAATACGTCCGGGGGAACCGTCGTTCGCCCCGAGGCTATCTTCGCCAGCTCGTCCGCAGTCTCGTTGTAGCGCCGGGCGATGTGGTTAAGCTCGAGCCCGTAGAACTTGTCTTCCAGGCGCCGAACCTCATCGCAGTAGGCCTCCATCTTCGGGTCGCGGCAGTGGGAGTTCTTCATGACCTGGTCGATGACGAGCTGCGAGTCGCCGCGAGCGTCGAGGCGTCGGACCCCTAGCTCGATGGTGATTCGCAATCCGTTGATCAGAGCTTCGTACTCAGCCACATTGTTGGACGCCGGGAAATGGAGGCGCAGCACGTAGCGCAGGTGTTTCCCGAGGGGCGAGACGAAGAGCAGGCCTGCGCCGGCTCCCGTCTTCATCAGCGACCCGTCGAAAAACATGGTCCAGAGCTCCGGTTGGATCGGAGCCGTCGGCAACTGGGTGTCGACCCATTCGGCTACGAAGTCCGCCAGTACCTGGGACTTGATGGCCTTCCGCGGGGCGAACGAGATTGTCTCGCCCATGATTTCCACCGCCCATTTTGCGATCCTGCCCGAGGCCTCTCGGCACTGGATGATCTCCCCCAGGGGGAAGGATGATACCACAGTCACCGGATGAGACTCGAAGTAATGTCGCAACTTTCGCCTCGTCAGGATCACTGCATACAGTAGCTTCTAAACTTGTGGGTAGCGGATCTTGGTTTCGGACAGCACCTCGCTGACGAAGTAAATTGGCCTCTGAATGGGCAATGCATGCCCCTCTTCTTGCCTTTCGACCACAATCGCGGCGCTAACCACCTGAGTGGTCGCGGCGACGTAGACCAAGAGGGCTTCTCCATTAGCTGGGGGTACCAAGATAGGCGCCTTGGTGAGAAGCGCCTTCAGGTTCCCGAGAGCTTCCTCGGCCTCAGGGGTCCAAGTGAAGCATTCGGCCTTCCTTAAGAGGCGGTACAGAGGCAGGCCTCTTTCGCCGAGGCGTGAGATGAAACGGCTCAATGCCGCGAGACATCCCATGACCCTCTGTACGCCTTTTAAGTCCTTGATGGGCCCCATGCTGGTGATGGCTGCGATCTTCTCCGGGTTGGCTTCGATGCCTCGCTCGGAGACGATGAACCCCAGGAGCATGCCTCGGGGCACCCCGAAGACACACTTCTCGGGATTGAGCTTGACGTCCTTTGCCTTGAGACACCGGAATGTCACTTCAAGGTCGGAGAGGAGGTCGGAGGCTTTCCTTGTCTTCACTATGATGTCATCGACGTAGGCCTCGACCGTGCGACCGATGTGTTCGCCGAACACATGGTTCATGCACCGCTGGTACGTTGCACCCGCGTTCCTCAAACCGAACGGCATGGTGACATAGCAGTACATGCCGAAGGGCGTGATGAAAGAAGTCGCGAGCTGGTCGGACTCTTTCATCTTGATTTGATGATACCCTGAGTAGGCATCGAGGAAAGACAGGGTTTCACACCCAGCAGTGGAATCCACGATTTGATCGATGCGAGGTAGAGGGTAGGGAACCTTCGGACATGCTTTGTTGAGACCAGTGTAGTCTACACACATCCGCCATTTCCCCCCTTTCTTTCTCACAAGCACAGGGTTGGCAAGCCATTCGGGATGGAATACCTCTTTGATGAACCCTGCTGCCATTAGCTTGTGGATCTCCTCGCCTATCACCCTGCGCTTTTCCTCGTCGAATCGGCGCAGAGGCTGCCTGACCGGTCGGGCTCCGGCCCGAATATCCAGCGAGTGCTCGGCGACATCCCTCGGTATGCCGGGCATGTCCAAGGGACTCCACGCAAAGACGTCGGCGTTTGCGCGGAGAAAGTCGACGAGCACTGCTTCCTATTTGGGGTCGAGCCCGGAACCGATCCGGACCTGCTTGGAGGTGTCGCCACTGGGGTCGAGAGGGACGGCCTTAACCGTCTCCGCCGGCTCGAAATTGCCAGCGTGTCGCTTCACGTCTGGCACCTCTCGGGAGAGGTTTTCCAGGTCGGCGATGAGGGCTTCGGACTCGGCGAGGGCCTCGGCGTACTCCACGCACTCCACGTCGCATTCGAACGCGTGTTTGTACGTGGGGCCGACAGTGATGACCCCGCTGGGGCCCGGCATCTTGAGCTTCAGGTAGGTGTAGTTGGGGATGGCCATGAACTTCGCGTAGCATGGCCTCCCCAATACCGCGTGGTAGGTTCCTCGAAACCCGACCACCTCGAACGTCAAAGTCTCCTTTCAGAAGTTGGAGGGTGTTCCGAAGCAGACAGGAAGGTCGAGCTGTCCGAGGGGCTGGACGCGCTTCCTAGGAATGATCCCGTGGAAGGGCGCAGCGCCTGCTCGGACGGAGGACAGATCGACGCGCAGGAGCCTGAGGGCCTCGGCGTAGATGATGTTGAGGCAGCTGCCCCCATCCATCAGGACCTTGGTGAGCCTGACGTCGCCGATGATGGGGTCGACGACGAGCGGGTACTTCCCTGGGCTCGGCACGTGGTCGGGGTGGTCAGCTTGGTCGAAGGTGATGGGCTTGTCGGACCAGTCTAGGTAGACTGGCGCCGCCTCCTTCACCGAGCAGACCTCCCGACGCTCTTGCTTGCGATGCCGAGCCGAGGCATTCGCCGCATGCCCTCCGTAGATCATGAAGCAGTCGCGGACCTCGGGGAACTCTCCTGCTTGGTGATCTTCCTTTTTGTCGTCGTCGCGGGCCCTGCCACCCTCTGCGGGTGGCCCGGCCTTGTGGAAGTGGCGCCGAAGCATGACGCACTCCTCGAGGGTGTGCTTGACGGGCCCCTGATGGTAAGGGCACGTCTCCTTGAGCATCTTGTCGAAGAGGTTAGCACCTCCGGGGGGCTTTCGAGGGTTCTTGTACTCAGCGGCGGCGACAAGGTCCGCGTCGGCGGCGTCGCGTTTCGCTTGCGACTTCTTCCTGCCTTTCTTCTTGGCGCCGCGCGGAGTAGACGCCTCGGAAGCATCCTCCGACGGGCGGCCCTAGGGCTGCTTGTCCTTTCGGAAGATGGCCTCGACTGCCTCCTGGCCAGAGGCGAACTTAGTGGCGATGTCCATCAGCTCGCTCGCCCTGGTGGGGGTCTTGTGACCCAACTTGCTCACCAGGTCACGGCAAGTGGTGCCGGCAAGGAACGCGCCGATGACATCTGAGTCGGTGATGTTGGGTAGCTCGGTGCGCTGCTTCGAGAATCGCCGGATGTAGTCCCGAAGAGACTCCCCCGGCTGTTGCCGGCAGCTTCGGAGGTCCCAGGAATTCCCGGGGCGCACGTACATGCCCTGGAAGTTGCCGGCGAAGGCTTGGACCAAATCCTCCTAGTTGGAGATCTGCCCCGGAGGCAGGTGCTCCAACCAGACGCGAGCAGTGTCGGAGAGGAACAGGGGGAGGTTGCGGATGATGAGGTTGTCGTCGTCCGTTCCACCCAGTTGGCAGGCCAAGCAGTAGTCCGCGAGCCACAATTCCGGTTTTGTCTCCCCCGAGTACTTTGTGATAGTAGTCGGGGGTCGGAATCGGGCCGGAAACGGCGCCCGCCGGATGGCCCGGCTGAAGGCCTGCGGACCGGGTGGTTCGGGCGAGGGACTCCGATCCTCCCCGCTGTCGTAGCGTCCCCCACGCCTGGGGTGATAGCCTCGGCGCACCCTTTCGTCGAGGCAGGCCCGACGGTCGCGATGATGGTGCTCGTTGCCGAGGTGGCCCGGGGCCGCAGGCGCGGTGTTGCGCGTGCGCCCGGTGTAGACCGAGGCTTCCCGCATGAATCGGGAAGTCGCGGCATGAGGTTCCGAGGGGTACCCCTGCCTTCGGGAGGCAGAGCTCTCGGCCCGCCGGGCCGCAGCGCCTTCCAGGAGATTCTTGAGCTCTCCCTGGATTCGCCAACCCTCGGTGGTTGATGGCTCCGGCATCGCGCGGAGGAGCATCGCTGCGGCTGCCAGGTTCTGACCGATCCCGCTGGATGCGGGTGGCGGCCTGTCCTTGGCATCGTTGGCGACGCGGTGCTGGAAACCCTGGGGCAGGTGACGTATTTCTCCGGCCGGGGGCTGGCCCGCCCATACCTGCCCGACGTCCCGGCGGATCGACTCGAGCGCTCCTGCTCCCTCGTCGAGCCGGGCCTGCGCCCCGCGGACTTGCTCGAGCTGTGGGTCGTGACCCCCCGCCGGAACGGGGACCACAGCTAGCTCCCGCGGGATGTCGGCGCGAGGCACTGGCCTAGGGAGATTGCCATCCTCCGGCATGCCGAGGCGGTTGCCTTCGGAGGGATCCCCTAGCTCGACGTGGAAACATTCGCGGCTCGGGCCGCAGTCCTTGTCGTCAAGGCTGCGGCTGCCGTCGGAACAGTCGGAGAGGCAGTAGTTACATGCGGTCATGAAGTCCCTCATGGCACTGGGGTTGCCAGATCCAGAGAAATCCCAGCAGATGCTGGGATCGTCATCTTCCTCGGACCCAGAGGGCCTGTAGGTCGAGACGTCCGTCAATCGGTCCCAAGGCGACCGCACACGAAACCCCAGAGGGGTTGCACTCGCCTCAACGTGAGCGCCCGCCAAAGCGAGGTCGCTAGGCGGGTTGAGGTCGAGTCGAAAGGACGTAGGATGGGAATCAGTCGGTACCTTTTGGTCGACGAGGAGCGACGTAGTCACCTCGGGGACTGATTGCGCTGTCGTCTTGGGTACGAGGGCGACGTCCTGCAGGCCCTCCGCGAGCGTGCTGGCGTCGTCCACTTGCTCGGGATTGGCGTGTCGCGGGGGGACGGCGCCCGCCTTCGTCTCAAACGCGAGGTCGACACCCGACGCGTCCTCCGTTGGGGCGCTGGGGATGTCGATTCGCTCGACAGCCGACGGAGCGCAGCCTCCCGCCCGGCCTTGGTTGCCCCGCCTCCTCCTCCGATGGCGGGGGAGAGGACGGGGCGAGCTCAAATGTTGTTCTTCCACCACGCGGGGAAGATGTCGTCGATTCCGCCGCCGGTGGGCGGGCTGTCGGCCGCCATTGTCGTCGTCGCGCGGCGGTGGAAGGAGTATCATGTCGTAGCTGCCGTCGAGAGACATGAACTCGAGACTCCCGAAACGGAGCACCGTCCCGGGTTGGAGAGGTCGTTGGAGACTGCCCATCTGGAGCTTGACGGGAAACTGCTCGTCAACACGCAGCAGGCCCCTACCTGGCGCGCCAACTGTCGGCGTTTCGAGACCGGGGGGGTCCCTAAGCCGACGAGTGAGTGTGCCGCGTGCCCCAGCCCAGATGGGTCGAGCGCGTGGGCGAGCGCGAAGGGGGGAAAGCGAGGTGGCCGGAGCCGAGTCGTGAGGGAGGTGGAGATCTCGCGGCCTTCGTGTTCGTCCCGTGCCCAGGTCGGGTGCGCTTGCAGTAGGGGGTTACAAGCGTCCACGCGGGTGAGGGAAGCGAGCGGCCCCAAGAGAGCGCCTGCCCCGTCCTCATTCCCGCGCGGCCAACCCTCTCTAAGAAGGCCCTGGTCCTTCCTTTTATAGGCGTAAGGAGAGGATCCAGGTGTACAATGGGGATGTAGCAAGGTGCTACGTGTCTAGCGGGGGTGAGCTAGCGCCCTAGGTATATGCCAATGTGGCAGCCGGAGAGATCTTGGCACCCAGCTGGTGTGGTGTCGTGGCTGTCGGAGGAGAAACGGAGCCTGGCGGAGGGACAGCTGTCGGAGCTGTTGAGTCCTTGCTGACGTCCCCCTGCTTCCGTAAGGGAGCTGAGAGCCGCCGTCGTCATGGGTCTAGCAGGGCGTCATCATTGCCTATCTGGCGGAGCTAGCCAGATGGGACGTCGGTCTTGTTCTCTGCGGCCCGAGTTGGCTCGGGGTAGGGTGATGATGGCGCTTCCAGTTGACGTGGCGGACTTGTGCCCTAGGTCGGGCGACGTGGAGGCTCCTCCGAGGCCGAGGTCGAGTCTGTCTTCCATGGCCGAGGCCGAGCCCGAGCTCCTGGGTCGGGCGAGGCGGAGGTCGTTTGGCAGAGGCCAGGGCGGAGTCCGACCCCTAGGGTCGGGCGAGGCGGAGTTCGTCGTCTTCCGGGGCCTTAGCCCGAGTCCGAGCCCTGGGTCGGGCGGAGCGGAGTTCGCCGTCTTCCGGGGCCTTAGCCCGAGTCCGAGCCCTGGGTCGGGCGGAGCGGAGTTCGCCGTCTTCCGGGGCCTTAGCCCGAGTCCGAGCCCTGGGTCGGGCGGAGCGGAGTTCGCCGTCTTCCGGGGCCTTAGCCCAAGTCCGAGCCTTGGGTCGGGCGGAGCTTCCTATGGCGCGTTTGGCAAGGCCTGGCTGCCTGTTAGTCTCACTCTGTCAAGTGGCACTACAGTCGGGATGGCGCAGGCGGCGCTGTCCTTTTGTCAGACCGGTCAGTGGAGCGGCAAAGTGACGGCGGTCACTTCGGCTCTGCCAGGGGGCGCGCATCAGGATAAAGGTGTCAGGCTACCTTTGCGTTAAATGCCCCTGCGACTCGGTCGGTTGGTGCGGCGATTTAGTCAGGGTTGCTTCTTAGCGAAGGCAAGGCCTCGGGCGAGCCGGAGATGCGTCTGCCGTAAAAAGGGGGCCTCGGGCGAGACGGAAACACCTCAGGGTCGGCTGCCCTTGCCCGAGGCTAGGCTCAGGCGAGGCGTGATCGAGTCGCTCGTATGGACTGATCCCTGACTTAATCGCACCCATCAGGCCTCTGCAGCTTTATGCTGATGGGGGTTACCAGCTGAGAATTAGGCGTCTTGAGGGTACCCCTAATTATGGTCCCCGACAATCCTTGAAGCTGAGGGAGGGGCAGAGGCCGCGGCCCGGCTCGCTTCTCCCCGCCATCAAGCTGGAGGTCACCGTCTTAGGTGACCACCAGCGAGGGGATGCAGCCGAGCTGCATGATGAAAATCCTTTAAGCCGAACGATGGCTGAAAGGTACCAACTTCCACGAAGTTGCGTTCCTCCGACGACGGAAGGATTGCGGGCGTCCCCCGCCCGGGGGCTCGGAAGGTGGAAAGACACGATGCATGAGGGGAGCGCGAAGACATGGTTGCCCTCCAAGGGGGTCGCCCCCCTTTTAAAGGCGACTCTCCCCGCTTGCGTCCTCAACCGTTGCGGGTTGAGTCTTCTTCAACACGCTCCAAGATTCTCCCCCCCCCCCACGGCGCGGGGGCTGGGTCCCACACATCATGCAAGCCGGTCAGGGGGAGAAGAAGCCAAACCGCCGCGCGCGCGGTGCATGCAACCACCCGGCGGTTACAGGCACTCCTCCACTTTCGCCCAGACAAGCGGGTGAAAGGGCGGACAGCCATGCAGGCGGCATGCAACCGTGCCAAGTGGGCACACCCCTCCGACTCCAACACGCCCAGCACGGAGGTCCAGGCCCACGCGTCATGCAACCGGCATGCCGGCTGCTACGTGCGAGCAACTGCACCGCCACTCGCGCCACTACTGCGCCTCCTCGACTATGGAGTCAATACCGCGACTCGAGGCAACCCTGCAGTGCCAGCCAAGCGCGACGGTCAAATGCGGCCAAAAATGGGCCGACAGTAATGGCGGTGACAGGCGGGCAGGAGCAGCGATCACGTCGTCGGCCAAGCTTACGTCCCATCCAGGGGCAGCGAGGGAGCCCTCTCCCACGGCGTGAAGACGGTGCGCCCGTGATCCGTTCCTCGAACGGCTCGCACACGCGCAACGACCGCCTCGCGAACCGCTCGCCCCGTCGCATTAACTCCGCGGCAGGACAGGCGGCGCCTTAGGCGGGAGAAGCAAGCGACGCTTCGCCCTCGCCATAATGACCGCGTCGAAAGAGGTACGCCACGTCATTCGACTTCGCATCCTTTTCCTTTTCCTCTTTCTCTCTCTTACAACAGGGACCGAGAAAGGGGGATACCCGAAAAGGACCCTTCTCCGTGAAGGAAACAGGCTCCGAGCCTCCCTACTGATCATAGGTTCGAAGGCTAGCCCCTCGGAGGGGTTCAACAGCCGCCTCAAATCGATTGGGTTCTGCGCCCACTACTGGTTAGAGGTTCGATGGCTGGCCCCTCGAAGGGTTCAACGGCCGCCTCAGGCCACTCGGGCTCCGCGCCCATTACTGATCAGGGGTTCGTAGGCTGGCCCTCGAAGGGTTCACAGTCGCCTCAGACACAGAGCGAGGGATGACCCTGGGTACGTTCGATACATAACCAAGGCTCGGGCTACGCTCCCGAGGTACCCTAGGACATTTCCGAGACCAGCGGGAGCGATCTTGTAACGGAATCCCATCAGAGGGAGGCATCGAGCCCTCGGACCCCGTCAAAAGGGGACCGGGTCCGGTAGATCACCCGAAGGTATTTTTGGAGCGCGCCTCCGGGCCTCTAGCCGACCCCTAGCAAATGGGGCACGGGCGTCCGCTCGGATTACCCGCCAGCAGCTCACCGGAAACACCATGTTCGGCGCCCTTCGAAGGCAACATGGCGCTTTCCCCCCCTCCTCCTTGCGGAAAGGCGACGCAGGGGCGTATGTAAAAAAGTCGAGTCTGTCCCTGACCGTCCTCACGCCCTGTGTAAAGGCTCGAGGGCTGCTCTCGCGAACCCGGCTCCGGCCAACCCGTTGACAGCGTCAACATACCAGCCCGAGAACTTGGGACCCGACCGTGCACCCGGGCTATGGCCAGCTCGCATGAGGGAACACCCAGACCAGCCGAAGTGTTGCGAAACGCACTAAGACCTCGAAGGAGTAAAACTACTCCTCCGAGGCCTCGGGGGCTACACCCGGCGGGTGCGCTCGCGCGCACCCACCGGAACAGAATGCAACCGAAAAAGGCTGGTCCCCTTGCAAAAAAGTGCGGCAAAAGCCTCCAAGCGAGTATTAGTACTCCCTTGGAGGCTCGGGGGCTACTGTCGGGGACCATAATTAGGGGTACCGTGAAGACCCCTAAATCTCAGCTGGTAACCCCCATCAGCACAAAGCTGCAAAGGCCTGATGGGCGCGATTAAGTCAAGGATCGGTGCATTCAAGGGGTGCATTCAAGGGACACGATCGTGCCTCGCCCAAGCCTAGCCTCGGGCAAGGGAAGCCGACCCCGGAGAACCTACGTCTCGCGCGAGGACCCCCCTCCAGCAACGGGCACACTATCGGCTCGCCCGAGGCCCAGTCTTCACCGAGAAGCAACCTTGGCCACATCGCCACGCCGACCGACCAAATCGCAGGGGCATTTAATGCAAAGGTGGCCTGACACCTTTATCCTGACGCACGCCCTCCAGTCGACAGAGCCAAAGTGACCGCAGTCACTTCGCCGCTCTACTGACCGGTCTGACAAGAGGACAGCGCCGCCTGTGCCGCTCCGACTGCTGAGCCACCCGACAGAGTGAGGTTCACAGCAGCCAAGGCCGGCCTCGGGTGTCATAGGAAACTCCGCCTCGCCCGACCCCAGGGCTCGGACTCGGGCTCAGCCCCGGAAGACGGCGAACTCCGTTCCGCCCGACCCAGGGCTCGGACTCGGGCTCAGCCCCGGAAGACGACGAACTCCGCTCCGCCCGACTCAGGGCTTGGACTCGGGCTCAGCCCCGGAAGACGACGAACTCCGCTCTGCCCGACCCAGGGCTCGGACTCGGGCTCAGCCCCGGAAGACGGCGAACTCCGCTCTGCCCGACTCAGGGCTCAGACTCGGGCTCAGCCCCGGAAGACGGCGAACTCCGCCTCGCCCGACCCCAGGGCTCGGACATGGGCTTAGCCCCGGAAGACGACGAACTCCGCCTCGCCCGACCCGAGGGCTCGACCTCGACCTTGACCTCGGAGAAGCCTCCACCTCGCCCAGCTTAGGGCACGGACCGACCACGTCAACAGGAAGCGCCATCATTACCCTACCCCCGAGCTGACTCAGGCTACGGGGAACTAGACCGGTGTCCCATCTGGCTCGCTCCACCATGCGAGTAATGATGGCGCCCCCCGCATGCCCTGTGACGACGGCGGCTCTCAGCCCCCTTACGGAAGCAAGAGGACGTCAGCAAGGACTCGACAGCCCCAACAGCTGTCCTTCCGTCAGGCTCCAGCGCTCCTCCGACGGCCACGACACCACACGAACTAGGTGCCAAGACCTCTCTGGCTGCCACGATGGCATGTACTTAGGGCGCTAGCTCTCCACCGCTAGACACGTTAGCACATTGCTACACTCCCCATTGTACACCTGGATCCTCTCCTTACGCCTATAAAAGGGAGGACCAGGGCCCTCTTACAGAAGGTTGGCCCGCGCGGAGGAGGACGGGACGACGCTCGCGCAAGGCCGCTCGCTCCCACTCCCGCGTGGACGCTTGTATCCCCCTACTGCAAGCGCACCCGACTTAGGCGCGGGGCTAACACGAAGGCCGCGGGATCCACTCTCTCACGCCTGCCTCCCTCCGGCTGCTTCCTTTCCCCCCTTCGCGTTTCGCCTCGCGTCGACCCATCTGGGCTGGGGCACGCGGCGACAATTCACTCGTCGGTCCAAGGACCCCCCGGGTTTCGAAACACCGACATTTTCTGTTATTAATATAAAATATTATCACTGATACATATTGTCATATATAAAAAATCACTAGTTGGTTGCCCGTGCGTTGCGACAGCTTACAACAATATCTATGTAAATTATCCACCAAAAAAATTTCAAGATTTTTTATTAATCGTCTCCGCTCTCTGTATAATATTTTTTTATTTGGCTAACTGATGTTATTGTTTACTCCATCCAATATGTCTTGGTACAACACAGCCAATGAAGTGAGCGATTAGAATAGAGTTCACAACAACTGACTGAACGAACAAATATTATAAAATAACATAATTCCACCATACAGAGATCAAATAAGAGAAAATTTGTGTGCTCAAGTTTCTAAAATGAGTCACATGAACTCAAACTTATAAAAAAGATAGATCAAAATATGAAGTGATTGCTAAAGTCAGGTATCAATAAAAACTGGATGTGCTCCATATAAATTATGCTACTTCTTAGTAATTACTAACGTTTAAAACCAACAAATAACCTTTCATTTTACTATTAGTGTGACAAATCATTGTTAGACAAATCATTGTTGCTCCATCCAATTTAGCAACATCAAACACCATTAAGTCCATTGCGCTAATATAGTCTCAGAAACGATCTAATGCTTGCAAGAGCCAAGAACGACGTGTCGTGCTTGGGCTGTAGCCTCGGCCCATAATGCTGGCACGGCTCGACACGATTATATTTTTTTATTTTACATATATATACATATATACAATTTATATTCAATATTAAAAACATCTTAGCATGATGTTCTACTAGTAGACAGCTTCACCCAATGTATCCCGCCCTTCTTCCATCAGGGCATGGGTTCGAACCCCACCTCCTGCACCATTTTTTAACATTTTACGCTGATTTAATCAAATGGGCCAATGGGCTGGCCCGACACAGTCATCAGGTCGGCATGACGTACCTGGCCAGAGTTTTTTTAATATTTTACGCTGATTTAATCAAATGGGCCGACGGGCTAGCCTAGCACAGTCAGCAGGTCGGCATGACGTGCCTGGAACAGAGTTGTGGCTCACGGGCATCTAGTCCGTGTCGGGCCGCCGTTTGGTCATCTATAGGCGTGCATCGGGTTAATTTGAAATAGCTGTGAGGGGTTATTTATAAAAAAATGACGCGGGACGACCGTTGAAACTGGTGCGTTAAGTATAGTATAGATTATGTGTACATCAAAATGAACACATTTGTTACAATGAGTAATCTTTTTATAAGGTAATTATATATTTTTATTATTAACTAGTACACGAAAATAACATCACGTGAAAGTTTAACGAGTCCTCGCGGAAAACGGGGATGAAGAATGCTTCACCGTCTCTGTTTATCCATCGGGGAAGAATTTTTCTCGTTTACATCCGTGGATAAAAAAAACTTTTCCATCGTCCTCGTCCTATAATAGAGGAATTCCTGCGGGGAATCGGGGATCGGGCCTATTGCCATCTCTGGTTGCATCCGTTTGTTCCATCTGTGCAGTCGTACATGTTGAGAACTACATTACCACGGATCACCAGATTCGCTCCCTTCCCTCCCATTAGCAGTATAGGCGCAAGAAGCTATAGAGAATCTGTCTCCCTTCCCATAAGCACGACAGAGGAAACACACGAGACATAGAATATAGGGTTGGCCTCTGGCCTCTTTCTCATCTATGTATTATGAGGGGGTGTACAAGTTCCTTATATAGAGATGTAAGACCCCTCAGGGGCAAAGTCGGTATTTGCCCACATAACCCTAACTAGGGTTACTTAACACTCCCCCTTGGGCGAATACCGCGACCAACATATGCCTCTTTAAAACTCCTAAAACCCAGTGGGAAAAATATAGAGAAAGAGTACATGGTGACGCAAATTACATTTGCACTTTGTTGCCTCATTAAAAACCTTATGTGAGAAACTTCAGAAAAACTCACCAAGGAAATAGAGTACAGCAAATGTCATCAGGACAAATTTTGATCTTCTGGATCAAGATTCCATCGAATCTTCTACAAGGGCTAAATTTAGAAATGTGCTCCCCTAATCCTTGCAAAACTGTATCAATATGGCACAACACGTTCAGACCTTCTTCTAGAAGTATACACACATAGAGATTTAGCAAACGGATTGCATACTGTTGCAAGGATTATATCAGGAACTTCACCTCTACTCACTTCTAGGAATTACGAGGTAAGTGCACGTATCAATATAAACAAGCCACTTTGACTGATGGTGTTCAATCGACTGGATCTTTATATTTGATAGAAACTTCCATAAAGGTTCACATATTGATCATCAAGCTGATGCCTTCAGGACATAGAATATGACATTTATTGTCTCATGATTGTGATCAATATAAGCATTCGCTCCCCCTAACGATAACATCTGTCAAAGTCGTTATCCCTCATAACTCAAGCATATTCTTCAAGATATGTCTCATTGTTTATCTGAAATAACGAGAATGGATGAGGTTGGGTGCTATAATTTTCTATCTTACACCACAATTTATACATAGTTGTGCAAAGCAAGTAACATGTCCTTCTATAGGACTTTAGGGGATAATATAGTTGCAATAGTACATATTCTAAATATGACACATCGCTCTAAACGTTCATCCATTGCAACATCTATGATGGATATATCGTTATAGTCTGTCATTCTGGCATAATGGGGATATTTTGCTAGTAACACCTAAACCTTATAGGTTTCTGCCATCGGGGCTTTAGAGGATACCGTAATTCCACATATAGTGGAAAATACCATGAGTAAAGATCATGGAATGCACATGTGCTTATTCGGTAAACTTCAAGTCCTTTGGTACCTCATCTTATTCCTTTTCGAGTCTATATGGGTCTTTATCCCTTTATAGGGATTATCAAACTTTGGTGTTTAACACAGACTTTATTTCTTCTGGAAAGGTTCCATCAAGGAGCTATAATCTCATCTAGGAGATATTCTCTCTACATAGAAGAGTGTTCATTCGTCAGAAAATGTATTATTCGGTACGAGATTTATATGTTGCATGTTTATAATTCAAAAATATGAGTCCTCCTAGGATCTCATGATAAATCTTCAGAATCCTATTAACTGAATATTTTAATTCATGCCATTTGCCAGATATATTACATAGTGGAACAATGTTTATTCAACACATATGTGGGATGGGTCCCTCACAAGACTACTTGAACCATCGCATTCACCACACATTATTTCAGTGCCCATAAATGTCCGAACTTCAAGCTCGCGACTTTCATTTTGCGATTATTGGTTCAGCCTCGATTGCATTTATCATTGACCCGATAAGAGAGCTTCAAACACTCATGCCTAGGACTTTGTTTTGGATCCCTTTGCAATCTAGAGAAGCAAGATTGGTGTCGACATATTTGTCTCCCACATTTAATAATGATCTCCGTCATTTCCCAAAATGAAAGATTCATTGTTCCATATTTCTAGCACAATGATATTGCGCACATTGCTAGGAATTTCATCATAAAGATGAACCTCTTCATGAGGAAAATCACCAGCAGGGCGAGTTCATCGGAGGAGAGTTATTATATACCACGTGAATTTGCAATCAGAACATATGCTTTGACTAAGGCCAATAGATCATATTCGCAGGCGTCCCCGAGAATAGATCAAATGCCAATAAGTCAAATGTGGATATGATATTAATCTCGGGTATATCCACATCTACACTAGGTAGAAGCATTCAGAATAATATGGTTACTCCTCAACAATTTCTGGCAAACTCCATACACACAGGAGTACACATCGAACGACAGATTCAGTTTGGCTTTTGTGTGTTTAATAGAATATTGGGGCATTACACTATATGGGCATTCCTCCCTCTAATGCCGAGATGTTCTTAAAAGCATACAGATAAAATCCCCAACCACAATCATCTAGTTGTGGCCAATGTATGTTATTGTGGTGATTTATTTGGGAAATCTTATGCACATTACAGATAAGGGTTTTATGCAGTGAGCATTGGACTTAGATTAATGTAGTGGCATGAATACTACATATTTGTCCTTCAACATGAAGGGTTAGTCTCAACATCCAGCGAGACACGCAACAACAAGTTGCTTCGTGGTTACAATTCTGCAAACTTATTGTTAATATTACCAAGTGCATAGTCAATCATTAAGATTTAGACTGATATGCGCAAAACTATTTTATCCATACGGGTCCTTCAGTGGCTCATGCATACCATTCGTTGTTTGGAGCCAGTAGTTGACTTCAGATCAACAAGTAAAATGACCATCAGGGTCTAGCGCTCACAAGGACATTCACTGGTTGCATTATGCTTTTAAGCACATAAGAAAATGTGTGCACATATAATGGTAGTAAAGTGCATGGCACCAGGCCAATGCTGCCAAGCACAGATGTTTATATGCAGAGATGTATAGTCCAGCTCGTTTTATTATTGCCCATGGTTTATCCAATTACTCATACCGTTTTGAAATTAGGTATCGATTTATGCAACATTTTTAGGTATAATAATTTTGAGAGAGAACTTATAACAATAGTTAATTATTTGTGGTGTTGCCAGTAGGGCAAACATTTCTCCTCATATTATATACCAAATTGTTCTATATAGCATTATTTCAATCTATTCTTTGTTCAGCAAAAATACAAGCTTTGGAATAGAACAGACAATGTCAAGAATTCATTTTATCAGGGAAAACCCCCCTGATTGCTAAGACTAAGCAAATGGTGATAACTGCTTGGCAAGAGAGAAAAAAGACCAATATCCGTTTGAGACCAGTCTTCAACAACATATAGTACTACTCTCATACGAAGGAGTCATCGGGACTAGGGAGAATACAATAGGTCTCCATAAGATTTTTATATTTCTATCACAAATTACCATCACTAACAGTATTGTGGTCGAGAAGTGTGGTCTTCGAACGCCATGAACCAAAGACAAATTAATGCCTAATGTAGTTTCAAGCTCTGTGGTGATGTGGGATTTCACGACT
Organism: Zea luxurians; assembly: GCA_029449295.1. Lineage (NCBI taxonomy): Eukaryota > Viridiplantae > Streptophyta > Magnoliopsida > Poales > Poaceae > Zea > Zea luxurians. The sequence continues at coordinate 35,829,315 of JAOPSE010000028.1, forward strand.
ATTTTTCTACTCTTTTTACTTTTGGTAGATTAGAGTAAGATTATGATTAGGATGCCAAGGGGTGGAATCCAATGTAGTTCTACTACAAAACACCAGTTATATGTCCATTCAGGACTGACCTTGACCATTTAGCTTACAGTGTATACCAAACTTGTCAAAGGACTATCCCGAGTCAATGCAGCGACTATACACTACAGTAAACTAACAAACATCCGACGGTCGCGTTATCTCCGACGGCTTCCTACGAGGCCGTCGGAGATACGGTTATGTCCGACGGCCACAAAGGGCCCTCGGAAATAGTGCTTATCTCCGACGGCCTCGTAGACAGCCGTCGGAGATAAGGTAATGTCCGACGGCTGGTAGCGTAGCCGTCGGAGGTAAGATTTTTTAATACCCCAGGAACCGGCGCGCGATTCATTTTCACGCGCGCGCTCCTCTTCTCTGTCTCTGTCTCTGCCCGTCGCTGCGCCGCCGCCGTCCGCTGCCCGTCGCTGCGCCGCCGCCGTCCGCTGCCCGGCGCCGTCGCCCACTGCGCCGCCGCGCCGCCGCCCCGCCTCCCACTGCCCCGCCGGCCAAAGCCCCGCCGCCGTCGACGCAGCCCCGCCCACAAGCCGCCCCGCCCACCCGCCGTCGCCGCCGGCCACCGGTCGCCGCCCCGCTCGCCCCGTCGCTCACATCAACGGGGTGCCCCGTCACTGCCGGTTACATCTCCGCCCGCCATATTATCAAAGTAAGTATTTTTAGATTTATTTTGTATATATTAATATTGTTTTGTAGTTTCTAATGTTGTTATTAAATAATTAGTATGTTAAATAATGTTTATCTTATTATATCCGATGGCCTAAATTTGATTATTTGGCGAAATTTGATTATATGGCCAAAATTTGATTACGTAATTAAAGTAGCCTGTTTTAGTTTATTTAGTGGTACTTTAGATAATTTAAATTTTTAATTTCCGAGGGTAATTATTATGCCCTCGGAAATAAGGTCATTTTATATGATTTGTCATTTATAACAATGTTATTTCGTATGTAATATTGTATTGTGGTTTATTAGTTTAATTATTTAATAATGCACGATGATTATAGTTAATCATAGTGTATCGTAGTGTGAACAAACGAAACCTAGGCGTCACCCGTTTCGGCCCAACACACCTTACAAGCGACGCATGTGAGGTATGTTGGGCCGGAATTGTCCCTTTATTGGACAGCCTCGGGGTGACCGACAGAGTCCGTGTTTATGACAAAAGCATGTGCTCCTGCTTAGTTTCGGCAGCATAACCTCTCTGTTCTCCAATTGCACCATTTTTAGGCGTGCGATTGGAGAACAGCGGGGTTATGCTGCCGAAATTTCGCACGACCACATGTCTTGTCATAAACACGGCCTCGTCGGTCACTCCTGGGTGGGTTTAGGACCTATCCTTTCCTACAGATGTAGGGGCGTGATTTCTTCGTAAAAACGGATGGTCCGTGCATTACTTATCTAATTAAGTTAACGTCTCCTATCTAGTATGGAGGAGAATCGTCGATGGATGTATGAAGGTTGGAAGAAAAGAGGTGCTCTATCAAGTGAGTGGGTGGCAAAGACTGATGCTTTTCTCGACCATGCTTTTGCTCGGTCAGAGACTGGAACCGATGTTAGGTGCCCTTGTAGCAAGTGTCGGAACATTAATTTCCTTGACAGGAGGACTATGTCGATACATATTTGCAAGAACGGTTATATGCCAGGCTATGAGGTGTGGGTGCACCATGGTGAGGACCCACCTCCTCGTACTGTATCGGAAGTTCAGTCACATGAAGAGGAGGACTACGATAGGATGGAAGAGATGCTTGACGATGTACGCCATGAGCTTCTAACCATCGATTCGGAGAACCCCGGTCAACCCACCGAGTTTGAGGATCCAGCTACACCTGAGGTTCAGAAGTTCTTCGAGCTCCTTAAAGCTGCCGAAGAGCCGTTGCATGAGCACACAAAAGTGACCGTCCTTGTATTTGTGACTCGACTTATGGCTATTAAGTCTAAGTTTGCATTCTCAAACAACTGTTACAAGGAACTTTTGAACTTGATCAGTGATGTACTTCCGGAGAATCACAAGATGCCAAAGGACATGTATCAGTCTAAAAAGCTGTTATCTGGCCTCGGTATGGACTACGAAAAAATCGATGTCTGTGAAAATAATTGTATGCTTTTCTGGAAGGAGACCGCAGGTGAGAAGGAGTGTACTGTATGTGGTGAGCGTAGATTCGTTGAGGTTGAAAACGACGATGGTTTGACCGTGACTACGAAGATTGCACGTAAGCAGCTTCGTTACATGCCTCTTATACCTCGGTTGAAACGTTTGTTCATCTCCAAGAATACAGCCAGACACATGAGGTGGCACAAAGAAGGGGTACGTGAGAATCGAAATGTCATGGTGCACCCAGCTGATACAGATGCATGGAAGGCACTAGATGCTTTTGATTCCAGCTTTGCTGATGAAGTGAGGAATGTTCGCTTCGGTTTGGCAACAGATGGTTTCTCGCCATTCAATCTAACTGCAACGTCGTACTCATGTTGGCCCGTCTTTGCTGTTCCATACAACCTTCCACCAGCTCTTTGCATGAAATATGAATTTATTTTCTTGTGTCTTGTAATACCTGGTCCGGATCATCCTGGAACAAAGATCGATGTGATGATGAGGCCCCTGATTGAAGAATTGAAAATTTTGTGGGCAGGAGTCGAGGCGTACGATTGTTACAAGAAACAGAAGTTCAACCTGAGAGCCGCGTTTTTATGGTCTATTCATGATTTTATGGCTTATGGTATCTTTGCTGGATGGAGTTGTCATGGGATTTTGACATGTCCGATATGCGTTGAAGACACTTCATGCTTTCGACTAAAGTTTGGTGGAAAGATATGTTACTTCGATTGCCATAGATGTTTTTTGCCAGAGGATCACCCGTTCAGGTTCGATAGGAACGCTTTTAAAAAGGACACGATTGTGACGAGGGGACCACCCAAGCGTCTAAGTGGTCCAGAGATTCTCGCGAGACTTAATGATTTGAAACTAAACGAACATGGAAATCGTTTTGAAGGTTATGGAACCGAGCATAATTGGACTCACAAATGTGGTCTATGGGAACTCCCTTATATGAAAGCCTTGATTCTAATGCATAACATTGATGTCATGCACCAGGAACGAAATATGGGTGAAAGCATTATCAGCACTTGCATGAATATCACTGACAAAACAAAAGACAACCCTAAGGCAAGGAAAGACTTGGCCTTAATCTGTAGAAGACCAACTATGGAGATAGGAGAGAATCAGAAGAAGCCACGTGCTCCTTTCAGTATTAAACCTAAAAGGAAGAAACAATTGATGAAATGGTTGAAAAACTTAAAGTTCCCAGATGGTTACGCCGCGGGCTTTAGAAGGTCTGTGAATTTGAAGACGGGCAAGTTTTCTGGGTTGAAGAGTCATGACTACCACATAATAATGGAAAGACTCCTTCCTGTTATGTTTCGTGGTTTTGTAAAAAATGATGTATGGAAAGCATTAGCGGAGCTAAGCTACTTTTATAGACATCTTTGTGCCAAAGAAATAAAGAAAGAGATGATGGAGAAGCTTGAGCAACAAATACCGATTTTGGTATGCAAACTTGAAAAACTATTTCCACCAGGTTTCTTCAATCCGATGCAACATCTACTTGTTCACCTACCATACGAAGCTAAGGTAGGAGGTCCTGTGCAATATAGATGGATGTATCACGAATCTCGGGTTTTGATAAAGCCTAGTGGAAAGTGAGTGACATGTCTTTGCTTAAATGTTATTGAAAGTTATGTTTTAATTTCCACATTGTGTATACTATTTCCAGGTCTTGGATCGACGACTCGTTCACAGGCACAGGACACTACAGGCAGGTGAACATGGTCCTTGGTAATCTTGTTCGTCTGCACTGGCCTGGTGTTGTGACTTTGCCTACTGGCGAGTCTGTCCCCGCCACCACTTGGGAGCATTATCGCTATGGTGTCTGTAGAACGTTTGGCAACACACAGGCACTAGTTTGGGATGCATTCTGGGTATGAATTATTTATACTATTTTAGTTATTCCATACATGTTTGATTTTATGATAACACTAATTTTTTTTTGCAGAAACGGTACAAGTTGCCGGACGATGGATCATATGATATGAACGCTCGTTACGTGTTTGAGTATAACGCGAACGATGTCGTTGCAGATGCAATGTACTATGCACGAACTCAGGCTATAAAGGCATGGTACAGAGCAAATGCTGATGATCGACCGATGCCAAATACCAAGGCCGAGTGGTCATCAATTTACTTGACGGAGGAGCAATACCTAGAGGTAAACAGGTTCTTGCCTCTCAAATCGCACGAAGCCATGTATTTGCTTGCTTTATTTAAAAAATTTCATGTAGGTGTCGGTGCCGTGGATGGCCACCCGATCGGAGGGTTATCGGGCATTGTGCAGATGGTGGGCTTCCCCTGAGTTTCGTGCCATTTCCGAAAGGAACAGGGGAAACCGTGGGACCGAGTCGTTCCACAACTACGGTGGTGATGGTCATGTGCGCTTGGCTAAGCGAATGGTAAGTCACAGTTTGTTGTAACTTTTGAATTACATAGAAATGTGTCATTGTAACTTTTATGTACAGGAAGTCAAATCCGGTCGTACGCCCACGGATGTGGAGGTGTATATGCAAGGGCATAGGGGTTCTGATCCTCAGAATCCTGATGTGTTATGCACTCAGACGGCCACCGACCGTCTAGTGAGTTTTTGATACTCTATTATGTGTTTGATATTGTTTGCAAGGGCATATATAGGGGTTATGCACTTATATTTGATATTGTTTGCCTCCAGGCTTCGTATGGGGAGGAGATGGTTCAACGCCATGGGCAGGAGTACGATTGGAGGAGCCAGCCAATCGACCCTCAGGCAGCATATGCTAGCGGAGGAGGACAAGCCCACGGACGGTGAGATTATTTAATTTGGATTACAAAATTGCCATCATATGCTTGCGATTCAACTGAGGCATGAGTTACTATACTAAGTGCATGGTTCACTCTTGTAGGTTGGGTATTTTTGATTCTACGATTGATTCCAGAGAGCTAAGACGCCGTGGACGACAGTCCACATCGTCGTCTTCACAGTCGTCCCGTTCACGATCATCCGCCCACGACATGGAGATGGCAGTGTTGCGTCAACAGGCAGAGTACCATCAATCAGTCTTGAGGGAACAATTGGAGTACCAGAGGCAACAATCTGAGTACCAGAGGCAACAAGCCGAGTACCAGAAGAAGAGGGACGAGTATTATGCAAACCTCCAGGCCCAAAATCAAGCTCTTCTCTCGGTAAGCTGAAGTAACATTTTGTAGCTTATTTTGCAAAACACTTGATGTGTATCTTATTAGCTCAACAATGACTTGTATATAATTTGTAGCAACTAGCCCAACAAGCGGGCGTCCCGATGCCGACATATGGGATGCCGCCTCCGGAGTTTGCACTGCCAATGCCAATGTTGGCGCCTCCACCACCGCCTCCGCCTCCGTCACAATTCCCTATGGTATGTACACATATGCGTGTGTGACATGTTCATAGATGTCTTATGTGTTTAAATGAACAACTGAGTGGTTACTATTTCATGTGCTTGTGTTATAGGGATTTCAGACACCACCCGCTTCAGTTGCCGCACCTGGAGATGGGTCTGGTCAGGACGACCCAACACATTCGTGGGTGAACAATCTTTTCAGCACGCATAGTCCAGCCGGAGGAGGTGGCGATGGATATGAGTGATAATGATGTAAAACACTTGTTGAAACCTTTCATGTGAAAGCCTATCCGTCGAATAATGTTCATTTAGGAGTTTGGACAACTATGTTTATGTAAACACTTGTTGCAACCATTTGGAACTATGTCGTTATGTTAAATTTTGTGAATGTGAATGCTTATGTGATTATATTTGTGAATGTGTATACTTATGTGAGTATATTTGTAAATGTGAATGTGTATATGTGTATGAAATCTGTTTTGTATTTGCAAATGTCAGATTTTTTAAATTTCAGATTTTTGTGCAATTTCTGAAAAATGTTATGTCCGACGGCTTAGTGTAGGCCGTCGGACATAACATAAACATTATGTCCGACGGCTTAAAAACCGTCGGAGATATGCTATATGTTATGTCCGACGGCTTTAAACCGTCGGACATAACAGCTGTGGGCCCAGGCGACGGGTAAAACGGTTACGCGGCCTTATCTCCGAAGGTTCGATGGGGCCGTCGGACATAGCGTATGTCCGACGGCTGCCGTCGGATATAACGCTATTTCCGACGCGTTATCCACGACGGCTTAAAACCGTCGGAGATAAGCTAATGCCGTCGGACATAACTTATCTCCGACGGTCCAAGTCTTATGTCCGACGGTTCTAGCCGTCGGAAATTTCTGCGTTTACTGTAGTGATAAGTATTTACAATTCCGAGAGATGTATGCAACACAAGCATAGAGGTCCTAGATAGAACGAGTAAAGTGGTTCGACAGGAACACACAATGGTTTTTCACACCAACATTGTGAGAAAAGTTCTTAGAATAACCTCTCGGTATACTCGCAACTTCGTGTTGCTAGCGATTACATGTCCTTTTATCTCATAGTTTGCTTCATGTCATTCAGCAACAAAGAGAGCAATGTGCTAACATCTGGTTGAGCAATGTATGACTGAGATTTCGGTCTTAAATTATTTGGTAAGGTCTTTTTGCTTACTAATAGAATCCCAATTTGTGAAGTATTATATGCCAAAAAGGCTTTCATGCATTATATATCTTCAGGTTACTTCAGGTAAAACTTTATTCATGAGGTGAAAGTATAGAATTAACTTATCTGTGTTTTATTGTATTTTAATTTAATTTTCTAGATTTTCAAGCACTATAGAGCTTGATATAGTTGTTATGGCTACTTGGCGATATATAAATATATAATGCCACACAACATAGTCAAATAAAATATAGAGCCAAACAAAATTATTTACGAAGGTTGCGCTATGATGTGACTTCAAGGTCATGAATAACTCACCACAATCCACGCGAGTACACGCTTTAGCGTATTTGGTGTCAACGCGTGTGTGGCCATCAGGGCTATCGCATCATAGTAAGCCTTCGTAATAAGCGCAACAGGCGCAATTGTAGCTCAATAGTCGGGGTACAAGATAAGTCCACGCAACATGCGCAACAAGCACAATTGTGACTTGATGATAATGACAGAAGAACAATGCCTACAGGGCATGCGAAAAATAAGCGACTCGATGATGGTGTCCGACTCAACAGGAGTGGACCGATTAAGCAAGAGTGCGACATAGCGATCAAATGACGCAGCCAAGTTCATACGACACAAATACTGTGTCGTGTTGTCAGGGCGCAGCCAATGTCTTAACTCAGCCGATTAATAATGTAACCTGATCGACACATCTGTGTACCCACTATACAATTTAATCGCTCGATGTGAGTCCGAAGGCTCAACACATAGCAAATATTTAGAGCGATTCGAGTATTCACAATATAACCTTCACTGCATTTTAATAATTTTTTGCTATTTATTTACTGTGGGAATAAAAGCAGAAAAAATAAATAACAAAATTAATGCATGAACATGACACATCAGGTGTATAAAGCATTTTCCATATTCCAACATGTACTAATTATTTACTGCGGGAAATAATTAATTAAAGTAGAAATTGTAACATAAAACATGTTTTATTCTACTTGTTATTTACAAAACAAAATAAATAACATGGAGCATGCATGTAAATTAAAATTATACCAAAGTTTCTTAATCTAACATAAATTTAAATAAAAAAAATTTATGTCCTCCTACACGATTTCTATCTTCCAAGCCACTTTGTTAGGATCTTTAACTGACACATGCAAATTTCACACAAACTAGTTGGAGGCGGCTGCATGGGTCCTCCATGCATGCACGGGCGCTCGGCCATCACCTCATCCTCATGCAGCCGCACAAGAATAGGATTGAACTGGCCTTCATCTCCTCATGCAGCCGCACAAGAATAGGACCAAACTGGTCTTCATCTCCGCGAGATGTGGCACAACTAGCGGTGTGGGTGCGGCTCCCAGCACAGCCTAGCCCCGGCGCGACTGCAGGCGCGGGCGCTGCTCCTGGGACGACTACCAGCATGGGACGATTGTCGGCACGGCTGCTAGGGCCGCGCGACTTCTCGCGTGGGTGCGGCTCCTGGCATGGCCTCAGACCTTAGCTCAGACGCATGGCATTCGGCGCGGCGTGAGCATCTCTGATGTGCGGGCGAGCGGTGCAGCTCCGGCGCGTGGTTGCGACTCCAAGGCGGGCACGAACTCTGGTGCTCGGGCGAGATCGAGTGGAGCCCCACCGGACATGGTGGAGCAATTACGAGATTCCACCAACATTAGATCTAAAAAAATTATACCGTTCAATTGCGTAGAGGAGAAATCGTAGCTGTCGTGTAGGACAGTTCGGCTAGGCCGAGGGACCTGCCGACTTGATGAAGAGTTGATGCAGATCTGATCCAGCAGCAACGTTAAGGTAGAGCGTGCTGATAACATGTTGACAACTACGTACCACGGATCACCAGATTCGCTCCCTTCCCTCCCATCAGTAGTAGAGGCCTAAGAAGCTATAGAGAATCCGTCTCCCTTCTCATAAGCACGACAGAGAAAACACACGAGACACAGAATATAGGGTTGGGCCTCTGGCCTCTTTCTCATCTATGTATTATAATGAGGTGTACATCTATACTATACTTAAAGCACCAGTTTCAACAGTCGTCCCGCGTCATCTTTTTACAAATAACTCCTTATACCTATTTCAAATTAACCCCCGCTGCACGCCCATAGATGGCCAAACGGTGGCCCGGCACGGGCCAGACGCCCGCGGTCCACAACTCCGGCCCAGGCACGTCATGCCAGCCTGCTGACTGTGCCGGGCCAGTCTGTTAGCCAGTCGGTTCATTTGATTAAATCAACATAAAATGTTAAAAAACGGTGCAGGAGGTGGGGTTTGAACCTATGCCCTGATGAAAGAAGGGTAGGAGACACTGGATAAAACTGTCTAACCAATAGAACATCATACTCAAATGTTTTTAATATTGAATATAAATTATATATATGTATATACGTTTTTTGTAAAATATAAAAAATATGGGGGGACCAGCACTACGAGCCGAGGCTACAGCCCAAACACGGCACGACGTTCTTGGCTCTTACAAGTATTAAGTCGTTTCTGAGACTACATTAGCGGAATGGACTCCATGTTGTTTGAGGTTGCTGAATTGGATGGAGCAACAATGATTTGTCACACTAACAGTAAAATTTAAAAGGTTATTTGTTGGTTTTAAATGTTAGTATTTACTACGAAGTAGCACAATTTATATGGAGCGCATCCAGTTTTATTGATGCCTGACTTTAGTAATTACTCCATATTTTGATCTATCTTTTTTATAAGTTTGATTTCATGTGACTTATTTTAGAAACTTGAGCTCACAAATTTTCTCTTATTTGGTCTCTGAATGGTGGAATTATGTCATTTTATAATCTCTGTTCGTTCAGTCAGTCGTTGTGAACTCTTTTCTAATCGCTTATTTCATTGGCTATGTTATACCAAGATATATTGGATGGAGTAAATAATAACATCAATTAGCCAAATCAAAAAATATTATACGGAGAGCGGAGACAACCAATAAAAAATCTTGAATTTTTTTATGGATAGATTACATGGGTATTGTTGTGAGCCGTCGCAACGCACGGTCAACCTACTAGTGTTTCTTATATAGAGATGTAAGACTCTAGGACAAAGTCGGTATTTGTCCACGTAACCCTAACTAGGGTTACTTAACAGTAAAAACCAACCCCTCTATTTATTCTTCTCCCCTGTTTGTGTTCGGCGGAGGGCAGCCTGCTCTCCGAGACACGCCTCGTGCCGAAACCCCTCGCATCCTGGAAAAAACTCTCTCTCCGGAATCGTTTGGCCTCCAGATCCTAGCCAGGTGGCGGCGATCGCGTGCCGCCGGACGTCGTCCATTTCTGGCGTCTCGTGTAGGAGGCGCGCCGCCGCCGGCGGCTTGATCACGCCGCTGTTTCGTCGCATCCGGCGGCTCACTTAGTTAGGTGCGCGTTCGTGCAGTGGGTGCGTGCGTTTGCATTTTGGCCGCGTGTTGTTTGTGGTGTGAAGAATGTTTTTTTTTCGCGGTAGGGTTTTCGGGGCCCGTTTCCGAGAATTTTGACGCGTTTGTTGCTTTCGCTGCGGCTAGTCCGGTTTTCCAATCCGCTTCACGTCGGCGGAAGCGTGGGAGAGGCGGTGCAGTGGGGTCTTCGTTTTCGCTCATCCGTATCTTGTCTCACCTGTTGAGTGTGGCTGTGTGCTACGGTTTTTTATATCCTAGATTCTCTCTCACGTATCCTATTCTTCTTCAAGCATTCTTTATATTTTATTAAAAAACTTATTATATAGATTAGGACCAAACAAGACGAATCTATTAAACCTAATTAATTTATAATTCACTTATGTGATGCTACACTAAACATTGCTGATCACATATTAGTTAATGATGTTTTATTTTTAGAGACTAATTTTAGTCCTTCCATTTTATTCTATTTTAGTCTCTAAATTAACAAATACGAAACCTAATAAAATGAAGTTACTAAAAATTAGTCCGTAAAAACCAAACAATCTCTTAGTCTTAATAAATTTTATCGTCATTTAGTCTTTATTTATCTAACCAGTTTTATAAGAGCATCTTTAACAGTGTCTTAAATTAATATTCTATTTTAAAATATAAGGTTAAACTTATAAAAAACAATTCTAACAGCATCTTATTTTACATTTTTTTATAAAAAATATAGAGTACACCATAGACCCAAATATACTACACCCTAGATTAGTGCTCTATTCTTTTCTCAAACATTTTTCTTCCTAATAATGTATTTTAGTTTCTAAAATATATTTGCTCCATCACAAAATATAAGTCATTCCAAGATTCTTTGAGAGTCAAAGTGTTCAAGTTTGACCAAATTTATACAATGAAGTAATAACATTTACGATATCAAATGTATACCATTAGATTCTCCATTAAATATATTTTTATACTACATCTATTCCGTGTTATAAATCTTTATGATGATTCTCATCATACTTTTGGTCAAACTTTAAAAACTTTGACTCTATAAAAATCTTGAAATGACTTATATTTTAGGACGGAGGGTGTACAGGGGCGGACCCACAGGGGGGTCCGGGTGGGCCCTGGCACACCCTAAGCCAGGCCCATCGGAGACCCCACCCGTTCGTCCGTCGAGCGCTGAAGGCAGTTTCAACTTTCCGATCCTTCAGCTTCCGGTTCCTAGAACCACGAGTGCGGCTGTTCCTGGCGGCTGGCGACCTCAACCTGGCTACTGGCTTCCTGGCGAGCGCGCCGCGCGGCTGGACGGCTGTCGGCTGGTGGCCTGGCTTCCTGTTCCTGACGAGCGCGCGGCTGGAGTGCTGGACGGCTGGTGGCGAGCGGCCAGCGGCGAGCGCGTGGCTGTTCCAGTGTTCGGCGCCTGGCGGCTTCAAGACGCTGCTGCTGGTGAGTGGTTGCCTGCTCTACTCTTCGATTGGTTGCCTGCTCTACTCTTCGATCGGTTGCGTTCTGTATGATAGGGACATGACGTTCGGAATTTTCAATTTAACCTTTTTCTAATAGTTTCACGTTTAGATCTTTAGAGATTAGAGAAACTAACACTGTTTTTTTGGACACCTGCTCTGCTGCTACTGTGATTGGCTGCGATTGGTTGCGCTCTGCTGCTGCTGCTGTTGATTTTTGTCTTATTGATTTGTTGAGTGTCAAATTTTATATCTATATATTAAATTGTTTACTAAATTTACTATAAAATTATATGTACATTAAATAGAATTCCACATGAAAATTTTGTTGCGGCACATCCTATGTAAAAATCCTAGGTCTGCACATTGGTGTTTGAGAGATTACGCTGAAGTTTTTCTTTTCTCTATTTACTGTGTTGCCGTGCTTTGGTGTAACCATTTTTGAGTTGGTGCCCTGTTCGGTTTCTTGTAGTAGCAATGAGCCCCACGCCCATGATAACAATTCTGTTTATAATGTGTCCTTAACTTAAAAGAAAAGGATTTAAATTGAAAAAAACATCAGCTCCCTGACGAGCTATTTGTTGTGATGACATTCCAAGAGAATACAATAAACATGTACATATAAAGTAGAATAATGTTTTTAAGTCATTCAATTGAAGGGCGGGCCTGGTGCAGCGGTAGAGCCTACCGTCTGTAACCGGAAGGTCCCGAGTTCGAGCCCCCCAGCCTCTGTATATTATGTAGGTAAGGCTTGACGCTTAAAGATACCCTTCTCCAGACCCCGCACAGTGCGGGAAGCCTACGACACTGGGTACGCCTTTTTTTTAAGCCATTCAATTAATCACTATTAGCCGACCTTATTGGTTCTATAGACTCGATAAGGCTCCCGGACGTGAACAACTCGATTATAAACCTAGTCATCTGACTAGTTGATGATTAGTTGGTGGCTCTCCTATTTCATTCTCTATCTCATCTTCTATTTTAAACTTTATTCTGCAAACAATGCTATTTAGTGTAAAACAATGTTTTGCACGACCATATGCATGATCTGCTGGACACAGTTTTATAGCCTATATCTTCTCTGCTTAGTTTTCATGATGCGAAGTGTATCTTTATCGAAGTTTTTATTTTTAATATCTGTTCTTTTCAGGAGTCATTTTTCATATCATGTTTGAAATTTATTTGTTTCATTGCTACCAGGATGGAACTATCAAGGATTTCCACAGAAAAATTTGATGATGCAGTTAAATCCATGACTGATGCTGGTTTCTTGAAGGAAACTGTTGAACAAGCACTGAAAAAACTGATGATATTATATGAGGAAAACTGGGAGCATATAGAAGCTGATAATTATTCGACTTTGGTTGAAGCTTTACTTGGTCATTCAGATCCCAAAGTATGTTCTGGCCTTCTATTCTGATTTTTGTAGAGGATTTATTTGCTCTGATCTGTCACATGTAATGTTTTTTTGAAGCAATCATATATTTGTTATAAATTGGCATTAAGAAATATTTTGGTATAAATTAATTCTGATGATATGTAAGGATCTGTGACAAATAAGAAACTGATATATGGCGCTGAATTTAATACATGTGGGGACCATTATTCCTCTTATTAGTTCACTAGTTTACCTTGTTTAAGACAAACTCATCAATCAATGTAGCAGGCAGGGCAGAAAAAGCGAGCTGAGAAGAATCTCAATGTGGATTCAGACCACTATAAGAAGAAGCTGAAGACTAAAGGTGGTCAGACGCCTAAATCTAGTATGCATGGCAGTGCCAAGAAAGAGTTGACTGATGAGGCAGATTCTCTTGAGGAGAGAACCACTGGTAACCAATTGCAAACCAGTCGTGCAGAGACTACAATAACTGGTGAAAACAGTTATACTTTACTTGAAAATCAAGACCCTTGCACCTCTGAGACCCCCACAGTCATGTGTCCTAAAGTTTTAGGGTCCAACAGTCACAATGGTAATGTGTCTCTATAAGATTACTCTCATATCTGTTTTATGAACAGTGCAGCCGGGTATCCGATTTTCAGACTTCAGTGCTTTTCTTTTTGGACTCCCACAATTATTCACATGTCTTTTGCACTACAAAGAATATAGATCATCATGTCTATCTGGAAGTATGGGCATTAGTGTTTTTCTTTCTTAAATATAGGTTGTTTTGAGTGCAGCAAAAAATATTTGAATTCGACTACTACAATTACTTCATACTTTATATTAATATTTTATGAAGTTATTTTGGTTTTAAAACAGATGTTGTTTTGTGTTTTCACTAAACAGTCTTTACCCCAAACAGGCATTAAAAGACAGTACCATGATGTCAATGATATAACAAGAGGCGAAGAATGTGTGAGCATTCCAATAGTCTGTGGAGAGGATGGGGTTCTTCCTCCTCCATTTCACTACATATCACAAAATACCACCTTCCAAGATGCCTGTATCAACCTCTCACTTGCTAGAATTGGAGATGAAAATTGCTGTTCTGGTTGTTTTGGGGATTGTCTAGCGGAGCCACTTCCTTGCGCTTGTGCAAGAGAAACTGGCGGAGACTTTGCTTATACGAGAGATGGCCTGCTTAAAGAAGGATTTCTAGATGCGTGTGTCTCAATGCTCCGGGAACCACTTAAACAACCGCACTTCTACTGTAAGGGTGTCTGTCCTATTGAGCAAATAATGAAGGAAGTAAGCTCAGCGAAACCTGATGCTTGTAAAGGGCACCTTATTAAGAAGTTTATCAAGGAATGCTGGATAAAATGCGGCTGCACCAGAAATTGTGGAAACCGTGTGGTTCAGCGAGGCATTACTCGCAAACTGCAGGCAAGTGAAGTAACTTATTACCATTCAAGAGCATGTTATTACCCTTTCCCGCTAGATATCAAATTAACACTAACTAGTGCTACAGACAAATATAATGGGTTGATGATGGTGCTTACAGGCTGCCAATCTGTAGCATCTTTTTTTAAACCTGATCATCATCTAAAAGCGTTTCAGCAACAAATACACTACATTGCAACCAAATTTAAATTAAATTGAGAAATATAAAGAGATTTTGCTAATGCATTTTTCCTTGGAATCTTATGCATTCTGTGTCTACTGTTTTGCTAAACAACTTACTGCACCTTATATATATGTCTTCATATTCTTTTGCGTCCTATATCATCGTTTCAGGTGTTTTTAGCTTCTCGGAAAAAGGGATGGGGCTTGCGTTCTGCTGAAAATCTTCCTCGTGGTGCTTTTGTATGCGAGTATGTTGGTGAAATATTAACAAACACTGAACTACATAAGCGAAACACTGAGCTATATGGAAAAAATAATAAAAAGGCTGGTAAAGCAAGGCATACGTACCCTGTGAATCTCGATGCTGACTGGGGCACTGAAGGTGTTCTAAATGACGAGGAAGCCCTTTGCCTAGATGGTACCTTTTATGGGAACGTGGCGAGGTTTATGAACCATAGGTAATATTTCCTTTTGGTCCATAGCTAGGGAAGCGTTCCTTCAATCAGAAATTCATTATGATTCCTGTGAAGCTCTATGATTTGTAACTGAATGGTTCTATATGTGCTCGTGATACTATTTGCTTGTCTGTTTCGTCTTTGTTTGTGCTTGTGCTGCTTTTGTCTGTCGCTCTCTTTACACATGCATAAAGTATCTAATAGATGAATGATTATTTGGTTGACAAAACAAAAAGATCCGCTGTCATGCTCCGTTGAATTAATACTATCTACATGCTAACTCGGCATGCTATTGTATTCTGCAGGTGCCTTGATGGTAACATCATCGCAATTCCTGTTGAAGTTGAGACGCCTGACCACCACTACTATCATGTGTGTGAAACGCTATCTTATTACTGATGCTGTAGCTTAAATTTAAACTGAGTCCTTGTACTTTTGCTTTTATTTCTCTTTGTTTATCAGCTGGCATTCTTCACAACGAGGGAAGTAGAGGCTTTTGAAGAATTGACATGGGTAGGTGGTGTTTCCTGCAATTATGTTTATTCATCCTCCATCACACTTTAGTTGCTTTTAACTAGTGGGTTAACAAACATTGGTCGTTGGGTAGCCATCTTTTATAGGAAAAAACTGTGGAATGACCTTCCACCTAGCTGAATTTGGTTTCATCTTGTTTTATCAGAGGCCTTGTGGTGGCCAATTTATGGATTTAGAGATATGATTAATGAATACTTTACCGCACTGGTGGAGAGGGAGAGGACGGCTAGTTTGGAAACTCAAATCCTCCTCGGGATTGGAGGGGATTAGGATAAAAATGAACTAATTTACCCCTCAATCCTCTCCAATCCCAGAGAGGATTTGAGATCCCAAACTAGCCCTTGGTAGTTGAATATGGATGCTAATATCCTAATCAACTGGAACAAACTCCATAGATGTCGCCCATGCCATTGCCATGCTTTGGCAAATTCCGGTGCTGCTCATGCTGCCCATGGTTGCATTACCCATCTTGTCCCTCCTGGTGTAGCGGCAAACCCACATAACACCTAGATCATGCCCTACTTTCAGTTATCTACCAGAGCATGCTATAAACTCGAGCACATTACAATTGCAGGACTATGGAATTGATTTTGATGATGTCAACCATCCTGTAAAGGCATTCAAATGCCATTGTGGAAGCACATTTTGTCGGGGAAGATAAAAGACCTATCTCAGGTAAGTGTCCGAAGATTGCTTTTGTAGCGCATTAAACAATCTGCTACTGCGGTCCTAAACAAAGAAAGTTAGTTACTACAAAAAATGTGTAAGCATTTCAACAAAAATGTTAATGATGCTCATTTCCTACTTTTAAGCAAATGCATTGCCTATGTGTGTGTAAACAACTTGTGCACAAGAATTAGAGAATTCGTGTAGTCCCTTCAATATATTTAATCGCTGTCCAGTATTATACATTTTGCCTTTTGACCGGCCTTTTCTATTGATAAAAGAATATAGTTTCAACCTTAAGTTTGATTAATGTTAGTTCAAAATAGATATAATGCTTATTTTAGGCCATTATGCTCTCCATCCATACATGTGTAAACAATTGTCTGACGAATAATTAGAAAATTAGTATGGTCTCACACATCATGGTATTGTTTGTACTCATTAGATTTGGCACCAACTGGATAACATAAATACTGTACTCACAAGCATTCTATGGCCAAAAAAAATCCGAGTTTATAGTCATGTAACATCATTTCATTTGTTTGAATCTGTTATTATGTTGGTGATATTTTGTCGTTTAGGGCTAGTTTAGAAACTCAAATCTCCTTCGGAATTGGAGAGCATTAAGGTGGAAATTAATTCATTTCTCCCATAATTCCCTCCAATCCCGGAGGAGATTTGAGTTTCCAAACTAACTCTTAGAACTTGTTTGGAAGGAAGAAGATTAGAAGGGATTAAGGGAGCTAAAATACTTTACTATTCAATTCCCTTCAATCTTCTTGCTAAGGGTTTGTTCGGTTGCGAAAGGATCGAGAGAGATTGGAGGAGATTAAATATCTTTTTATTTAAAATTGAATAGAATAGAATTTAATCCTTTTTCAATTCTCTCTGATTCATGTGTAACCGAATAAGGCCTCAGGCCTAAGGTATTTTAGCCCTCTCAATCTTCTTGCCACGAAACAAGCTCTTGGGCATATCAGCTGACTGTAAAGTTAAAGGTTGACATGCTGCCACAGGAGGATGTAAATCACTGGTGTTGTCCTGAGAATATTCAAGGCTCGTGGCGGTTTCTTTTGGACCATCCTACTTATTGCAATGCTTTGCGTGCTAAAAGACACCATACGAGTTACCCTGATTCGATCTATCTCCAATTAGCAGGGTTTATCGTGTAGTGGCGTTACTGTTTAGCCTCAGCTGTTTATGGTGTAGTCTATATTTTAAAACAGTGTTTTGCAGGACTGACTTTAAGACTGGGATTATGCGCTATTACTCTAAAAAGCTACTCCCGTTCATGAGCTCCTTGTCTGTTTGGAAACCCGGTCTGTTCTTGCACGTTTTTTTTTTGAAATGGCAGAAATTGTCTCTCGGTGCTGGTGGTGCAAATGACACGTTTTTCTAAACATTTTAGGGCTAGTTTGGCAACTTTTTTCCTAAAACCCGTTTGTTTGGTTGGAATTGAATTCTATTCTAATAATTATAATTTAGACAAACTAATTAAGTTAATATATTTATGTATACAATTTATTTGTATATTATCCTAAATCATATGAGATAGTTATACACTATATTTATGCTATAAAGGAAGTAAGTAGAAAAGTGTGCTATAAGTTTTACATTAAAAAAGTAGCATATAAATCTATAAAAATGAATTTTTATATCTCACCTCATGAATTTGATATAGCCTTATATATAAACTTTGAAAAGTTTATACAATATCACATTCTAAAGTAGTCTAATACGTTAGTTAAATTCCAATTTCTTAAATTCAATAAAAACAAATGGGTTCTAAGGAAAATTAGTTTATTTTCTCTTAAAAAATGAAAATCTTTTAGAAAAATAGAGTTGTCAAACTAACCCTTATAGAAAATAAATTTCGTCATTGTGTGTGAAGGGCTGCTAAATCACAGATTGGATTGTGTTCGATATCTGGCCTGTCCTGAATTGATGCGAGGTCGGCTCTCTGCGTCTGGGAACTGCACGGCAAAAGCATCCGAACAGCAAGATGCTGCTGAAATCAAGCAGTTTGGACTGTGTTATCAGTGGATTCGAGAGACATCTGAGTTACGCAAGAGATGGTACCGTGTCCAACCAGGTATCTAAATACACATTTGAAGAGATGGTTATGTATACTCACATCACATCTAAAGTAGATATCGAGTATAGGTTACCAGTTGAAAATGCAGTGTCATTTAGATATCTATAAGAAATTTAGGTGTCCTGATAGGTACTTGTTGAAGTAATGCAAATCCACACCTTTAGGCTACTCGCAGCAGCGGAACATGTAAAATAGAGATTTGCACTGTAGATTATATATTTTGCGAAGTTAAATTTAAAATAAAGAATAAGATAGGGTAGCTACCGGCCTATCGATGATAGGCTTACCAAATCGGTTGCAGGGTTCCTCGCTCAACTGCACCTCTCCCATTGTACTCACTACATTTAAATTTATAATTCGTTTAATTTTTTTTACTTTAGATTTGGTCGGTTCGTCTTGTTCAAAAAAGTTATAATTATTATTAAATTTTACTGTGATATTCATATTGTTTAGCATATAATATATTTTAATTATGACTTTGATTTTTTTCGCAAAAAAGTTGGATAACGTGAGTTGGTCAAACTTGATATAAAGAAGTCAAACGAATTATAAATTAGGTCCGATGGGGTTATCTCGTTTATAGCAGCGACGACAATCTCTATCTATTGCGTCATGCCTGGATATACATGTTCTGAGAGCGGGAACATACTCTTGTAGACGTCTCCCCCGCAGCGACAAAGCAGTTTCTGGCACTTGCATCATACAGTGATGCAACTGAATCAAGGTCGGCATCCACGCTGTGCCTCCCCCTCACCGACGAGGCGACGAATCACCAAGACGATAGCTGTTGACTGTTATACCGGGCAGAACGAATCTGTCGTACTGAAAGCTGAACATAGTTAAATTTCCCAGCATCATCGACTGCCATCTAGCGTTGCATACATCTCCCGGCTACAAAAAAGCTCTCACGCTTTCGCCAAAGGAACGAATTCATGGCTAATAGCAACTAACCATGCTTTCTCTGTATCCATCATGGCATCCCCACACTCGTACATGGTTCATCCTTCTGGGGCGTGAAGTATTCCGCCGGCGCGCCAAGCGCTCGTCACCCTTCTTGGCAGCCAGTTCTGTCGATGAAGCAAAGAAAACCATGCACATCAGGAAAACAGAGCACTTCCGATAGCCAGATTAGTTTTGACTGCCTAGGCGTTAGCCGTCGGACATAAGACCGACTTCAAATGACCATCAGAGATAAGTTTATCTTTGACGTAAGGCTTATGTCCGACGGCTGGCAGATAAGCCGTTGGAGATAAGTAATTTTAAGGAAACGACGCCGAAACGTGTGCATGTCTGTCTGTCTCTCGCGTCACTTGTCCGTCAGCGCCACTGCTGCTCCATAACAGCGGCCGTGCCCAGCCTCCCCAGCGCCTCGACTCCTCGCTCGCCGGTGGCGTGTCTTCCCTGGCCCCTTCCGCCTCTACGCAGCCCGCCGCCGGCTACCCTGACCCCGACATCTGTCACACCTGCCGTCTACGCCCACACCCACGTCTGTTGCCTCCGCCGATCGTGCCCGCGCACGCACGCCACTATGTAAGTATTCTTGATCTTGTGATGTTTATTTGTAGTTAAGTTATGTAGAATTAAATAGTTTGTATGTTAAATATTATTTAGTTTGTTATGTCTCACGGTCAGAATTTGATTATGTAATTAAATTAACTTGTTTTAGTTTGTTTAGTGGTGCTTAGATAATTTAAAATTTTAATTTCCAAGGTAATTATTATGCCCTCGGAAATAAGGTCATTTTATATGATTTGTCACCTATGACAATGTTATTTCGTATATAATATTGTATTGGTGGTACGTTGTATTGATGGTTTATTAGTTGAACTATGTAATAATGCAAGATGGTTCTAGTTACTCGTAGTGTCAACAAACGAAACCTAGGCGTCACCCATTTCGGTCCAACACACCTCACATGCGGCGCATGTGAGGTGTGTTGGGCTAGAATTGTCTGTTTATTGGACAGCCTCGGGGTGCCCGTTAGAGTCCGTGTTTATGACAAAGGTATGTGCTCATGTGTAGTTTCGCCAGCATAACACTCTATTTTCTAATTACACCATTTTCGGGCATGTGATTGGAGAACAATGGATTATGCTGCCGAAATTTCGCATGAGCTAAGCACGGGGCTCATCAGTCACTCCTGGGGTTTAGGACCTATCCTTTCCTATAGATGTAGGGGCGTGATTTCTTTGTAGTAACCGACGGTTCGTGCATTACTTAACTAATTTATTTAACGTCTCGTATTGTCACACCCGGTTTTAGAAGGTAAACCAAATGTGAACCATGTACGTGTCAGGATCAGGAATTCACGTACACAATAGTTACATAGTTAGACATCATCACACAATGCTCAAATAATAACATAACAGATTATTAATTTGATTACATTATGATGCCCGAGACATCCACATAGTCTTAAACATAAATCAAAGCGTGAAAATGAAACGTAGCAATACACGGCCTTTACAGGCAACCGACTGGGGGGTTTGCTGCTAACACGCGCCTAGAACTCATCATAGTCTTGGAACTCCTGGAAATCCTCCACCACAACTTCATCTTCTCCTAAGCAGTGGTTGCAATATGGACAACCTAGGGGGGGTTTGGTGTTGTAAAGCAAGAGTGAATACACATCAACATACTCAGCAATTGTCTCGTTTGGCTGAGGTGGACTAGCTGTATGTGGGGTGAAGCTCAGAGCGATTGCTTTTAGTTGGTCAGGTAATTATTACTAGTAGATAGCCAGGTTTTAGCATTAAACCCAAGTTATTTACCCAAAAGTACACCTTCCAAACGGAAAGAATACCAGAAACCATAATCATAATCATCACCACTAAAACCACAATTATCTGTATCATCATCTGTAATCATAGTATCTCTAATTAAAGGAGCTCCCAAGGCCGCTCATAACCATGAGCACAACTGATATATCAGTTTCATAACACTATGCAGAGGTTGCACACTTTACCCACGAGCCGTGATTCCCTCTCTAGCCAGGGCTTGCAAGACCCTTGTTCACTCCCGAGGTGAATGACCACGAATTCACTACAAAGCCTTTACAAAGATTTCCTGAGGCTGTAGCCGCCCGTTAGGTTTCCTAAATGTACCACACTCCTCCCTAATGGGCAAACTCCTAAATGTACCACACTCCTCCCCAAGGGGCAAACCACCCTCGGCAGAGCGAGCAGCATACACCGAGCCCCATTGATGGCACGATGGTGAAGCAAACTACACCTCAATTCCTCTAATTAATTAGCCAAGGGCGACCCATACCACCCTCGTGGCTGTACTGTTTTCCCGGGTGGTCATCTAATGAACCTGTCCTTATGGAGAGGCACTCGAGAAACCGCTCGAGCCCCCTTGAATATCACAATGCCATCATCATAATCAAAAGTAAACATCGTACCATAAATAATCTCACCATGTTCATTGATTAAAGTAAAGCACTAGCATAGAGCTAATCCAAAATGATCCAACCCAAATAGGTGAACAAGGACATGATAAACAAAGACT
The DNA here is from genome assembly GCA_029449295.1 of Zea luxurians. Lineage (NCBI taxonomy): Eukaryota > Viridiplantae > Streptophyta > Magnoliopsida > Poales > Poaceae > Zea > Zea luxurians. Next base: position 35,851,191 of record JAOPSE010000028.1, read on the forward strand.
AGTCAATATTTAGGTATAAATTGTGTAATGCGGGGAGATGAATTATAAAATGAGTAGGACATAAATGGGTCAGAGGACACTTGCCTTCACCAACCAGCCGCTGCTCAGGGTCTTCGCCTGTAACTCTTTCGAAGTCCGCCAACGAACCGTTATCTATATGAGTCCAAACATACATTCCACAATCTTAACATAGAAAGAAACAATACGCCACACAATAAGATATTACAACTAAACAGACGCGTGGCGCAGGGCTCACATCTACGGCTATGCGAGAAAAGAAGCTACAACGGTCGAAGCTACAGTCAAGAGACATAACGATTACATTAGGCAACTATGGATTAAAATACTTATCTAAACATAGTCATATTAATTGGCATTCATGTAATGCATAAATAAAATTAGTACTAGATCCTAATTAGTTTGGTATTTGATTAATCGTTGTTACACTACGCACTTTAATTAATATACACAATTCTAGGTGAATTTAAAAGGATCGTCGCGCGATGAAACGCGCGACGCAACACATTACTCGAACGGAATTTAAAAGGATTGCCGCGTGGCTAAGCGCGCAACACCACACATGACTTAAACGGAACTAAAAGGATTGTCGTGTGATGAAGCGCGCGACACAACGTGTGATTCCAACGGAGGTTTAAAACGTTACAACGCGCGCATGGGGACTGGGCCACGCCGTGCGCGCTGGGGCAGAGGGGCCGCACTAGAGGGGAGGGCGCAAGGGCCAGGGCCGCGCTGGGGAGAGTCATCGCGTTCACTACAAGAAACTGATAAATGTTCGTGGGTAAAATTAAAAACGTGGGTACCCATGTTCTTACTTGAGTTAAGTTCATAGGTTAAGTTAAAAACGTGGGTACCCACGTTCTTAAGTTAAGTTCATGGGCTCTAGATAAAACCGTCGAACTTAACGAGTTAGGAACGTGGGTACCCACGTTCTTAAGTTAAGTTCGTCGGGCTTGTGGACACCGTCGAACTTAATCCTGAAAACCTAGATCTAAAAATCCCACTCGCCCGGCTCTCTCTCTCAAACTTTGTCTCTTCACGCCCACGCGGGCCTCTCTGTCACCCGCGCCAGGCCGCGCCGCTGCCGTGCCACCGCGAGGGGGCCACGCCACCGCGAGCGGGACACGCAGCCGCCGCACCCCCGCGAGCTGTCTGCGCCGCCACCGCGCCCCAGCGAGCGGTCCGCGCCTCCGTCGAGCCCCCGCGAGCTCCAATCCCCCCTGAGCCTGGGGTTGAGGTGGAGTATCCTGGGTGGGTCCTCGCCGTCGACATCGCACAGGCCCTGGAGCTCGACCATGAACTGGGACACCATGACAGTGTCGTCCCCCTAGCGCATCCGCGCGAACTGTGGCACGTACTCCGTGTGCGCTGCGCCCGGGGTGCCAATGACGGTGACGGAGGAGCCCGCGGCGAGGCCGCAGGGGAGGAAGACGACCCGGCCCCGCGCGTGCTGGGAGACCGCGGAGGGGCACTTGGCAACGTCGGAGGCGCGGGAGGTGGCGGCGGTGAGCAACGCCCAGGGGTCCCCCGCGAAGGCGGCGACGTCCTCCCAGGCGGTGAGGCCGAGCGCCCATGTGTCGTCGGCCATGCGGTGTCAGAACTTGTCGTGCTCTGCGAATGATTCAGTGGGTATATCCGTGATTGCTTCATCTAAACTTACATTATTATTCTGTTTGTGATTGCCCACCTTTATGCAGTGTTTATCCTAAGAATGCTGACAAATTTATCATTTCTTGCTTGTGCAGTTTGTGGCCGAGCTTATGTTGTAAACTTGTAATGCATGTTGTTTTTTACCGTGAGAAGTCATGTAAAATGAATCAGAAGACATTTCCTTCCAGAGGGGTGTCCTCGCTGTGATCAAGCTAAGGAATCCATAAACCATCTTCTCCTTTATTGCATCCTTGTCAGAGTTTTTTGTTCAGGAGGCTATTCCAAATAGTAGGCCTACAATAAGTGTTTATGATGGGTGTCCTCTTGTTTGGCTAGAGCCTTATTTCTTGCTAGCCAGAAAATTCAGTTGTGGGGTTTGGCTAGGGCTAAAGGTATTCTTACCTTTCCATCTAGTTGTCTCAGAAGTGTGTGCGTTCTATAGGTTGTGGTTGTATTCTTTTTCTTGGTGCAAAGGTGATTTGTACAAGTTTCCTTTTGGGTGTGTGTGGTGTTTTGTAAGGTCCTCCTCTTTTAATACAATAATACGCAGTTCTCATACATGTTTGAGAAAAAAGGCGTACTCTGATTATATGGAATAAAATTGTAAATTAGTTCTATAAACGACACCCACCAGGTAAGAATGGAACACATATTGTTCATATCTGAGTAGTGAGGACACGGTTAATTTATGCACATCAATCAGGGTCTTTGGTTATCAAGGTTAATTGAACACTATGGTGGTTTGCATGATACATGTTGTGGAATTTGGATCATTGGTCCATGTTCCAGCATGATTAATAAAGCCACATATATTTTCTTTGCCTCATTTCCTGTTTTCATATTTCCTTGATAATGCTGTGGAAACATGGTGGCCCTATGTGAGATCCTTATAGTAAGGCTGATTCTACATGAACTTAAATGTCAGTAAGTCTCAGATTCAAGTACATGAATGTTCAACCATGTCAAGACGTCATTTTCATTGCTTAGTCTCTCACCAGTAGTGTTGCGTTTAGTATAAGCAGTAACATATATAATTCACTGCTTCTTTGTCCAGTTTTGCAGGTCAGTTTATTTGCGGGTTTTCATTTCAAGACCAGTGTTTCTTAAGCTTTTATCGGACTGATAATTGTAGTATGAGCATGCAACATTTTATAGGCGACAGTCATTTTCGTCCATAATCAATGATTCTTGTTTACTGCATGCAGGATGATAAATCATCAAAGAATTGAGATAATACGGGCAGTTACTGGTGAAAGGTACAGCCATGCCACAGGTACTAACTCATCGTAATTTTTAGTTTAATCTGAATCAGCAATAATCTTAATTGTGTGATGTGCTTTTTCTTTTTTCTTAATTATGAATTCTATGCACGCATCAACTCATTAACAAATACAGCTGGAATCCAAACATTAATAGTTTTGTTTGCCAACAACCAGTTTTTTGGCTCTGTCGACATCGGCGTTCATCCAAACACACCCATAGGGCATGTTTGATTTTCACCCAAATGGCCAAATGTATCATGCACTAGCCAAGCCAAAGACTGTCCTCTTCTCCTGGCCAAGGTTTCATTTTTTTCCTTTGGAACTTCCATCTGGTGGTATTTGAAAGCAGGTCTCTGACTTGTTTGCATGATTCATCCTTCTTTCACTAAAATATGCTGTTTTGATCAGGTATGATCTTTACTAAGATAAGTGAGATGCATTCGCTCCTACTCTTACACGCTTGGATTCCTCCAGATACATAACTTTTGTTGGTTGTGCAGGGAGCTTCTCATATCTTTCTAGCGGGCAACTGGACAAACACCAAAGAGGATCATATTCTACAGGTTTGTATCCTTTCATGAGCACCTTCTCTGACTGCCACTCCCTGTATATTAAACACTTTATCACTTTCAGGGATGGCGTCAGTGAGGGACAATTCTACCAAGTTCTGTTGTATGAACTTGATGCCATTAGAAAGGTAAACTTGATTTGAATGCATTAGTTTGGTAACTGGCTTCACCTTTATTTTTTTTCTCTGACCACCATTGTGAAACTATGGATATAAGCCTGTGCGTCATTGGAGTCTGACTACCAGCCTCCAGTTACTTTTGTTGTGGTCCAGAAGCGTCATCACACCAGGTTGTTTGCTAATAATCACAATGATAATCATGTTGTCGATAAAAGCGGGAACATACTGCCTGGTTAGTTCTCGATGTGTCCTTCATTGCATTTTAAGCTTTATTTTATAATCTGAATGTCCTAAAACTCTTTTTTTGTGTGGAAATATAGGCACCGTGGTGGACTCGAAGATTCAGCTATGGGATAGGGAAACCCAACCTAAATGGTAAGTTCTGGTGATAGAATAATTCATATGCTGTGTTGGCAATTAGCCTTCATTAGTTTCAGTCTTATGATCTTATTCATCCTCTTCTCTTCTTTGTATATATGTCATTTCAGTTACCTAGATGCCTGGAAAAAAATTACTTCTTTGCGAACGGAATAGTAGGGTGCTGATGTGGGATGTCTTGCTCTACGTACATATAATAGCTGAGAGAGCAACTTTTAATATCTCTAAGAGCAACTTATAATATCTGCTCTTTGAAGTATCATCTGCTTGTACAATTTTCCCTAGTAAATAATGGTCTCAAGCCAGTATTCCATGTATCCCGCCTCTCATGGGTGATCATGGTATAGATGTCCCTTTATGTACTAATAAAATAGAAATAGCATCGACCCTTGCTGATTTAGTAAGGTGTTCAGACGTTGTTAACCAAAAGTATCGATATCCATGTAATCCATTTGTGTTACATTTAGGCAAACCAAACGCCACCTAATACTCCACTCATTCCAAACGAGCCGATGACACCGTGCTTCCTTTACTACAGGACTTTTATCTGGATTTGGCAGAAGACAACAGAAAAATTACTCCACGAGATTACCTAGAGCTAGCATTGAGGCCTGTTCAAGGTGGAGGAAGGGACATATCTGCAAAGAATGCGGTATGATAGATTTTCATGGGTGAAACGTAGCTTTGTACTTGTGCTTGGTAACTAGACGTATGGACTATACTTATACTTCTTTTGTTGTTCTGGAAGATACGGGACTCCATCCGTGCACTTTTTCCGGACAGGGAATGTTTTACACTTGTGCAACCTGTGAACAATGAGAAAGATCTCCAACGTCTTGATCAACTTCCTGTAAGTATTTCTTCCTTTGAACTACAGCTGCTATTTGTGGCCTTGTACTTAAAATTCTTAGCAAATATCATATGTTGCATGTTAGATTCAAACTTTTCCTAAGTTCATTTACGCAAATAGCAAAGTACCCACATACATATTGTTGTATATATTTTTTGACCATGTATTCTGAACTTCTGATTGGATTGGACTATTTTAAAAAGTTTTGGAAATTTTCTTGAAGGTAGTGGGTTAAGGTACCAGTTAGACAAATGAAGCTTTTGTATGCTGCAGTGCAAACTATATTATTTTGTGCATTTTCCCTGTATCTGTACATTTTTATGGTAATAACATATATTTACATGGTACCAGACTACTAGTCCAATAAGGCAGTCTTTAACACAACTTCGGTCACTGATTTGAATTGTGATATTTTTGTAAAACCTGTAGATTGCTCTTGAAACATATTTACACTTTAAACAGTTTGATGGCATGTATAAATTATGTCTGTCCCTTTATGACGTGAGTCAGAATCATAATGCACGTTTTGGCATAATTATATTGTTCTAGCAGATTGATGTTGGTGCAATAATTCCTAATTTCTGTGATGCAGCTGAGTAATTTCCGTCCAGAGTTCAGATCCGGTTTGGATGGTTTCACGAAATTTGTTCTTGACCGAACAAGACCAAAACAACTTGGAGCTAGTACAATGACAGGTCCCATCCTTGCTGGATTGACACAATCGTTTCTTGATGCTATTAATAATGGTGTTGTCCCTACAATCTCTTCATCATGGCAGGTATATTATGATTGCTTATAGCAATGTGGCTTCTGTTTTTTTGGCTTACAGTGCTTTAAATGTTTTTGTTGTTGGTGCTGGGTCAGCTCGTTCAAAATTTGAAAAGCTTCTTCACAGTTCTCTCAATAAGGCCTTTGAGGTGATCTTATCATTACTCATCAGCTGCTTTTGAGTCAGCATGCCTTCTTATTATTTTATTTTCACATGGAACATTGATTAATGCCTGCCAATTGCTGAAGTAAATTACAATATATGAGTGGGTTGGCTAACGTTGAAGCACATGAATGCAAGACTACAAAAGGAATGCTTTTTTGGAGGCTGACTTGCAATGTTCTAATAAAGTTCAGAACATGGAATCAAAGGTGCGAGCAGCATGTAACAGTTCGAATGCAAAATTAGATGACATAGTCAGGGTAAGACAACAAAAAACTTCTCTGCTACTGTAATTAATCGACAAGAACCTTATCCTTTATTATTGTTTATGGTAATGTCCTTGTTGCTGGATTAACTGTAGCTCCTTGATGACCTACTCACAGAGTATTCACCTCTTCAATTGTCTTGTTGGTTGATGTGGAATGATCTCATTATCTCACACAATCATTTTTTCCTTTGTTGGAATGATCACTGCAGTTTGGCTGGCCCTGTTCTAGACCTTTTCAGAAGACAGTTAGAGCATATAGATGCTGAAAGGAACGCCCTGAGATTGAAATGCAATTCAAGAGATGTGGAACTCTCTGAGAAGGTAATTATTTCTCTCAATGTTATGTTGCACACTCTCTCTCAATGTTCAGGAAAAAAATTATGGCATCTTTATTGTTAATTTTCTTCCAAGTTTTGTTGTGTGCTTCTTGGTCACTTCCATTTGCTTGTTATGTGTAAATAGATATTTTAGTGGTGGAGCTACGAACAACAATCCGATGTCCTGATCGAGAGCGATGGAGCTAATGTTTGAACTTGTGTGTTTGAACTTGTGAACTAAAAATGTGCACTATGGATGTGAACTTATGTGAATTTGTGAACTTATGTATTTGGACTTATGTGAATTTGTGAACCTATGTATTTGGACTTGTGTGAATTTGTGATATGAATATATATCCATGTGTTTGAAATCTGTATTGTATGTGATATTATGTGTTGCATGTGATTTTATGTTTGTCTAATTTTTCATTTCTGTAATTTTTATTTTTTTTTCTGGAAAAAGGATAAGAACGTGGGTACCCACGTTCTTAATGTTAAGAACGTGGGTACCGTCGAACTTAATGTGCAGCCCACGCAGGCCACATAAGTTCGACGACCACGTGTCCCCGTCGAACTTAACAGTAAGAACGTGGGTACCGTCGAACTTACTTCTCTAAATTCGACAGCCCCCGTCGAACTTAAAAACGCACGTTCTTAATGTTAAGTTCGACGGTACCCACGTTCTTAATGTTAAGTTCGACGGTACCCACGTTCTTAACCTTAAGAACGTGGGTACCGTCGAACTTACTTCTTTAAGTTCGTCCAAAAATCGCTGTCGTCTATATTCGTCGGTAAACCCACGTTCTTATGGTAAGTTCGACGGCCTATTACATTAAGTTCGACGGTTTTTCACCCACGTTCTTTAACCAGTTTCTTGTAGTGGTTGGGGAGCGCAGTCGCGATAGGGTCGCGCGCGTCGGGGAAGGGGCTCGGCCAGGGGGCACCGCAGGGGGAGGAGAGAGAGGGGAAACTCACCACGGGCTCGAAGGATGGCAGCAACCGTTCACCGAGATCCACCCTAGGACAGGGAGAGAGTGGGAGAGAGGTGGAAGAGGCAGAGGGAGGTTACTTTGCGCGGGAAAGAGAGTGGGGGAGGGGGATAGGGGCACCTAGGCGCGTGCGCCGGGGCCGGGCTGGTCGCGGGTCGGGCCGACTTCCCTCTACTCGATCTCGCTTGCTTCTAATCAAGGTCATTATGTGAATCGAAAACCAAAACTAGACGAACGCACACCTAGGCACAACATCAGGCAAGATAGATATGCTCTGGCATGATGCAACAACAATATCAACTTAGGGTTTTGTTTACACACGATGTGGACATTAGTCTCTATATTGCTTTGAAAATAGGAGGAAGGAGCGAAATAGGAAGAGAAAAAGAGAGGACGCCTGAATTTGGTGAATATTGGAGGAGAAAAATTATAACCCCCAAATTTTGGGAGTTACAAACCTATCCTCTTAAAAGAATCTCGCCCTTAAGATTCAAGGTTGGCCAGCAAAGAGCTCAGGATACTTGGCCATCAAATCATCTTCACGCTCCCAAGTTGCTTCCTCCTCAGAGTGGTGACCCCATCCGACTTTGCACATCCTGGTAGTGCTCCTCCGGGTGACCTTGTCTACAGTCTCCAGAATCTTTGTTGGCTTCTCTATGTAGGTCAAGTCTTCTTGGACTTCTAGGCCTTCTACTGGCAACTGCTCTTCTGACACATGTAGACACTTCTTCAACTGAGACACATGAAAGACATCATGCACCGCTGACAAACCTTCCAGTAAACTGAGCTGATAGGCCACTTCTCCACGCTTCGCGAGAATTCGATACGAACCAACATATCGGGGTGCTAGCTTGTCTTTGCCTCCGAACCTTCTAACTCCTCTGATAGGTGATACCTTTAGGTAGACAAAATCTCCCACTTCAAAACTCAGCTCTCTTCTTTTGGTGTCTGCATAACTTCGCTGCCTTAACTGTGCTGTCTTCAGATTCTCCCGAACCATCTTGATATTCTCTTCGGCTTCGAGAAAAATGTTGGGCCCAAACACTTGCTTTTCTCTAGGTTGATCCCAATGCAACGGAGTTCTGCAACTCCTTCCATAAAGTACCTAGAATGGTGACATCTTCAAACTGGCCTGGTAACTGTTGTTGTAGGAGAATTCTGCATAAGGTAGTGTCTTGCCCCATCCGGACTTATCTTGCAATGTAATGCCCAAAATTAGTAGAAATAATAATAATAATAATAAAATAAATAAATAAATATAATTATGATAGCATTTCTAGAATTTTTGAAACATTTGGAATTAGTAGGACATTTTCTTTTCCTTTTTCTTTCATACTCAACTAATGGCATTAATGTTTGCAAATAACAAATAAATAAATAAAGAAACCAAAGAGACTAAATGAAAGTGGAACGATCTTCATATGAATTAGATCATTATTATTTTTTACTAATATGGTTGAGGGACACCCTTAAGGAGGGTAGGTAAAATCACCTTTCAATGAATGTTACATATTAAATTTATTTTTCTAAAAGTAATCTTTATGGCTTGTATGTTGAGAACATATGCTATAAAGGGATAATAAATAAATAACTAAAATTTTAATTTTGAACTCATATTGGAGTTTTTGACTGTGCATTTATTTTGAATTTTAAAACTGAGAACTTATTTGAATTTGGAATTGAAATAGAAAACAGGATAAAAAAAGAAAAAGAAATAAATTGCTTACCTGAGTAATGGGCCGAATTTCCCCTCCATCGGCCCACCTAAGCTCTGCACCATACTCACTCGCTGTGGGCTCCTCTGACGTGTGGGTCCCGTTGGGCAGCTGCTCACCGTGTGCATCCTTGTCCTCCTTCAACCATTGACTTGTGGGGTCACCTCGTCAGTGCCATCTCTATCCTCTAAACAAACCCCCGCTGTATCCCAACAGCCCACGCAATCGCTCCTCGCCCGGCGCCCATCCAAGCTCGGACTCTAGAGTATATAATGAGCCATCCACGACCTCCCTCATTCATCAAACCACAAACCTGAGGTCGCGACAAAGTCATACGGTGTAGTGGGCCTTGCCGACAGGGGAAGGGATTCACCACGCTCAAACTCTACCTTTACCGTTGCTTTGACCTCGGTGGGTGCTTACGGGTGTTTGGTGGGGTCTAGGGTACCCTTCCGCACACTATTGCATGCAGTGGAGGTCCTGTCTGTGATGAATTGCTCGCCAGGGACAAACTCCGCCGTTGCGCGTGGTCGTGGAGTTCTGCGTCATAGCTGCAGATAAGAAGCTATCCCTATGATTCAATCTCATATACACTCCGTGTTGGACCGTTATGGGGTGAGCTTGGTTCTCTAGCTCATTGGGCTACCGCACGCCGGTGATGGTCTACCGTATTGTCCCACGCTCCGCCGCTCGGCCTGGCTCAGGGAAGAAGGAGAACACAGTGGCCGTAGATCAAAGGATGGACGACTAGGATTAGTTGATATCATACCCCTTTGCTGCATTAAATCGAAGCCGCAGATTCCTAGACGAGTGGTCCTGATTTGCACGCGAATACCTCTTCGCGTGATCCGATCTGGGACCTTGGATCTTGATCGGATGGATCTGAGCGCAGCATACCCCTTCGGCCATGTGGTTTTGCAAAAGAGCCCTCACAGTGGTGCAGAATCAACCCGTAATCCTCAACATGTAGAAAATAATTAAACCAGGGTCCTGAAATTTACAGAAAAGACCTTAAGATTTGTTAAAATATTGGCCACAACCCCTTTGACTTTGTATACTGATAAAATTAATATTGAAAATGATTTTTAAGTTTAGAAATAATTCTAGAAACTTGTTTAATTCATATGTAATTCATTTTAACTCCAAATTGCTCCATTCTAGTTGCAATAAATTCATAATAATATTGTTTATCATCTAGTAACTCTGTTTAGCCATGAAACTTAGATTAAAATTGTTCACTTGAATTAATCTATACTAGGCATTAAATAACTCTAGAAATTCATAACTCGATAACCGTAACTCCGAATTTAGTGATTCTTGTTCTTACGATCTCGTAGCGACACGTAGATTATTATTATGTAGTTCATTCTTATGTTTGGTGTGATGTTAATCTTGCCTATACCATGTTTTTCTGTATTGCTACTGTTGGGGACTTGTTCTCAAATGCTATGAATTAAGAACAAGGCAACACAGAAAATGTTAAATGTTAAAGTCCTTCGTCCTTTGAAGCATTATTTCCCTTGGGATATAATGATCTTCGAATGAAGGTTATGAAGGACATACCTTCAGCAGCATAACATATAATGATGAAGAAGGAATCATATGAAATATAAAATAACATAAACAATCATGTATTATTATCAACTCATTTCTATTTTATTATTATGGAAAATAGAAATGATATCAAATTACAAATGTACCTTCGGCTTGAAAGAAGGTAAAAGTACAAGCGTGACGCAAAAGCAAATACCAAGTCAGCGTGAACAGTACGGGAGCACTGTTCATCTATTTATAGGCACGGGACGTAACCCATGTAAAATTACACCCATGCCCTTTACATATGCTAATGACTCTATAGTAACCCATCGAGGTTTGAATAGCCTTTTCCTTTTTAAGTCGGTTTCCTTTTCTGCTATCATGTCGAAGCTCTCCTGCACATAGCTTCGGCTCTGCGCCAACCTTCGTATTCTTTGTGCTTCTTCACACTGTGGTTCTGATCCGAGCCCGAAGGTACCTGCTCATGTATTATACTCCAGAAACATTGTTAAATCATGTTTTTGAGGACCTTTGGAAGCCGAAGGCCCCCAACAGTAGCCCCTCGCAATATTAATTTGTTAGAATAATAAATTCAGATTACGATATGGACGAAGGCCCTAAGCCGAAGGTCCAAAAAAACACCTTCCCTTTGCTAGAATAGCAACAGTCAATGACAAGCAGGGCCCTCCACCCTGCAACGCACTAGGCGTATAAATAAGAGCACACCACGAGCTCATTTGGTACGCTTTTTACCATCTGCTCTGCTTGCTCAATTTTTAGCTCTTGCCTACCAACGCTTGCTTGGTTTTTTAGATTTCCTAAGCTTCGGCTCTAAGAGCACATTTCCACCATTTCTGAAGAGATGTCTCAAGATAAGAAAATTGTTGCTGAAATGAAGCTGAGCGAGGAGGAGAAGCTTCTTAAGGAAAAAACTGCTGGATTCTTCGAGTCAATTGCAAAGACCAACACAGAAAAGATTACAAGAGAAATTCTAGAAGGCTTATATGAAGATATCGATGACAGCGATAGTTATGATGTGGAAAGTGGGGGCGAAGGCTCCGAAGATCGGCCGTGGCGACCAAGTCACACAGTCTTCGGAAAATCGACTATCAGGCAAAGTCATCTCGATAACATGAGAGGAAGATATTTTCAAGACATATCCATCGTGAGGGCTCACAACGGAGATAGGACTGCTCCTGCTCCTGAAGAGAATGAAGTTGTAATCTATCGAAGCTTCTTCAAGGCTGGGCTTCGATTCCCCCTAAGCAGTTTTGTGGTTGAAGTTTTAAAGATATACCAGATTTTTCTTCACCAGATTACTCCTGAAGCCATCATAAGAATGGGAATCTTCGTATGGGCTGTGAGGAGCTAAGGTTTAGAGCCAAGTGCAAAATGTTTCTGCAGCATGCATGAACTTTCGTATGAGACGAAGGCCTGGGGTAAGGAACAGTATCATAACAATTTTGGTTGCTATAGCTTCGTTGCTCGCTCAGGATCTAGTTTCCCAGTGCCAACATTTCAGAAAAAATGGCCCGGAGACTGGATGGAAGAATGGTTCTATGTGAAGAATGATTTAAAAGCGAGAGAAGATATTAAAGAAATCATTATGCGCCCCATCTGGTCCCGCTTTGGCCTTCGGAAACCGAAGGTAGAAATTGATGAAGCAGCCGAAGGATGCCGAAGGGCCTTTGGCATAGTTTGTTCTTTCATCGGGACACGGGACTTAGTACAAGAGCATGTGGCCTACAGGATATGGCCATTGATAGTCAACTGGGAGATGCCAAAAGAAACTATCAGCAATCCCAATGAAGGTGGGTTGGTTTGACTGAAAAATACCTTCAGGTTTGGAGACCAATTTATCGAACCAGACGATGACTGGCTGACGCGTATCGAAGCTACAAGTGATGAACTGCTTGGGCCGTACTCCAAAGCGGAGGATAATGTGTTATCTGCGGCCTTCGGAAGCCGGAAAAATAAAAGGCTAAATAGAGTTTTTGATGCTATTGGGTTCATGTACCTTGATTACCGCTACTCGCCCGGGGGGCAGAAGTGAAAGAGTGCACCTTCCGGGAAAGATGCTGCTTCAGCTGCTCCAAGCGAGCCCGCACCGAAGAGGAAAAAGGTGAAGGTTCTTACCCACTGGCCGTGATATATTGAACCAGCCATAGTGCCCGAATTTGGTGGTGAGACCTCTTCGGCTACTGAAGCCAAAGAGCCTGCGTCTACGTAGAAGATTGAAGAGCCGGCTGCAATGTCGAAGACATCCTCAGCCAAATTAGCTGAGCCGAAGGCTGATAATGTAGGGGTCGAAGGAACAAAGATATCAGAAATTACAAGCCCTTCGGCAGAAGTGACAGCGCCGAAGGCACAAAAAGGTCTTACAGCGACCCCTAAGAGGAAAAGAATGGTCAATGTACTAGATGCGCTGGAGACAATAAAGACAAGCTCTACTCCAAGGAAAACTGCCGAAGCTCCAAAGACGCAGTCTGAGACAAGAGTAACCGAAGCCGAGGCTGCAAAGAGCCAGGTCGAGACCGAAGATGGGCCTTCAGAGCCCGCCAAGGAGAAATCCTTGGAAACTAGAGAAGAAATGGAAAAAGAAGCTGCAGAACAAATTCTGCCTGAAAAAACTGCCACTCCTACTCCCGAAGCATCTTCCAAAGTTCTTGATTATATTGTACGACACGCTTCGGGAAAAAGGTTGTTTGAAGAAGAAAAACGAGAGGCTCAATACTATGCCCAGAAATTGAAATATACAAAGGGGGCATTGGTATTCAACGGCAGCGGAGAAGAAGATTTCTTATACTGTCTCCCAGACAACAAGGAGATTTCCGTCTGCCAGGAGATGAGCAGAAGCTTCGAATTTCCGACACTAGAAGTCGGGCTTTCGGCACTATCGAAAGATGAATTGGCAGATAGCTTAGCATGTAATAGTTTAAAGGTGTGAGAATAAAATTTTTTGTACTTAAAAACGAAAATTTTTGTTTATTTGCTTATGCTTAAAACCGCACCTCTTTTGCAGGGCCTGATTCTTAGCAATGCCCTCAGAGCGCAGAAAAATGCCAAAGACGAAGGATGCACTATAGCTCTGAACAACCTTCGTTCTGAAGTAATTGAACTAAGGAACGAAGGTCTTGAAAAAGATAAGATATTAAACTCATTGGTGAACAAAATAAAAGAAGACGAAGCTACTTCCAAAGCCCAAGCTGAAGCCCAGAAATGCGAAATTGAGGAGCTTCAGAAACAGCTGGCTGAAGCAAAATTAAAATGCGCTGTTGCCGAAGCTGAACGAGATGCCAGTGATTACTGGAAAAATTACTGGGAAAAAACAGTTGCAGAACTTCGGGCATCAAAAGGAAAATGTTATGAAAAATCTATAGAATGTGTGGAAAAGATAAAAACTAGCTTCGCCAATGTTGGCGCATATTCAAGTGAAGACAACTTCGTACGGGGCGATCCCGAAGGGCCGATTGAGTGGATCAGCGGCGAGGCCGAAGCCTTTGAGGAGATTTTGAATGGACGTGGGGACGTCTGCGCCTTCTCAGGTGCTAGGGGAATTGCAGCTATTTTGGAGAAGTCAGGTTGCGATCATGTGAAAGCTTTGGCCCAAGCTGAAACTACTTTATCTATTGACGACACGAAGGACCCCTCGGCCGCAGCCGAACTATCTCCTCCCCCAGAGCTCTTCGAGTCATCGGTCGAGCCAGAGGCGAAGGAATCAGCAGAAATCATTAATATGGCCGAAAGTTTTTTGGACGAAGTCGTTACTCAACTGCTGACCGAAGCTGCAGGCGAAGTTTTGAAGGAAGAATAATAGATATTGTAAAAACATTGCTGGAGAAATTAATGTAACATTTGCTGGACTATGCTTGTAATATTTGGTGCTCATGAACTTTTAACGTAATGTATTAATGGCTTTGTAATTCATTTCTTTGCGATGCATGAAAATTTTATTGTACATACTGTTTTTGAGCCTTCGGAGAAAAACACCTTCCCTTCTTTTCATGCTTCGTAAAGAAGAGTTTTTATGCTTCGTGAGAAATCCTTCAATCATCGCAGAAACATTAATGCTTCGTCAGTAATAGACTTTCTTCCTTGATATCAGAGTGCTTTATAAAAATGCTCCAAGCGTCGCCATAATACTGATACTTCATCAATAAAAGACTTCCTCCTCCACTTCAGAGCTGATAAAACCATATCTCTTCAAAACTTATTTTGTGCCTTAGCACAATTTCACTTTTTCGAAGCATTCTCCGAAGGTCAACATTATGTCCCCTTCTTGTGCCATTGATGCAATATGATGTATGATGTTATGTTATGCAAAATGATGTGATGATGTTATGCTATGCGAAAATGATACTTTGTGCCGAAGACACACACTCATATCCCCATATCGGAATACACAATCTCTTTGCCGTTTATTTTTCGGCTTCACCGCTTATTTTTCGGTGTATCATCGCTAACTTTTCGCTGTAAGTTTTGCATTCCCTTAGGAACGTCTTTTGAACTTCTTCGCCTTCTATTTCGGCGGTATTCGCGTTGACTTTTCACGCTTCGCCTTATATTTCGGCGGTATTTGGCTCTGCATTCCATTTGGAACGACTTTTGAGCAGAAAACTTACATTGCGCTCCCTTAGGAACAACTTTTTGTAACTTCGGCAAACTTACGCTGCGTTCAGTAGAACGACTTTTTGTAGCTTCGAAGATACTTGTGACCTAGGAACGGCTTTTTGTGCCTCGGTGACTTTTTGGACTCCGTAATTCTGTGGAGAAGATATATTTTCACTATGGCAAAAAACGAAGCTATTACAAGGAATTGAAAACGACAAGAAAACTAAGTTTTCAACAACTGTTCCTTAGTAAGAAAGAGGATGACAATGAATGTAAAAACTGATTCAGGGGTAGGATATCTCTTAGTAGATATGCTTCGACTCTGGCACAATACTGTTAACTGTGCGAGCTTCGGACTCCTCCCTGAAGTCTCTCTGCTGATGGGTCTGCTGACTCCCTTCTGGCTGTTGGCCGCATGAATATGCAGGCTGTAGCGGTGGCGGAGGTGGGAGTTGTGGCTAGGATGCCTGTGGCTAACTAGCCGAAGCAACAGACGCTACAGGATGGTTACCTACATACTCTGGTATGTAGGGTGAGTGATACGAAGCAGTATGCATGACCTGCTTCGGCTGGTTCTGCTGAGCTGTAGCTTCTGCTATTTCCTTCTGTTTCTGAATGGTGACATGACACATCCTTGTAGTATGGCCCTTGTCCTCACCGCAGAATAAGCAATAAATTTTCCTGGCTGATCCCCAAACCTTCCTCCGAAGCCCCTGGGGCCTCTGCCCCTTGGAGCTGGCGGTCGAGGATAGCTTTGTTGCTGCCCCGAAGCTTGCGAGGAATATTGTGGCCTCTATTGCTGACTTCCTCTGTCGTCATTCTGGGTGGAATGAATTGATCTGACGTGCCTTGGGTGGATTCTTCCTCCGAAGCCCCTGGTCATCTCGGAGAACCTGTAAGCTTCCTCCCTTCTTTGACAAAAGTCATTATCAGCACGGATGTATTCATCCATCTTTTGAAGCAATTTCTCCAGGGTCTGAGGGGGTTTCCTGGCGAAGTATTGGACCGTAGGTCCTGGCCGAAGCCCCTTGATCATGGCCTCAATGACAATTTCATTGGGCACTGTTGGTGCTTGTGCCCTCAGGCGCAAGAACCTTCGGACATACGCCTGGAGGTATTCTTCGTGATCTTGCGTGCACTGGAACAAAGCTTGAGCGGTAACCGGCTTCGTCTGAAACCCTTGGAAACTAGTGATCAGCATGTCCTTCAGCTTCTGCCATGATGTAATTGTTCCTGGCCGAAGAGAGGAGTACCAGGTTTGTGCAACATTCTTGACTGCCATGACGAAAGATTTCGCCATGACTGCAGTATTGCCTCCATATGAAGTTATGGTTGCTTCGTAGCTCATCAGAAACTACTTCGGATTTGAGTGCCCATCATACATGGGGAGCTAGGGTGGCTTGTAAGACGGGGGCCAAGGTGTAGCCTGCAATTCTGCTGACAGAGGAGAAGCATCATCAAAAGCAAAATTTCCATGACGGAAATCCTCATACCATTCATCCTCGTTGAAGAAGCCCTCTTGGTGAAACTCCCTATGTTGGGGCCTTCGTTCTTGCTCATCTTGAGCAAGATGGCGTACTTCTTCAGTGGCTTCGTCAATCTGCCTCTGAAGGTCGGCTAGTCGGGCCATCTTCTCCTTCTTCCTTTGTACTTGTTGATGAAGCATCTCCATATTTCTGATTTCTTGGTCCAACTCGTCCTCCTGGGGTGTTGGACTAGTGGCCTTCCTCTTCTGGCTTCGGGCCTCTCGAAGAGAAAGGGTCTCCTGGTTTGGGTCCAGTGGCTGCAGAGCAGCAGCCCCTGTCGCTGAAGCTTTCTTCGGTGGCATGACGAAGGTCAAATGCTTGTCGAAGGTGGTCGAAAAGGATTCACCGGAGGTGGGCGCCAATGTTGGGGACTTGTTCTCAAATACTATGAGTTAAGAACAAGGCAACACAGAAAATGTTAAACATTAAAGTCCTTCGTCCTTCGAAGCATTATTTCCCTTGAGAGATAATGATTTTCGGACGAAGGTTATGAAGGACGTACCTTCATAAATACAACATACAAATAATGAAGAAGGAAACATATGAAATATAAAAGATAACATAAACAATTATGTATTACTATCAACTCATTTCTATTTTATTATTATGGAAAAATAGAAATGATAACAAATTACAAATGTACCTTCGGCTTGATAGAAGGTAAAAGTACAAGCGTGACACAAAAGCAAATGCCAAGTCGGCGTGAACAGTACGGGAGCACTGTTCATCTATTTATAGGCACGGGACGCAGCCCATGTAAAATTACACCCATGCCCTTTACATTTGCTAATAACTCTATAGTAATCCATCGAGGTCTAAATAGCCTTTTCATCGAGGTACAGAAGACACTTGTAAAGCCCAAAATTGGTATAAGAAAATATATATATATAATGAATAAATAAATAAATTTATAAGAGGGTGTTTTGGGGATTCTTTGAATTCCTTTTCTCTTTGCATACTCAACTTATGGCATTAAATTATGCAAATAACAAATAAATAAATAAATAAATAAATGTGTATCTCATGCTGGGATTTTATTGCTTGTGCATTAGATATGTCAAACTTAAACACACATTTGAATTTGGATTGAACTTGGAAATTAGAGATTCAAATAGAAAAAAAGAGAATTTAGAAAAGAATAAAGGAAATTCGTGCTCATGGGCCGAATGTCCTCAGCCGAACCACCTCTCCTCCACTCACCTTCTCGGCCCATCTCCACTAATTTCCTCGCGCCGGCCCAGTCTACCATCCCGCACACACGCTTCCTCGCTATTGGTTGGGTTGCTCACTGACTTGTGGGGCCTTGTGGGCGGCCTCACGACGCTGGCGCGCATACTAGGACACTGTCCTCAGCGCCTCTCGCCTGGGTGTCTTGTGTGTGGGCCCAGCTTGTCAGGGTCATCTTAAAGCTGGTGGCTCACCCGAGATCCACTCAATGATTCTCACTATTTCGTCCATCTCTCCCCTCGCCATGTATGCTCTCTGGTGCCGAGTGGTTGGCCGCTTGATGGGATCCGCTAGATATTTATTCCCATGTCAGTCTCTCGCATGGAGTAACCATCGGGTTGTTGTAATAGCCTGGAAATCTCGCCTATCAAACACCCTTGGGCTCGGACCGTCCTTCCCCGACGATCTCGCTCGCTTGGCCGGCCTCTCCGTGGCTAGGGCTTTATATATTCCGAGCCCCTTGGATCCCCCTTAGCCCCTAGACCAGGGAATCTCGGAGTGTCGTACGCCGCCATGGAGGATTGGGTCTCCTGTGCTTTGGGGGGAAGGTCGTCGCCGGTGATCTGCGCCATCTAGGAGAACTCGGCCGTGGGGACTACTTGTAGAGCTTCTGCGATGCTTGTGAATTGCTCTTGCGGAGTTTCTGGGCTAGCGGGATAGTCGGGACATCGGAATTCATCGCCGGTGTGGGCTCTTCACCGCATGTCGTGACCAGTGCATTGTCCGCACAATCCTCAGTATGTTTTTCCTTCAATACGTTCGCCTCTGTTAGCACATCACGTAGCTCTGGAAAGCACTGTGGTTGGTGAACGGGACCCTGGTCGCGCTACTCGCCGGAGGGCGCCGCCGTGTAGCAATTGGCGCCGCCGCTCGGTGACTGCTCGGGAGGTGGGTGATGAACTCGTGTCCATTGGATCCTCGATTAACGGCTGCGATTAGATGGGGAGGTATCCTTTCGGTGATCTGATCCGAACCGTTGGGCAGATCGGATGGCCCATATTGGATCGCGTTTCATTAAATACTGACCGTAGATCCAAGATCTGGCGGCCAGTAACGCGTACCGGTTCACTTAAATGGGCTATGTAATCTAGGGGCGGTAGTTGATCCAACGGTCCCGGCGCAGTGATACCCCTTCGTTGTGGCAGGTTAACATATGAGTCCCTGAGCTTCGTAGAAATAAACCCGCAGTCCACCACGTGGGTAGTCTGTGTCTGAGAGACTTTTGCGAGTTAACCCTTGAGCTTTTCTATAATAGTGCGCATGATCCAGAGGATAGAGAAAATGAATAAATGATTATGGAAATAGATTTTTAGTATAAAATTAATTGCAGAAACTGGTTTAATCCCTAGAAAATTCATATTAAGTCCAAATTGATCCATTTCAGTTTCTATAATTTTGTAATATTATTGTTTATCAACTAATGTCTCTGTTTTGACATGAAAACTATATTAAAATTAATCTTCTTATTAATCTTGTACCTAGCACCTATAACCTTGAAAATCTCATTTTAACTCTGTTTCAATCCGTTCAAGTTGCATTAGATTCATATAAATATTTACTACACAGTAACAATATTATTCATACCATGTTGCATAATTATATAGTTAGATATTTATTT
This sequence comes from Zea luxurians, assembly GCA_029449295.1. Taxonomy (NCBI): domain Eukaryota; kingdom Viridiplantae; phylum Streptophyta; class Magnoliopsida; order Poales; family Poaceae; genus Zea; species Zea luxurians. Next base: position 35,870,775 of record JAOPSE010000028.1, read on the forward strand.
AACCTATGTCTACTAAATTAACTCTTCTAATCAAAGCTAACATGTCCATAATTATAATTTGGTTAAAATATGATCTTTAGTCAAGTTATAATTAAGATTAAAGCTGAATTAATTATTTAGAGTATTTTCTCATATAATGTGTATTAACCAATTTATAATATAGTTTAATGTTTAATCACATTTATCTTCCATAAATCATAACTCCTTACCTATAACTTCGATTTTATTGGTTCGCGATCCCACGATCTCATAGCAACATGCAGATTATTATTATGCAGTTTGTTCTTATGTTTGGTGTAATGTTAATTTTGCCTATACCATGTTTATCTGTATTGCTACGACTAGCAGCGAGGTTACGAGCCACCTGAAGAGCAAGTTGGTACCTGGAATCTCAAGTCCCAGACAAGTTGTGCCCTTGATCACTTCCTTTTACCCAGTCATGTTCTGATTAATCATAATGATCTGCATAGGTTAATTTTGATGAGACCCAATAGGTTACCCTAGTTTGACTATCTTTATACCTTGTTCACCACTGAATTTTGGGTAGTACCTGCTATTGCTTTATGTGGTTTTGGGTATAAAGATACTCATTATTCATGATCACACTTTTATTATCAGTTGTTATTTACTGTTCATGTTAAGATCATTATGTTAATTGGAACATGGAGAACCACCCGGGAAAACAGTGCTACCACAAGGGAGGAATGAGACCCTTTGGTTGATTAATTAGGAAAGCTAGTGGAAGACTACCTTACCTAAAAGGGGCAAGGGCAGTAGGGGAGTTGCATGCAGGGAGGTTCTCGGGTTGATTTTGCTGTGATGGCGGTCAGACGAGGGATCCTTGCAAGTGCTCTTCCCATAAACTATAGCGGGTTTTCGGAAGCTAGTGGAATTTTGTAAAGGCCTCGTAGTGTTACCCTGCCTCGCCTCCTTGGTAGAGGTGTATGGGATTGGCTATCCTTTGGCAGATGGGTAACATGACTTGTGGGTAAAGATGTACAACCTCTGCAGAGTGTAAAACGGGTATATTAGTCATGCTCACGGTCATGAGCAGCTCGGACACTCACATGATTAATTTATGGAACTAAATTCAATTTGTCATATGCTTTGCATCGCAGGTGATGTTGTTATTACTTTTGTTCAACTACTTAATTGGATTGGTATTTACTTATACTTAGTAATTGCTAATAAAATTTTGACCAACTTTAAAAGCAATGCTCAGCTTCAACCATCCTCTTTGGCAAGCCTTACACTTCACGTGAGCTCCCACCTTTGGCGAGTTCATGCACATTATTCCTCACAACTTGTTGAGGTATGAACGTATGTGAGCTCACTCTTGCCGGCTCACACCCCCACAGGTCAAGAACAGGTACCATAGGATGAGGCGCATGGAGGATGCTGTGATGAGTTCGTGAGAGGTCTAGGCCGTCGTCTCCAAGTCAACTTTGGGTTGCTGGATCGTTGCCTCCTTATAATGTAAATATTTATTTATTTTGTATAGAACTCCTGTTATGTAGTAAAGATGTGACATTCGATCCTGTGCCATGATTCATCATATGTGTAAGACTTGGTCCCAGCATACCTGGTGATTATGTTCGCACCTGGGCTTTGGACCCCTAAAACTCAGGTGTGACAGAAGTGGTATCAAAGCAATGTTGACTGTAGGACGAAACCTAGATAGAACTGGACAACCCTTATCTACATACCTTTGCAACTCTGATTCTTTCTAAACTTTTCTTAATCATTTCTCATCCACTGCTGCTTTACTCTGATTACTCTTACCTTTTCCTTCTAAAGACAAAAGTGGATTTCACACTTTGAAATCATGTACCTAAAGTGACTTTTAGGAATAGGAGACCTAATCTTAGGAACAAAGACAAAATTATTTTTTTATATATAGATATCTATGAACTTGAATGTTTGTTCTTATGATACTTGTCTGATTTGGATCTTTGATTGAGTGTGATGAGTTGTGGAGTAATGTCCACAATTACATCTGCATATACATATAAAAAATTGTTTATAAGATAAACTAGACCAATTAAGAATACCACCACTAGAATATATCAAGCCTAATGGATCCATCATATCTTAAAGGAATCTCAGTTATCTCAAAAGATTCATCTTATCTTGGAATCCATCCTATCCTAACCACTTTGCTTATCTCATCCTAAGGTAACAACCATGAGCTAATCCCAAAATTTCATTAGATCTTATCTAGTCTAAAATAATCATATCAATTTATTCTAGATCTGATCCAATCTATTAGGTTAATCTAACCTAACAAAGTCTAACCTTAAGTTGAGCTAACCTAAAGATAGTCAATTAACCAGTTAATAGTGGTAAAATAAATGAGACTCTACTCCTACAGAATGTGTTTTACCTTAGTTCACTCTGCACTAAATAAAGCACGACAGACCAACCCGGCCATATGCAACTACCTTAACCACCCGATAGTTGTATAACCCCTCCGTTTTAACCTAACAGAGATTCTGACCTACCTACACCATATAGTCCATGCTATCTCAAAAGCTAGCATATCCTAATAATATATATCGTACCTTGGTAGATCTATTTAACCTAAACTAGTCTATTCTAGTCATATCCAATTCAATCTAGATGCTAATCTAATCTAATGTGGTCTACTTAAACAGATTAGTGATACTGGTAGAAGAGATTAGACCCTATTAGCCTAGTATTAACTTAGTACATTAGACCAACTCAACCAAAAGTAAAAAAGATCTAACTCAACCAGTAGAGTCATGATGAATTGCATAATCTAACTATCCCCACCTAACATCAAACAAGATCTTGATCTACCTCATGTAGTCTATCTCATCCATATCTGTCTTAACCATATTCCCCAACTCTGATGATATACACTAACCTCGAATCAATAAGACCAAGACTAGAGAAGAAAAGATCAACTTTGTCAAGGAAGGAGAGAAGTCAAACTCAATCTTCAGATGCATTACCACTCAACACGGAATTCTTTCCCACCATAAACTTTCATCCTACACAATAAGGTGACTGTACATGTATATACCCATGCTTTCATAACCACTTTCTAAATAACATGAAACTTCTTATTCTTAAACCAATTAGAAGTTAAAGGCTAAACTATAAATAAAGCTTTTTACATCCCTATCCTTACAAATCTCGAGGACGAGATTTCTGTTAAGAGGGGTAGAATTTGTAATGCCCAAAATTAGTAGAAAAAATAATAATAAAATAAATAAATAAATATAATTATGATAGCATTTCTAGAATTTTTGAAACATTTGGAATTAGTAGGACATTTTCTTTTCCTTTTTCTTTCATAGTCAACTAATGGCATTAACGTATGCAAATAACAAATAAATAAATAAAGAAACTAAAGAGACTAAATGAAAGTGGAACGATCTTCATATGAATTAGATCATTATTATTATTTTTTACTAATATTGTTGAGGGACACTCTTAAGGAGGGTAGGTAAAATCACCTTTCAATGAATGTTACATATTAGAATTTATTTTCCTAAAAGTAATCTTTATGGCTTGTATGTTGAGAACATATGCTAAAAAGGGATAATAAATAAATAACTAAAATTTTCATTTTGAACTCATATTGGAGTTTTTGATAGTGCATTTATTTTGAATTTTAAAACTGAGAACTTATTTGAATTTGGAACTGAAATAGAAAACATAATAAAAAAGAAAAGAAATAAATTGCTTACCTGAGTAATGGGTCGAATTTCCCCTCCATCGGCCCACCTAAGCTCTGCACCATACTCACTCGCCGTGGGCTCCTCTGAAGTGTGGGTCCTGTTGGGCAGCTGCTCACTTTGTGCATCCTTGTCCTCCTTCAACCACTGACTTGTGGGGTCACCTTGTCAGTGCCATCTCTATCCTCTGAATAAACCCCCACCGTATCCCAACAGCCCGTGCAATCGCACCTCGCCCGGCGCCCATCCAAGCTCGGACTCTGGAGTATATAATGAGCCATCCTCAACATCCCTCATTCATCAAACCACAAACCCGAGGTCGCCACAAAGTCATACGGTGTAGTGGGCCTTACCGACAGGGGAAGGGATTCACCGCGCTCAAACTCTGCCTTTACTGTCGCTTCGACCTCGGCGGGTGCTTGCGGGTGTTCGGTGGGGTCTGGGGTACCCTTCCGCACACTATTGCATGCGGTGGAGGTCTCGTCTATGATGAATTGCTCGCCGGGGACAAACTCCGCCGTGGCGCGTGGTCGTGGAGTTCTGCGTTATAGCTGCAGGTAAGAAGCTATCCCTATGATTCGATCTCATATACACTCCGCGTTGGACCGTTATGGGGTGAGCTTAGTTCTCTAGCTCGTTGGGTTGCCGCACGCCGCGATGGTCCACCGTGCTGTCCCACGCTCCACCGCTCGGCCTGGCTCAGGGAAGAAGGAGAACGCAGTGGCCGTAGATCAAAGGATGGATGACTAGGATTAGTTGATATCATACCCCTTCGCCGCATTAATTCAGAGCCACAGATTCCCAGACGTGCGGTCCCGATTTGCACACGAATACCTCTTCGCGTGATCCGATCTGGGCCCTTGGATCTTGATCGGATGGATCTAAGCGCAGCATACCCCTTGGGCCATGTGGTTTTGCAAGAGCCCTCACAGTGGTGCGGAATCAACCCGCAATCCTCAACTTGTAGAAAATAATTAAACTAGGGTCCTGAAATTTACAGAAAAGACCTCGAGCTTTGTTAAAATATTGGCCGCAACCCCTTTGACTTTATATACTGATAGAATTAATATTGAAAATGATTTTTAAGTTTAGAAATAATTCTAGAAACTTGTTTAATTCATATTTAATTCATTTTAACTCTAAATTGCTCGATTCTATTTGCAATAAATTCATAATAATATTGTTTATCATCTAGTAACTCTATTTAGCCATGAAACTTAGATTAAAATTGTTCACTTGAATTAATCTATACTAGGCATTAAATAACTCTAGAAATTCATAACTCGATAACCATAACTCCAAATTTAGTGATTCTTGTTCTTACGATCTCGCAGCGACGCGTAGATTATTATTATGCAGTTCATTCTTGTTTTTGGTGTGATGTTAATCTTGCCTATACCATGTTTGTCTGTATTGCTACGAATAGCGCGAGGTTACGAGCCACCTGAAGAGCAAGTTGGTATCTGGAATCTCTAGTTGCAGGCAAGTTGTGCCCTTGATCACTTCCTTTTACCCAGTCATGTTCTGATTAATCATAATGATCTGTATAGGTTAATTTTGATGGGACCCAATATGTTACCCTAGTTTGACTATCTTTATACCTTGTTCACCACTGAATTTTGGGTAGTACCTGCTATTGCTTTATGTGGTTTTGGGTATAGAGATACACATTATTCATGATCACACTTTTATTATTAGTTGTTATTTATTGTTCATGTTAAGATCATTATGTTAATTGGAACATGGAGAACCACCCGGGAAAAACAGTGCTACAACAAGGGAGGAATGGGACCCCTTGGCTGATTAATTAGGAAAGCTAGTGGAAGACTACCTTACCCGAAAGGGGCAAGGGCATTAGGGGAGTTGCATGCAGGGAGGTTCTCGGGTTGATTTTGCTGCGATGGCGGTCAGACGAGGGATTCTTGCAAGTGCTCTTCCCATAAACTTTAGCGGGTTTTCGGAAGTAAGTGGAACTTTGTAAAGGCCTCGTAGTGTTACCCTGCCTCGCCTCCTCGGTAGAGGTGTATGGGATTGGTCATCCTTTGGTAGATGGGTAACATGACTTATGGGTAAAGATGCACAACCTCTACAGAGTGTAAAACTAGTATATCAGCTGTGCTCACGGTCATGAGCAGCTCGGACACTCACATGATTAATTTATGGAACTAAATTCAATTTGTCACATGCATTGCACGCAGGTGATGTTGTTATTACTTTTGTTCAACTACTTAATTGGGTTGGTATTTATTATACTTAGTAATTGCTAATAAAATTTTGACCAACTTTAAAAGCAATGCTCAGCTTCAACCATCCTCTTTGGTAAGCCTTACACTTCACGTGAGCTCCCACCTTTGGCGAGTTCATGCACATTATTCCCCACAACTTGTTGAGCTATGAACATATGTGAGCTCACTCTTGCTGTCTCACACCCCCATAGGTCAAGAACAGGTACCGCTGGATGAGGCGCATGGAGGATGTTGTAGTTAGTCTTGAAAGGTATGAAGTGGGCTGACTTGGTCAAGCGGTTCACTACTATCCAATTGGAATCATAGCCGGCTCGAGTGCGAGGCAACCCGAATATGAAGTCCATTTTGATCTCATCCCATTTTTATTGAGGAATTTGCAACGGCTGCAACAAACCGACTGGTCTCTGATGCTCTGCCTTGATTCTCTCACAACTGTCACATATAGCCACATGCTCTGGGATCTCCCTTTTCATTCTGTACCACCAGAATTTCTTCTTTATATCCTGATACATCTTCTCACTTCCAAGATGAATGGAATAGGCTGTCTCATGAGCTTCCTTGAGGATCAACTCCCAAATGGATTGGACATTGGGAACACACAAGCAGTCTTTGAGCCATACCACACCTTCTGTATCTTCTTGAAAATCTTTGTCTCTTCCTTCTAGAATCAGCTGCCGGATTTCATTGATCTTTTCATCGTTCTTCTGCACTTCTTTGATTTCCTGCTCTAAGGTGGGTTCTAATTCGACTGTTACTCCTCGCGTGTTGTTCAAAAATCCAAGGCTCAATCTATCAAATTCTTTGGCCAACTCATAAGGCATTGAGTGAACGATCATCATATTGACTTGACTTTTTCTGCTTAAAGCATCTGCTTAAAGCTTTGTCTGGATGGTTGTGAATTTCCAATTCATAGTCTTTGATCAGCTCTAACCATCTTCACTGCCTCATATTTAGCTCCGACTGGGTGAATATGTACTTCAGACTCTTGTGGTTTGTATAAACATCACACTTCTGTCCGTATAGATAGTGCCTCCATGTCTTCAGTGCATGAACCACTGCTACTGAAGGAAATAGGTGACGCCTAAGAGGGGGGGTGAATTTGGACTTCTAAAACTTTCACTAAACTAGGCCACAAATAAATCCCTAGCGCAAAACCTATGAAATTAATCAAACTAGAATGTGCAAACTAGGTTTTGTCTAAGTGTTGCTTTCTCTACCGTAATAGCTAAGTTTCAATCTACAACAATATAAGTATAAAGACAAGATTGAAACTTAAATGCTTAATATAAATGCGGAAGCTAAAGAGAGAGGTAGAGATACAAACTCTCATGGATGATGCCTGTATTACCGAGGTATCCGGAACCATGCAAGGTCCCGACTAATCCTCGTTGGTGCCCCTACGGAAAGGGAAGCCCATACAAGGGCTAAGCACCTCGGTCGTGTAATTCCGTAGAGAGCCGCAAGCCTTCTCCACGCGCAAGTGGTGCTCCGCTTCTGGTTCTGATACCAATTGAAGGAAACAGGTGATGCCTAAGAGGGGGTGAATTAGGACTTCTAAAACTTTCACTAAACTAGGCCACAAATAAATCCCTAGAGAAAAACCTATGCAATTAATCAAACTAGAATGTGCAAACTAGGTTTTGTCTAAGTGTTGCTATCTCTACCGCAATGGCTAAGTTTCAATCTACAACCATATAAGTATAAAGACGAGATTGAAACTTAAATGCTTAATATAAATACGGAAGCTAAAGAGCGAGGTAGACATGCAAACTCTCGTGGATGACACCGGTATTTTTATCGAGGTATCTGGAACCACGCAAGGTCCCGACTAATCCTCGTTGGTGCCCCTACGCAAAGGGAAGCTCACGCGAGGGCCAAGCACCTCGGTCGAGTAACTCCATAGAGAGCCACGGGCCTTCTCCACGCGCAAGTGGTGCTCTACTTTCGGCTCCTCTCGGACGCTCCCCGCCATCTCCACTATTGAGCTTTCAGCCAAAAACACTGCAGGCCCTGTTCCCTCCGGTACACGGTGGCGGCCGTGACACAATCGCGGTTGTCACGATCTCGCAAGACTCTCCCCCACTCGGTACAACTACAACGACTCACACAAGAGCTGAGGGGTTATGTGGTTTTTCTAAACTCACTCAACTAACTAGGATTCACCTAGAACAAGCGCTAAAGTGGTCTAACTAACCTAAGTACTTCACAAAGCACCTACGCTAATCACTGAGTGATTCTATTAAGCACTTGGGTGTATGAGTACTTGGGAATGTCTATACTATGCCTTGGTATGCTGCTTGGGCTCCCACACCTTGGAATGACCGGTTGAGGTTATAGCCCCCAACACAAAACTAGCCGTTGGAGAAAAGTTGTGCTCTTTGCAGCACACCGGACAGTCCGGTGGTGCACCGGACAGTGCACTGTTCACTGTTCGGTGCGCCTAGCCGTTGGTCTAACACCGCAGACGATCGTTGGCGCACAGGCTTTTTACACACACCAAACAGTCCGGTAGTCTTCTCTCCACAGTGCCACCTGGAACTAGCCGTTGGGCTACTGTTCCTGGGTGCACCGAACAATCCCACCGGACAGTTCCGTGCTCCAGACCAGACAGTCCCCCGGCAACACTTCCTTTGTTTCTTAGACTTTGCTTGATCTTCATAATGTCTTCTTTTGAGGTGTTGCTTTCCTCAATGTCTTGGTCCAAGTAACATTAGCATCCCGTGAACTACAATTATAAAAACTAGCAAACACATTAGTGCACATGTTATGTTGATCATCAAACACCAAAATCTATTGAGCCAAATGTACCGGGGTCCATTTTCCTTACAACCTCCCCCTTTTTGGTGATTGATGGCAACACAACCAAAGTAATAAAATATTACAAACATTTGAATGTAAATATGCAATCTATTTGCTAGGATGCATGTTTGTCCCCGTAATGTGATATTATGGACTTAAGCCTCCCCCTAACTCCATAATTCACTTACTTCCTATTTTAGACCAAAGAGCTAAAACCACTTGAAAGATCAAAATTTTAATTTGGTGGTGTTTGGTGTTTGATACAATTTTCATTGCTTTGGTCCCTAAACTTCTCCCCCTTTGGCATCAACCACCGAAAAGGAAGACATTAAAAGCATGTAGGAAGCAATTAGACTTGGTCTAAAAAAAGATTTATCAATTAAAACTAATTGAAGTATTTGACATTTTAACTTCCCCTAAATGAGTGTTCTCCTTTAGAAAGAATTTTCTCCCACTTTAGAGATGAAGAAAAACTCCCCCTGACAGAGATCTTCTACTTAGGAAAAAGCATGTGAAAATAGAGGTGCAAAACATGATTTGATTAGACTAACTTCCCTTATGCATAGGTAACTGAATATGATTTAACCACTGATGCATGTATAGCAACATGGGAAGTATAAGATATGAAATATAGTCTAACCAAATATTGGAGAAGACATGTAAATGATGCCAAATGTAGTCTCAAAGTTACCAATTGAAAATCAATGGCGGTCCATTTGAAGATAAATGGTAGGCTTGAGAGACTTAAGAGTTCTTATAGATTTGCAGTGGAAGCTTGTTGTCTTTTCCGGTGACTTCATTTTTCTTACAATGAGACGACTACATGAAATAGACTTCAAAAAGGTATTAGTCTCAAAGTCTTAGATTATAGAGTAACCTCCCCCTGAAAGTGTGCATACAAGTTTTGAATACTTGTAGGAGACATGCACTTTGATTTGATATCAAGAGGGGAAAATTATCCATAATCCGAGATTGGCACATATAAGTTAAATGATACAAATTGTAGGATATAAGCTTTTAAAGCATTAGTGTCATTTACTTAGGAATGTTCAATAAGCTATGTTCTGTGCTTAACTAAACAATTTAAACCATGTAGGTTTGCTCACGAATACGAATTGAAAAGGAACAACCCTACCATATGATAGACCTAGTATGCATTCATTTAAACAAAAGTAAATACCAATTGTAATACTAGGCATGAAAGGTAAAACTAGATGCAAGAAAAATAGATATGCATATCTAAAAACAAGAAATATAATAAATCTAGTTACCTTAGTCATGGGTGGGGAAATTTGGGTCCAAAGTATTCACTAACCAACTTGGCAATAAACTTGATCCAATATAATGTATCCCATGATATATATCCCAAATTTCCTAAGCCTCCAAATTCCCAAGGTCCTTCAGACTCCTCACTTCCCTTTCAGGATCCAAACCTTCTCGGTGCTTTTCATGGTTGAAATTATTTCCTTTGGCACCCAGATGCGTTTGGCCCCTTTTACTTTGTTGGCTTGCTTGTTGTCCTTGATTGCTATCACCTTTCCATCCTTTTTCTTCTTGATCAAATATGGTGTAGCATCCTTTTTGTCCACCTTTTTGATGTAGGTGTTGGAGATTTTGCTTGTTGGCTTTTGCTTGAGCTTTTGCCTTTGCTTATCCCTGGTCTTCGCCTTGCATTGGAAAGACTTGTGGCCTTCCTTGTGGCATAACCTACAAATCACAGTTTCTCCCTTCATAGACTTGTTTACTCCCATAGTGGTGTTATCCTGTGGAGGTTGGATTTGTTTGGCTTTGCCTTTCTTGTCATATAATGTCTTGCCAAGGCGAGCCACCTCTTGCCTTAATCGCTCATTTTCCTTAGCAACCTCATCTGAACATGTTTCTACAACAATATTCTCAACAAGAACTTGGTTGCAGAGGTTAGAATCATTGATTAAATCAAAGCAATAAGTAGAAGCATCTTTCTTAATAATTTCAGGAATTTCAACTAAAGATGCTCCTAGGGTGGTACCAGTGTTTTCTAGCTTAGTAGTTAGCTCATTATTGTGTATGCTAAGAATTTCCATTATCCCTAGCAAATTTTCAATAGCTTCTTGGGAGCTAAGTTTTTTTATTCTTTTAATAAGGTCATCATTGATAGCAGTGGATGGAGCACTATACTTTAATTGCTCAATTTTAGTTGATAGCTCACAATTCAAATTTGCAAATGCTTCAAAATTTTCTAGCAAACCTTTGTAGTCATTTTGAGAGCTAATCAACTTATTTTTCAAAGTTTTAAGTTGAGCATTTTTCTTAGTGCAAACATCCTAGAAAAATTTAACGGCTTTCGCAAGCTCATCTACGGAGGACTTTCTCTCACCTCCATCATCACCACTGCTATCATCACTAGAGGATGGAATACTCATTTTACCTGTTCCCATAATGCACTTGCGTGATGATCATGTTGAGTGTGATGAGGATCGGTGGCTGCACGTCCTTGGAGGTTCATCTTCACTTGAAGAATCATCCTAAGTTTTGACACTTGTTAGCGCCTTGCCTTTGCTCCTCCCCTTTTTAGGTTCGGACATAGTTGGACAACTATCCCTGAAGTGGCCTTTCTCGCCACATGCAAAGCATCCTCTCTTTCTTTGCTTTTTCCTATCAATGTTAAAGAAAAGATCCTCGACCTGTAGGGGCACACCCATTAGATTAATCTTGCGGATCATCCCCATTACCTTTTCGACACGTCGGTTTGTTTCTTCGTCCTTGGAGGATGATGTTGATGGTTGATTATCTTTATCATCATCACTTTCTTCTTATTCCTCTTCTTCACTTGAGAAACTTGGAGTGGGAGCCTTTTTTTACCCTTCCTTTCATCACATGCAAAAGTATATGTCCTTGAGGAAGTTGGCTCCTCTCCCCGACACATTTTTCGTGACATCTCAAAGGCCACAATTTTCCCAATCACAATGGTTGAGGTCATTGTACTCAAGTCCTCCATGTTGTGAAGAATAGTGATGATGCTCTCATATCTTTGTTGTGGTAGTAGGGAGATTAATCTTTCTCACAATGTCCGCATCACCTAGCTTATTTATGCCAATATAATTGAGCTCATTGATGATTAGATTCAAACGAGAATACATGTCTCTAACAAGCTCATTATCCTTCATAGCAAAAGAATTATACTCCTTTAAGACTAGGCAATGTTTTTGCTCACGGACATTGGATGTGCCATCATGGAGATCATGCAATTTTAGCCAAATCTCATTAGCAGTTTTCGAAGTAAAAACTTGATTAAAAATATCCATGCTAAGAGATTCATACAAGCAATTTTTGGCTCTAGCATTTAAATGATTTTCTTTTTCCTCACTCGTGGTGGGTTTCTCGAGATTTTTGGGGGGGTTTCATCCCATCACGAGTGACTCTCCAAACACCTAGATCAACGGCCTCTAGGTAACAAGCCATTCTAGCACTATAATATGGGAAGTTAGTGCCATCGAAGTGTAGTGGTCTATGGGTGTCCATCCCCTTTCTCTGAAAGTGTTTCAAACCAGGTTCTGATACCAATTGAAGGAAACAAGTGACGCCTAAGAGGGGGGGTGAATTAGGACTTCTAAAACTTTCACTAAACTAGGCCACAAATAAATCCCTAGAGAAAAACCTATGCAATTAATCAAACTAGAATGTGCAAACTAGGTTTTGTCTAAGTGTTGCTATCTCTACCGCAATGGCTAAGTTTCAATCTACAACAATATAAGTAAAAAGACAAGATTGAAACTTAAATGCTTAATATAAATGTGGAAGCTAAAGAGCGAGGTAGAGATACAAACTTTCATGGATGATGCCAGTATTACCGAGGTATCCGCAACCATACAAGGTCTCGACTAATCCTCGCTGTTGCCCCTATGCAAAGGGAAGCCCACACGAGGGCTAAGCACCTTGATCGTGTAACTCCGTAGAGAGCCACGGGCCTTCTCCACGCGCAAGTGGTGCTCTGCTTCTGGCTCCTCTCGGACGCTCCCTGCCGTCTCCACTATCGAGCTTTCGGCCGAAAACGCCACGGGCCTCGTTCCCTCGGTACACGGTGGCGGCCGTGACACAATTGCGGTTGTCACGGTCTCGCAAGACTCTTGCCACACTCGGTACAATTACAGTGGCTCGCACAAGAGCTAAGGGGTTGTGTGGTTTTCTAAACTCACTCAACTAACTAGGATTCACCAAGAGCAAGCGATAAAGTGGTCTAACTAACCTAAGCACGTCGCAAAGCACCCACGCTAATCACCGAGTGATTCTATTAAGCACTTGGGAATGTCTATAATATACCTTGGTATGTTGCTTGGGCTCCCACACCTTGGAATGGCCGGTTGAGGGTGTATTTATAGCCCCCAACACAAACTAGCCGTTGGAGAAAAGTTGTGCTCTTTGTGGCACACCAGACAGTGCATTGTTCACTGTCCGGTGCGCCTAGCCGTTGGTCTGACACCGCAGACAACCGTTGACGTGCAGGCTTTTTACACCGGACACTCCGGTGGTCTTCTCTCTACAGTACCACCTGAAACTAGCCATTGGCTACTGTTCCTCGGTGCACTGGACAGTCCCATCGGACAGTCCGGTGCGCCACTGGACAGTTTAGTGCTCCAGACAAGAGAGTCCGCCGGCAACACTTCCTTTGTTTTTGGACTTCGCTTGATCTTCATAATGTCTTCTTTTGAGGTGTTGCTTTCCTCAATGTCTTGGTCCAAGTAACTTTAGCATCCTGTGAATTACAATTATAAACACTAGCAAACATATTAGTCCACAGGTTATGTTAATCATCAAACACCAAAATCTATTGACCCAAATGGCCCAGGGTCCATTTTCCTTATAGCTGCTATCTCCAGGTCATGGATTGGATAATTCTTCTCATGAACCTTCACCTGTCGGAACGAGTATGCCACAACTCTTCCCTCTTGCATCAATACACATCCCAAGCTAGTGTAGGAAGCATCACAATACACCGAGAAAGGCTTGTGCACATCGGGCAGAATTAAGTCAAGCGCTGTAGTCAACTTCTCTTTCAGCGCTTCAAAGGCCTCTTGACACTTCTAGGTCCACTTGAACTCAACTTTGTTTGCTAGCAGAGCTGTCATTGGTCTCGCAATCTACAAAAACCCTTCAATGAATCACCGATAATATCTGGCCATTCTAATGAAGCTCTTGATTCCTCAAACATCTGTTGGTGCTTTCCAGTTCAGAATGTCTGCCACTTTCTTCGGATCCACAACCAATCCATCTCTATTTATAGTGTGACCCATGAATAGGACTTCATCAATCTAGAACTCGCATTTGCTCAATTTTGCATACAACTGGTTCTCTCGCAATCTCTGCAATACCATCTTCAGATGATCTACATGCTCTTCTTCACTTTGAGAATATGTGAGAATGTATGTGAGAATGTCATCAATGAACACCACCACAAACTTGTCTAGATAATCCATGAACACATTGTTCATTAGATTCATGAAGAAGGCTAGCGCATTCGTCAGGCCAAAAGACATTACTGTGTACTCATACAACCCATACTTGGTAATAAATGCCGTCTTCGGGATGTCTGAAGGTCGGATCCTAAGCTGATGATAGCCTAACTCAGATCTATCTTCGAGAACACGCTAGCTCATCTTAGCTAGTCGAACAGATCTTCTGTTCTGGGCAGAGGGTACTTGTTCTTGATTGTGACTTCATTCAGAGATCTGTAATCAAGGCACATCCTCCTGGTGTCGTCTTTCTTTTCCACGAACAGGACAGGGGCGGCCCAAGGTGAGGTACTTGGTTTGATGTAACCTTTCTCTGACAGCTCATCTATCTGCTTCTTGAGCTCCACCAATTCTGGTCCAGATACCCTGTAGGCTCTTTTAGAAATAGGACGGTGCCAGAAATAAGCTCTATGACAAACTCAACTTTCCGCTAAGGTGGCATACCGGGTAGATCTTAGGGAACACATCCGGAAATTCTGACACAACCTTGATAGCCTCGAGTAGATCGGCCTCTTTGCTACCAATAGCCATCTGGTGACAACCTCCTTTCTTTGGCTCGGGTGAGACTAGCTCATTCACCACTTCTTCTCCTAGTGGGGACACCAACTTCACCATCATCTTATCATAGCTGATAACTGCTTGGTACTTATCTAGCCAATTTATCCCTAGGATAACATCTATTCCCTAAATACCCATCACTACCAGGTTAGCTGGGAACTCTATCCCCCTTATTTCCACACTTACATTCAAGCATACACTATCGACTCAGACTTTTCCACCGGCTGAATCAATTTGAATTGGTGTTGTCATGGTGGTTATTGGGAGATTGCGCACTTCTACCCATGACGCAGTAATAAATTAATGCGTTGCTCCAGTATCAAATAACACTTCTGGAAGATGGGATTCGACTAGAAATGTACATACTATCATGCCTGGTGTTTCCTAGACTGCTTCGACCTCTAGATGGTTCAGCCTCCCATGGTTGTAGCATGTCTGAACATGATTGCCTGCTCCTTGCTAAGGTATATTCTGCCTTGCTGGGGCATTAGGGGCTATCTGCTGCTGAGCTGCCTTCTTTGGACAATGCTTCGCCCAATGGCCCTGCTCTCCACAATGGAAGCATCCTTTGCCTCCTCCTTGCACTGTGACTGCTTGAATGCTCTGGTTGGTTGCTGGGGCAAGAAGATGAGGTGCCTGATTATTCTGCCTCTGGAACTGACTTCCTCCTAGCTGGCTGTTCTGGCGATACTGCTGCTGAGGGTACTGCCTCTGGAACTGCTACTGAGGCGGACATTGTGTCTGCTGCTGATATCCCTGAGGGTGATTCTGCTTGAACTGTTGAGGTGGATTACCTGAGAAACGAGGGCGATTGTTGCTCCCGGGTTGAGGTCCACCAATCTTGTGTCTTCGATCTTCCATCTCTTTGCGTTTCTTCTCCGTCATGATTGCTCTGTCGATCAGGTGCTAAAAGGTGGGGAAGGTATGGTTCATTAGCTAATAGTGCAGGAGATCGACTAAGCCTCTCAGGAAACGGTACTACACTCATCATTACTCGCATGTTACCAAGGAAGCTACCGCCGCATATCAATACTGCGTGGGCTACAGACTTCATGGCGTCAGGAGATTGCACAGGCGTTACTTGCATTAGTTACTCTAGGTATTCCTTCCATTATGTTCTTGGGCCCACATGTTGGGGCTTAGCATCCTTGTATGTGCCTCCCTTGAGCTATAAAAGGGAAGGCACACAATGCTACAAGGCAGGTCACTCAGACCCAACTTAGACTCTTAGACTCACACATAAGTTCTTTAGGCTCAAGCTCAAGTGCTCAGTCACTCAATACAACACAGTGGAGTAGGGTTTTACGCTCCGGTGGCCTAAACCACTCTAAACTCTTGCGTACTCTCGTGTTTTCATCCACCATTTAGCAGACAGGCAAACCGCTAAGGCCCCTCCTCATCTTAGGATGTAGGGCAGGTGCATTCCGCCACCCGACCGGAGAATTGACTCTCCGACACTTGGCGTGCCAGGTAGGGGTCTTGGCTTTAGGTTTTTCGCCTATTTTTCTGCTCGACGCAATGGTTCAGATCGTTGAACACCACGATTTGGCTTCTGAGGACTTCTTGATGGAGGAAGAAGCTGCATATTCCATGCCATGAAGCTCCAACCACCCTGCACCTGGTGCTGCTGCTGTGCGCGTAGCGCAACAGCACACGCCTGCACAGACATCCCGAGCTCCATCAAGGGCTGCTCCTGGGGCGTTGTCTACAGCCAGGGAGTTGTTGCGCCACCCTCCAAGTTCCATGGCCTCGCCGGGGGCCATGAAGCAGTGGCGTGACGATGCCAATCGTCTCCTTGGCATGGCACAATCTAGCTCGGCCAGGCCTAGGCCTCGGACGCTCCGGCGTCAGCACGAGGCATCGGCGTCAGTGCGCTCACCATCGGTGAAGGCCGCACCGGCTGAGGACTTGCGGGCGGAGCTTAACCGCAGGCGTGCGGGAGAGGACGCTCCAGTCTCTCTAGAGAGGCCTGATGACCTACGGGTAGAACTCAAACGCAGGCGTGTAGGCGAGGATGCCCGAGTCTCTCTAGAGAGGGCGCGTGAGCGCCGGCAGAACATCGAGGGTCGCAACCTCGACCTAGACTTCACCGCGATAGCGCCGCAAACTCCAAGGGGTGCCCGAATTCAAGCGGGCGTCCCATTGGCCGGCGTGGGCTACGCCGCACTGGCAGATCATCTCCGCTCGACGACTTGGCCATCCAAGTTCCGGCCACACCTGCCAAAAAAGTACGACGGTACGTTAAACCCGTCGGAATTCTTGCAGGTATATGTCACCGCTATTATGACAGTAGGTGGAGACACTGCTGTAATGGCAACATATTTTCATGTAGCCTTGTCTGGGCCAGCCTAGACCTGGCTCATGAACCTCACCCCGGGGTCGATCTACTCCTGGGAAGAGCTTTGTGCGTGGTTCACAGTGAACTTCGCCAGTGCTTATCAGCAGTATGGTGTGGAGGCTCACCTCCATGCAGTGAGGCAGGAACCCAAGGAAACTCTTCGGGCTTTCATCTCCCGCTTCACTAAGGTATGGGGCACTATACCTCGTACCTCCGATGCTTCCATCATCACCGCTTTCCACCAGGGGGTACATGATGAGAAGATGCTGGAGAAGTTGGCCACGCATGACGTGGAAACTGTCACCACACTCTTCGCTCTGGCTGACAAGTGTGCTAGAGCCGTCGAGGGCCGTGCATGGCACTCGGCGCCACAGACCGGGGTTGCCCAAACAGGGGGCTCGGGTGCCGTCACCCAGGACGGCAAAAAGAAAAAGAACCGCGGCCACGAGAGGCCACAGCCTACTGCTCCGGTCGTCGCGGCTATGACTAGGGGCCGGAACGAGCGCAACAAGCGCCCATGGCCTCAGGGACGCAACAGCAGCTCATGCCCCATGCACCCCAACAGTCGCCACAGCGCCTCGGAGTGCCGCGAGATCATCAACCTCGTGAAGCGCGTCAGCGAGCGGCGCGAGCAGACTTCCAAGGATGGATCCCCACCTCGTCGCCGGCCTGGCAAGGAGAGAGTCAACGACGGTGATGTGGCTGTGGGAAAACGGGACCTCAGGTACCAGTCACCTGGGGGGTCCTGAAGGATGTCTTCACTGGAGACTCTGACTTCGGTGGCGAGAGCGACCGCCACAAGAAGTTGTACGTTATGTACGACGGGAGCTGGGAGCTCACCTCTCGTAGGAATGTCAAGTCCCTGCGCTGTGAGGTCCTTTCAGTGGTCCCGGGGGTCCCAAAGGCTGCTCCACATCAGTGGTGGAGGAGCACTACTATCTCCTTCGGGGCATCCGACTGCCCTGACAACATGGCAGGGGCTGGTATACTACCACTCATCACCGCCCCTATCATCGCCAACATGCGGCTGCACCATGTGTTGATTGACGGTGGGGCTGGACTCAACGTCATCAGCCATGCTGCATTCAAGCAGCTGTAGATCCCGAGGTCCCGACTGGGACCCTCTCGTCCATTCTCCGGAGTGGGCCCACAGCCGGTGTATCCCCTTCAATGCCATTATTGGCAGGCTGGCCCTATACCGGTTCATGGCCATTGCCCATTACAGGTATTTGGTCCTCAAGATGCCGTCCCATGCTGGGGTCCTCACCATGCGGGGCGATCGCGCCGCTGTGGTGACGGCTGTCGAGAAGCTGCACGCTCTGGCGGCAGAAGCTGCTCGCCCGGACGACGGAGGGAAGGACCCCTCGACCTCCAGTACCAAGGTGCCTGCCAAGGTGCTAAAGGTGCAGCCGTCCGGAGCAGACGGCGGACCCGTCAAGACCATCTAGGTCGGTGCGGACCCCTCCTAGACCACCCGCATCATGGACAATATGGGGGAGAAATAGGAACCCGCGCTCGTCGCCTTCCTCCGGGCAAATGTTGACGTTTTCGCATGGGAACCATCACAGATGCCTGGGATCCCCAGGGAGGTGATTGAGCACCATCTGAAGATCCACCCCAACGCCAAGCCGGTGAGTCAGAAGCCTCGGAGACAGTCCGTTGAGCGGCAGGACTTCATCCATCAGGAGGTCCGGAAGCTGCTAGACGCTGGCTTCATCGAAGAGGTTCATCACCCAGTGTCGCTGGCCAACCCAGTCATTGTCCCAAAGGCGAACGGGAAGCTTCGGATGTGCATCGACTACACCAGCCTTAATAAGGCTTGTCCCAAGGACCCATATCCACTTCCACGCATAGATCAGATCGTGGATTCTACTTCCGGGTGCGACCTCTTGTCCTTTCTAGATGCTTACTCTGGTTTCCCTCAGATCTAGATGGCTAGGGAAGATAGGAAGCATACCGCTTTTGTAACAGTGGATGGGCTCTACTGCTATGTTGTGATGCCCTACGGTCTGAGAAACGCCTTGCCAACATTTGTACGGGCGATGAGTAAGACCTTCAGGGACCTGATTAGGGACAGGATAGAGATATATGTCAATGACATCGTGGTCAAGACTAAGAGGGGGTCGACTCTGGTGGAAGATCTGACCCTAGTCTTTGACAAGCTGCGGGCGACACGCACGAAGCTGAACCCAAACAAATGCATCTTTGGTGTCTCCACTGGAAAGTTGCTGGGATTCCTGGTTTCACATCGGGGCATTGAAGCAAACCCGGAGAAGATCAGGGCAATTGAGGCGATGAGGCCTCCAGCCCGGATTAGGGATGTCCAAAAGCTTACGTCATTAGCCACCCTTAGCCGCTTCATTTCGAGGCTGGCTGAGAGGGCACTACCCTTCTTCAAGCTGCTACAGAAGTCCAGCCCATTCTCCTGGACCGAAGAGGCGGAACAAGCCTTTCAAGAGTTGAAGCAGCACCTTATGTCCCTGCCGATACTGGTAGCTCTGGAGCCAGGTGAGCCACTGTAGCTGTATATTGCAGCGGCTGCAGAAGCGGTGAGCATGGTGCTGGTCGTTGAAAGGACGGTGCAATACTCCTAGGGGAGTCTGGAGGGTCCCCTTGGAAAAGGTGGTGGTCTGACCACCATGGACCTTAAGATCCCAGGGCCAACCGTAGGGGTCTGGACCGTTCAGAGGCCGGTCTACTACGTCAGCAAGGTCCTCCATGGAGCAAAGGCCACGTACCTTGAGATGCACAAACTTCTCTATGCTATACTGGTTGCGTCCAGGAGGCTGTGCCACTATTTCGAGGCACACAGGGTCGTGGTGGTGACCTCCTTTCCGTTAAGGGCCATCCTCCACAACTCTAACCCCACAGGAAACATCACCAAGTGGGCCGTGGAGCTCATCGAGTTCCAGCTAGGCTTCTAGCCTCGCCACGCCATCAAGAGCCAGGTCCTGGCAGACTTCATTGTGGAGTGGACACCTCCCTCGAGCGCTCCTGGGGGTCTGGATCCCGATTCGGACCCCATACAAGCGGAGCCCAGGGGTCTGGTCTTCACCGAGCCCCACTGGACGCTCTTCTTCGATGGATCCACCCATCAGCAAGTTGGCGGGGCTGGGGTGGTCCTCATCGACCCAAGCGGAGATCAAGTGAAGTACATGGTGAACCTTGAGTTCAAGGCCACCAACAATATGGCAGAGTACGAAGCATTGATCTTCGGCTTGTCAGTCGCCCTATCCCTGGGGATCTGCCAGCTCCTCATGAAGGGGGACTCCTAGCTAATCATCAAGCAAGTCCATGGGGAATGTAGCTGCAACGAGCCCTGGCTCATAGCTTACCTCCTCCACGTCAGGAAGCTAGAAAAGGACTTCACGGCCCAGGAACTGCAACATGTTCCTCGGGCTGACAACACAGCGGCAGATGAACTCTCCACGAGGGCATCAACTTGGGCACCCATGCCTAAGGGCGTCTTTGAAAGACGCTGCTGAGACCCACCACCTAGCCTGCCGAAGTGGGTGAAGGGGGCGAGACTAGCACCTCGAAGCTAGCGGTCCTGGTGGCGTTACATCTACAGAACCCACCAAAGGTTGTGTGTGCTACAGGGGGTCCTGCCTACCCCTTAGTGCCACAGCCAGTGTCTCTGAATGGTCCCGATGCATGGATCTCTGAGATCTAGGACTACCTGAAGGAAGATATCCTTCCTGAAGATCATGTGTCCGCAGAGCACATAGTGCGGTTGGCTAAGCGATACGTGGTGGTGGAAGGGGATCTCTACCGCCATGGCGCCAACGACATTGTCATGTGGTGCATCACCCAAGAGGAGGGCCATGAGTTACTCACGGAGATCCATGGAGGAGAGTGCGAAAGTCATTCCTCATCCTGCACGCTGGTCAGTAAGGCCTTCCGGCATGGTTTTTACTGGCCAACCGCCCTCCAGGATGCAGCTGAGATGGTAAAGTCCTGCAAAGCGTGTCAATTCCATGCAAAGCAGATACACACACCAGCTCAAGCTCTGCAGATGATTCCACCCTCCTGGCCATTCGCCGTATGGGGGGTGGATATCCTTGGACCATTCCCTAGGGCCGTTAGCGGGTACTGGTACCTCTTCGTCGCCATCGACAAGTTCACCAAGTGGACAGAGGCCACTCCTATGGTCAACATTACCCAGGGTGTTGCTGTTGCTTTCCTTAGGTCGATTGTCTGTAGATTTGGGGTCCCAAGCCGTATCATTACGGACAACGGGACCCAGTTTACAAGTCGGCTCTTCCAGGAGTATTGCGAGGGCATCGGCACCCAGCTCTGCTTTGCGTCTGTGGCTCATCCCAGGAGCAATGACCAGGCAGAGAGGGCAAACGCAGAAATCCTTAGGGGACTCAAGACACGCACCTAGGACTGCTTGAAAAAGCATGGTGCAAATTGGGTCAGCGAGCTTCCGTCCGTGCTGTGGGGGAACTGGACCACACCCAGCCGAGCTACCGAGGAGACCCCGTTCTTCTTTGTCTACGGGGCCGAAGCCTGCCTTCCCCTAGAAATCATTATGGGCTCCCCACAGGTCCAGTCTTTTGATGAGTCTATGCAGGAACAGCTACGGCGTGAGGACGTGGACTTCATCGATGAGCGCAGATGGCGAGCGGCGATCCGAAATGCACGGTACAACCAGGCGCTCAAGCGCTACCACCAATAGTTCATGCATAGTAGGGAACTTAGGGTCGGGGACCTGGTCCTAAGGCGAGTACTGAACTGAGAAGGGCTTCATAAGCTCTCTCCTAGCTGGGAGGGACCCTTCAAGGTGACGGAAATATGCCGACCCGGGTGCGTTCGCCTTGCTACAACTGAAGGAGAGCCTCTTCCCAATCTCTGGAACATAGAGCATCTCCGTAAGTTTTACCCATAAAAGCAAAGCTGGGGAATTCGGTTTTCTTCTCTTGTAACTAGGTTGTGCATATATGTACGTCAACCCGGTGAGGTCCGCCCTCATAAACCCAGTCTGTTGGCCTACACTCATATATATCAAGTTATAAGGAAAAGATTCACCCCCCAGATTTGTTTTTTGTGATGTTTTCATTCTGCTTCAATTCACGAGCATTATTTTTTATCTAAACCACCCATACAGTTCCCACCCTTGCTGGTATAATGACGTCCGAATTGAGTAGCCAGGCTTGCAGTTTAGGACCCCTCTACAAATGCAAGGGGTCCGGTAGCCTGGGGGCCAGTTCTGGAGAATGGGTACTCACTCCCTAGGGTGGTCCGGAGCTGTGCAGCCACTTAGCTTAGTTCCGTACCCTAGGCCTGCATGCTCCACCACTCTGTGACAGGTATCCTAGTATTTGGAACTATAGTCCTGTGGGTCTGGTAACCTGGGGTCCTGTTCTAAAGAATGGACACTCGTCTCCTAGGGTGGTCCGGAAATGTGTAGCCGCTTAGCCTGGTTCCGTACCCTAAGCCTGCATGCTCCACCACTCTGTGATGGGTGTCCTAGTATTTTGAGCTATGATCCAGGGGGTTCGGACATACGGCTTGGCTTCTCAGGCTAAATCCTGCGGGTCCTGTTGCATGAATCAAAGGATAAAAGATACAAGTTGGTGGGTCCTATGCGTGCGCTGCTAAAATTTCCTAGCCGAAGCTGTGTGCAGGTCCAGGTCCTAGTCGAGACTACCTCCTGGGGCCGGGTCACCAATTCTTTCTTAGGTATACTGGGATCCAGCCTCGACACCTCGAGCCTACATCCCAGGGGGGCCAAGTACCAGGGAGAAGTTGGTAACACTACACACAGCAAGGACAAATAACATACAAATAAGTGTTGTTTGATTAATAATTCTCAAAAGTATCTTACAAAACCAAAAACTATTACAAGCCGCTCTCCAAGCGGGACCCTTGCTTTGTCCCTGCAGATTAGATTACTCGTCATCAGTAGGATCCCGCTGGAAGCGCTCGGCCACTAGCTCCACAGTATCTTGTACGCCCTCCCGGGCGGCGTCTTTAGTGTCGGCCACCGGACCAGTGATCACCGGCTCCAAGGATATGGCCGGGTCATGGCTCCGGAAGCATGTCAAGATGTACTCGATTACCGCCCGGTAGAGCCTGCTGCCTTCGGTCTCCAGGCAGGCGCCAAGAATCTGGTCTAGGCGTCGGAGGTGGTCGGCGGTTGAATCTAGCACCGGGAGCGCGTCGGAGATGGACGTCGGCAGCTCCGACACTGGGATGGGACTCATCCCTAGCGGCACTAGTGTCGTGCGTGCCTCGCCAGCCCACGCGGCGATGCGCTGAAACCCGGCGCGATGCTCCGCCTGAAGGTCTTCAAGAGCCTTCCTGGTAGCCTCCACCGCCTGGGGGCCCAGTGCTGCCTGTGCCGCCTAGAACTGCTGGATCCGCTCCTCCAGTTTCTTCTCCTTCTCCTCCGCCTCCAGCTCATGCTCGGCCAGCAACTTGCCCTGCCTTTTGAGCATTTCCTCCTGGAAGGCAAGGTCTGACTCCCGCCTGGCGAGATCCTCCACCCGTCTGTCCAGGGACACATCCTTCTCCTTGAGGTTCTCCACGGCGAGCGCAATGTCGCTGGCCTTGTCCTCCAGCTTCAGCTCCCATTTTCTGATCTTCTCTACGGCCTCCACTTGCTAGGCCCACTGGGCCTCCAGGGTCTGGTCCGGGGCCTTCAGATTGGCCCGAAGCTCCGTGGTGAGAGCCTCCTTGTAGCTCAAGGTCTCCTCCCTCTTGGCTAGCCTCTTCTCCTTCCGGCTCACCTCTAGCTCCCTGGCGTACACCTTCTGGAGGTCCTTTTTGTAGTCTTTGCGGTCCTGCGCGAGTTCGGACCGCTCAAAGGCGAACTGGTGGGACACCACCTTGGTGCGCTCCTCCAACTGGGTGCGCCAGTCACTGAGGTGCTAGTGCTCAGATTCCAGCGCCTCCCATTCCTGTCGGATCGCCGCCTCGGTCTCATGAAGAGCATGGTGGGCACGAGACAGCACCTGGGGGAGGGGAACAGGAGCTGCTTCTGGCTCGGCACCGGACTAGAGCTGCCGCCCAAAAACCACCTCTGTCTTCTCCGGAGTGGGCGGCGAGATGGAGCTGGACGCGCCCACCACGGGGGTGGGCGCAGTCGGGGCCTCCTCCGCCGCTGCCGACGGTGTACTCAACGGCATCGCCGCCATTGAGGCTGCGGTAGCCGTCGACGTAGTTGGGACCCCCTCTGTCGCTGTGACGCCGCCTGATGCCGACGCCACTGCCGCCGAACCCCCGGTTGAGGCTTGAGGAGCCACTGGCGCTGTCTGTGCAGCGGCTGGAGGAGGACCGCCGACACCGCTCCCAGCAGATTCCTGCTGCTGAGGGCCAAACCCTTCAGTGGGCCTAGTGCCTGGCGGAGGAGGTGTGGCCTTAGGGGCGATGGAGGAGGAAGCCCTGGCGAACAGACGATGGGTTAAGACCTGTCGACATGATAATTAGACTCATGGAAAAAGTGGCTACACTTATTTGGGGCCCTAGACTTTCCAGCGACCCTGGAAGCGGAGTGACCGCTGCTGTTGTTGTTGCTATTGCTGTGGTTGTTGTTGTTGCTGCTGCCACTGCTGCTGTGGTTGTTGTGCTGCTGGTGCCCATGGGGGAGATCACCCCCAGGTAGTGGTGGTGGCGGCGGGCCCGATGGTGGTGGTGGCGGAGCACTGCCACGCCTCTGCGTGCCCTGGGCCTGGGAGCCGGCCTGCTCGGCCCCGCCAGCAGTCCTCTGGCGCTTCTGGGGGGGTCCGAAATAAGCGACCTGTCGGCGCGACGCAACCAGCGTCGCCTCTCTTTCTTCGACCCCCTAGTGCCACCTGGGGCGGAGGAGCTGCTTGCAGGTCCCTTGCCCCTGTCCATGGAGATGGGGGCTACGGCGGGACCGACACTAGGGGCCGCACCGGTGGGCTGGGGACCACCAGCTGGTACACTGGGGATCTGGATCCCACAGAGGGGGTCCCGACCGCTGGTCTGACGAACCGCCACGCCACTCTCATTGAGGGTCGGCAGCGTGGCCAACACCACTGCTTGCAGCCCTGGGTCATAACAGAGCGCCGGGATGTCCTGAGGGAGTATCAAGGATTCAGGGATAAAGGACTCACCAGTAATCCCCTTCACCAGAAGTTCCAGCTCCTCCCAGGACAGATCGGTCCCCGGACCACGCTGGATCCTACCAATGTCATTTGGGCTAGTGAACCAGTAGCACAGACGCGGCCTCCTCTATAGCGGCATGACCCAGCGCTTCAGGAAATCGCTAACCACGTGCATCGAGGTCAGACCATTGGCTGCCAAGCCCTTGATCCTGTCCAACACGGGCAGGAGCTCTGGCGCAAGGGATGGCTTGACCCTCCATTGCTTCTGGTCAAATGTTGGTCCATCGGTCGGCAGCACGAGGTGGTCGTTGGCCTCGGCAATGACGATCACCCAGTCGTTGTGCCAGTTTTCCTACCTCGCGCCGCTGAGGGTGGGGATGTAGGACATGGTTGAATCTGACTTCGTCTAGAAGTAATAGGCACCGAGATGGTCCTTGGCTTTCTCAGACTTCACCAACGTGAAGAAATGGCGGAAGAGGGAAGTGCAGGGGGCCACCCCCATGAACATCTCGCAGAGGTGGACGAAGATGGCCGCCTGGAGAATGGAGTGGGGCGTGAGGTGCTGGAGCTGGAGCCCAAACTCCTCCAGCAGCAACAGGAAGAAAGGCGAGATCGGCAGTGCCAACCCACAGGAGATGTAGGAGACGAACAAGACAAACTCCCCGGTGGCGAGGCCACCGAGGGGGACGGCGCCAGCGCGGATTCTTCCGGCGAACCCCGGCGCGGTCCACCCGAGCAGGCCGCGCGCGAGATTGAGTGCCGCCTCAGATTGGAAGCGGTCGGGATGGCCAAGCGAAGTCATGGCATCGGCGGTGGCGCGGGTGTAGAGCAGGAGAACGCAAATGCAAAGGGGCGCAGAGAGCTCGAAGGCGAAAGGGCGCAGCGATTGGGAGGGAATGCGAAAGCGTAACTGCTGCTCGTGAAGGTGAACCCTTTTTCAAGGAAACTCTCCCGCTCGCGCCCTGAGGCGCCGCAGGGAATCCCGCCCGACGCGCACCTAGCGCCCAGGCGGCCCAGTGTCTGACTCGGGGGCCTGGGTCCACAAGTCATACAGCTGGTGTGCTGGTCTCTGAGTGCGAAGAAAGTGAACCGCCACGCAGGGAGTGAACCGCCACGCACAATCGCGCGCCGCTTCGGGGCCGCTGCAGAGAAATATTTTTAACCAAGGCGGTGACAACTAGGTGCCCCGCGCGTGGCCTGATGGAACTGCTAGACGTGGGGCCGTGGGTCAGTCAACCGCGGGGACAGATATGGCAGTTGATGTGACCGAAGGCAGATTGACAGCGCGTGCATTGACAGATGCACTGAGTTAATGCAGCGCGTCAGCAGGCGTGCTAAGATGGTGCCCCAATCACCGGTCATGCCATGTTGAGGCGAAGTACAAGCTTTGGCCCCACCTGCAGGCTCGCATCCTCCCCTGAGGCGGGCCCGAGGGCCACTGTCGGTACCCTGAAACTAGGGTACCCCTTACTACTGTATAAAGTCATAGTGTCCACGTGGCTATCTCTTAGTCGCGTGGTAAAGGTGCTGTGTGTGTGGGACCAGGCCATGGCTCGCCCCAGTCACCAGCGACTACTCTGGGTCCACGGCAGCGCCCGACTCCACCACATGGGCGGGTCCGAAGCCGCCACGTGTCCAGAGAAGGTGATATACTCCAAGGCATCAACAGTAAGTTCGGACCCCCATGGGAGAGCGCCGGACCTCTGGATATGCAGTCCGGACCTCCAAGGCTGATCTAGGACCGCCACGTGTGCAAGCCGGACCCCTGGAATGGGATCCGGACCCTCTTGTATGGGGTCCGGGCCGCCCACAATGGGGTGCCAAGGTCCCAGGATAGAACATACGCGGGCCTTGAATAGGACCCAGGCGGGGGTCCAGTGCCGACACGTGTCCAGACCTAGCCTTGTGCGGACCTGTCCGCATACCTTCTGCTCCCCGCCCAGGCGGAGACCCGATGCTGCCACGTGGCCTACTGCACGTGACGTAAGCCAACGGGCGGAGCCTGACGTAAGGCCTCTGGGTTACGCGGCCTCTACATTTATTGAGGATAAGGCGCGCCGCCTGTCCATTTCACTGACAGGCAGTGTGCCGCCTCAGCATTTATTGAGACCTGTCCATTATGCTGGCAGGCGGGGACCTATCCATTCTGCTAGTAGGCGGCGACCTGTCCACGCCGCATTCCGCAGGCGGCGTGCCTATCCATTCCATTGGCAGGCAGCACGCCCATGCTGCCACATGCACTACGCTCATCATTACTCACACGTTACCAAGGAAGCTACCGCCACATATCAATACTGCGCGGGCTGCGGACATCATGGCGTCAGGAGATTGCACAGGCGTTACTTGCATTAGTTACTCCAGGTATCCCTTCCATTATGTTCCTGGGCCCACATGTCGGGGCTCAGCATCCTTGTATGTGCCTCCCTTGAGCTATAAAAGGGAAGGCACACAACACTACAAGGCAGGTCACTCAGACCCAACTTAGACTCTCAGACACACACAAGTTATTTAGGCTCAAGCTCAAGTGCTCAGTCACTCAATACAACACACAGTGGAGTAGGGTTTTACGCTCCGGCGGCCTGAACCACTCTAAACTCTTGCGTGCTCTTGTGTTTTCATCCACCATTTAGCAGACAGGCAAACCGCTAAGGCCCCTCCTCATCTTAGGATTTAGGGCGGGTGCATTCCGCCACCCGGCCGGAGAATTGACTCTCCGACAATCACCATTAAAACCACAATTATCCATATCATCACCTGTAATCATAGTATCTCTAATGAAAGTAGCTCCCAAGGCCGCAAATAACCGTGAGCACGACTGATATATCAGTTTCATAACACTCCACAGAGGTTTCACACTTTACCCATGAGCCGTGATTCCCTCTCTAGCCCGGGTTGCAAGACCCTTGTTCACTCCTGAGGTGAATGGCTAGGGATTCACTATGAAGCCTTTACAAAGATTCCCTAAGGCTGTAGCCGCCCGTTAGGTTTCCTAAATGTACTGCACTCCTCCCGATGGGGCAAACCACCCTCGATAGAGCGAGATGCATACAGAGCCGCATTGACGGCACGACGGGGAAGCAAACTACACCTTAGTTCCTCTAATTAATTAGTTAAGGGCGTCCCATACCACACTCATGGCTGTACATTGTTCCCGGGTGGTCATCCAACGAACCAGTCCTTATGGAGAGGCACTCGAGAAACCGCTCCAGCCCCCTTGAATATCACAATGCCATCATCAAAATCAAAAGTAAACATCGTATAATAAATAATCTCATCATGTCCATTGATTAAATTAAAGCGCTAGCATTGAACTAATCCAAAAATGATCCAACCCAAATAGGTGAACAAGGACAGGATAAACAAAGACTAGTCAATCCTTAGGTATAAATTGTGTAAATGTGGGGAGATGAATTATAAAATGAGTAGGACATAGAAAGAAACAATACACCACACAATAAGATATTACAACTAAACAGACGCGTGGCGCAGGGCTCGCATCTACTACTATGCAAGAAAAGTAGCTACAACAGCCAAAGCTACGGTCGAGAGACATAACGATTACGTTAGGCGGCTATGGATTAAAATATTATCTAAACATAATCATATTAATTTAATTTCGTGTAATGCATGAATAAAATTAGCACTAGATCCTAACTAGTTCGATATTTGATTAATCGTCGTTATAGTACGCACTTTTAATTAATATACATAATTCTAGGTGAATTTAAAAGGATCGTAGCGCGATGAAGCGCGCGACACAACGCACTACTCGAACGGAATTTAAAAGGATTGTCGTGCGGCGAAGCGCGCGACACCACACGTGACTTAAACGGAACTAAAAAGGATTTTCGTGTGGTGAAGCGCACAACACAACGTGTGATTCCGACAGAGGTTTAAAACGTTACGATGCGCACACAGGGACCGGGCCGCGCCGAGACCGTGCGCCAAGGCCGCGCTGTGGTGGGCACGCAGGGCCGCACCGGGGCCACGCCACGCCGCCGCGGATCACGTCAATGGGGTAGGGGGCCGCGCGCGCCGCGGTAGAGGGGTCGTGCAGGAGGGGAGGGCGTCGGGGGCCACACCGAGGAGAGCCACTGTGACAGGGCCGCACACGCGCACCGGGGAAGGGGCTCGGCTAGGGGGCACCGCGCAGGGGGAGGGAGAAGAGGGGAACTCACCACGGGCTCGACGAACGACAGCAACCACTCACCAGTATCCACCCTAGGGCAAGGAGAGAGTGGGAGAGATGTGGAAGAGGGAGAGGGAGGTTACTTTGCGCAAGAAAGAGAGTGGGGTAGGGGGCACGCATGGGGTAGGGGCGCCTGGGCGCGCTCTAGGGCCGGGCCAACTTCCCTCTACTCGATCTCGCCTGCATCTAATCAAGATCATTACGCGAATAAAAAACTAAAACTAGACGAACGCACGCCTAGGCACAACATCAGGCAAGATAGATATGCTCTGGCATGATGCAACAACAATATCAACTTAGGGTTTTGTTTACACACGATGCGGACATCAGTCTCTATATTGCTTTGAAAATAGGAGAAAGGAGCGAAACAGGAAGAGATATATAGTAACGCCTGAATTTGGTGAATATTGGAGGAGAAAATTATACCCCCAAATTCAGGGCGTTACACGTATCTAGTATGGTGGAGGATAGTCAATGGATGTATGAAGGTTAGAAGAAGAGAGGTGCTCTATCAAGTGAGTGGGTTGCAAAGACCGACACGTTTCTCGATCGTGCGTTTAAAGTGATACACATATCTATTATTGCTCCATACACCCTAGCTGGCCATTTGCAAATGTGGAGAATTGAGCAACCTTGCTATTGAAGTGATATAGATATCCATTATTGTTGCATACACCCATGTGCTTAATAGTGCTTTGCAAAGTGCTAAGGTTAGTTAGACCACTATTGCGCTTGCTCTAAGTTAGGTCCTAGTTGATTGATTGAGGTTAGAAAAACCTCAAAACCCTTGGCTCTTGCGCAAGTTGTGGTAATATTGTACCGAGTGGGGCGAGAGTCTTGTGAGACCACACCAATCGTGTGTTGTTGTGTGGCCGCCACCGTGTGCCGGAGGGAACGAGGCTTGTGATGTTTCGGTTGGAAGCTCGAAAGTGAAGACGGCGGGGAGCGTTCGAGAGGATGCTAGAAGCAGAGCACCACTTGCGTGTGGAGAAGGCCCATGGCTCTTTCAATTGGTATCAGAACCAGTTTCGCTCATTAGGAATCGTTTTAGCTTAACCGCTAATTGAGCCATCACTTTTAGAGGAGAGGAATGAAAACCCATAGGCCACCACACTCCGACGACACTAATTTACCCTATTATAGTGCTAGAATGGCTTGCTACATATTATACTGCTAGAATGTCTTGCTACCCCTAAGAATCTCGGAAATCTCACCATGAGTGATGAAAAAGAAATTCATTTAAATTCTCGAGCTAAAAAATGCTTGTATAAATCTCTTAGCATAGAAATTTTCAATCAAGTATTTACTTTGAAAACTGTTAATGGGATTTGGCTAAAATTGTATGAGCACCTTGACAACGCATCAAATTTTCGTGAGAAAAACACTACCTAGCTTTAAATGATTATAATTCTTTTATAATGAAAAATAATGAGGTTGTTAGAGATAGGTATTCTCATTTGGATCTTATTGTTAATGAGTTCAATTCAATTGGAATTAATAACCTAGGTGATGCGGGCATTGTGAGGAAGATAATCTCCCTTCTAGCACAAAAAATTATAGGAGCATCGTCACCGTCCTTCACAATTTGGAGACTTGAGCCAAATGACCCCCGCGCTCTTAATCGCGAAGATTGTGGCGTTTGAAACATCATGCAAGATGGGTTAAGAAGGACCAACCTCTTCAAAGCCATATGCTTTCACTTGCGATGAGCATAAAAAGAGGAAAAGCAAGAAGGTTGAGAATTTAAGCTCCTTAGTGAAGAAGAGGAGAATGAAAAAGAAGAAGATGAAGATGACGATGAATATGATCAACCCTCTACATCATCCTCCGAAGATGAAGAAATCATTTGACCCATCAGAAAGGTAACAATGATGATTTGAAAGATTAATCTAATGGGTATGCCCCTGCAGGTCGATAATCCTCTTTTTAACATTGACAAGAAAAAGCAAAGAAAGAGAGGATGCTTCACATGTGCAAAGAAGGGCCACTTTTGGGATAATTGACTAAATATGGCTGAACCTAAAAAGAGGAGGAGCAAAGGCAAAACGCTCACAAGTGTCAAGACTTGGGATGATTCTTCAAGTGAAGATGAACCTCTAAGAAGCCGCAACCATCAATCTTCATCACATAAAAGCCTTATGGCAAGAGGTAACATGAGTATCTCATCCTTTAGTGATGATAGTGATAGCGATGATGAAGGTAAGCCCTTTGTAGATGAACTTGCGCTTGCTGTTAAGTTTTTTGATGATGTTTGCACTAAGAAAAAGGCTCAATTAAAAGTGCTAAAACCTAAGTTGCTTGGCTCTCAAAATGATTATAAGAATTTGCTAGAAAATTTTGAATCTTTTGTAAATTTGAATGTTGAGCTAACAACTAAAATCGAGCAATTAGAGTCTGATGCTCCATCCTCTACCACCAATGATAGCCTTGTTAAAAAGAATGAAAAACTTAAGGCTAAGTTAGCGAGCTCTCAAGATGTTATTGAAAACTTGCTAGAAAAAATGGAAATCCTTAGCATTCATCACAATGAGCTAACAACTAAGCTAGAAAACATTTGTAGTACCCTAGAAGCACCTTTAGCAGAAATTTCTAAAATTATTAAAAAGGATGCTTCTACTTCTTTGTTAGATTTAATTGACATTAACTCTAATCATTGCAATCAAGTATTGGTTAAGAATGTCATTGTACAAACTTCTTCTAATGAGATTGCAATGGAGAATCAATTACTAAAGCAAGAGCTAGCTCACCTTTCTAAGACTTTGTATGACCAAAAAGGCAAAGCCAAGCAAACCCAACATCAACCAGATAACACCATCGAGGGAGTGAATAAGCCGGTTGATGGAGAAACCATGTTTGTTGTCTATGTCACAAGGAAGTGCATAAGTCTTATCAATACAAGGCAAAAACTAGAGAAGACAAAAATCAGAAGTGAGCAAGCAAAATCTCCAACACATATACCAACAAGGTGGACAAAACGGTAGCTACACCATACTTGATGAAGAAAAAGAAGAGTGGAAAGGTATTAATAGCCATCAATGCCAACAAGCCTGTCAACAAAGGAAAGGGGGTTAAATGGATCTAGGTGCCAAAGGAAATCATTTCCAACATGAAGAGCACCAAGAAGGTTTGGGTCCTGAGAGGGAAGTGAGAAGTCTGGCTGAAGGACTTCGGGGAATTTGGACACTTGGAAAAATGGAATGTATATCATGGAATACATCATATCAGATCAATTATATTGCCAAGTGGGCTAGTGAATACTTTGGACCCTAATTCCCCACCCATGACTAAGGTAACTAGATTTGTTTCTATTCCTTACTTTTAGATATGTGTATCTATTTCCATACATCTAGTTTATCATTCATTCTAGTTTATCATTCATGCCTAGTATTGTTTTTAATTGTAGAATTTTTCATTTAGTTTAATTCATGCCTTTATCTTTTCAATTGTTATGTATTTTCAATTGAATTGCAAGCAAACTAGTATATCATATGGTAGGATTGCTCGTTCTAATTTCATATTTTTTTTGGAGCAAACCTACATGGTTTAAATGACAAATCAAGCATGGCACATAGCTTAATCAAATTACAAAATAAATGATACTTATTCTTGTATTAACATCCTTCAATTAGTATCATTCTTAATTATGTGCCAAAGTTCGAATTATAAATAATTTGCCCCTATTTGATCTTAAAAGTCAAAGTGCTTATCTTCTACTAGTATTCCAAACTTGTATGCACACTTTTAGTGGGAGGTTACTCTATAATTTGATTCTTTGAGAATAACACCTCTTTTCAAGCCTATCGTCTGTGTAGTAGTCTCATTGAAGGAAAATGGAGTCCCCGGAGATTGACAAAAAATTTCCACAGCCAAAGATGATGATCTTTTAATCGGTACCCTAGGTCTAGTGGTATTTTTCATTTGGTATCATTTACATGTCATCTAATTAGATATCATTACCCTTCTTGTTGCCATTTTGCATATGTTTAATATTTTTAATTGGTATCCCTAGATTATCTTTCTTCATATAAATATGCATAGAAAAAGGGGGAGTCTAGTCTATTCTTCATGTTTTCCAGTTAGGGAGAGTTTTCTGATAGGGGAGTAAATCTTTTTCATATTGGGGGAGATTGCTTCACTAATTGGGGAGAACTTTCTTTAAAGGGGAGAAACTTTTTAAAGAGGTCTCAAGCTTTTAAAACTTCCTACATGTGCTTAATGTCTTCGTTTTCAGTGATTGATTCCATAGGGGGAGAACTTTGAGGACTAAAGCAAACCTGAGTATATCAAACACCAAAAACCTCTATTTTAAAATTTTTGATAGTTCAATTGGTTATTTATAATTGGTTTTGGACCAAGATAGAAAGTATGTGAATTATGGAGTTAGGAGGAGGTTTAAGTCCATAATCACATATTATGGGGACCATTTGCATATGCAAGAATGTGTTCAAAATCCAAATGATCACATATCTTTTAGTTTGGTATCACATACACCTTGCTTATGCACATGCATCCATAAAAAGTAGATTGCATATTTCATTTTTCTATTTTATATTTTCTTGCTTTGATTGTGTTGTCATCAATCATAAAAAATGGAGAGATTGTAAGGAAAATGGACCACAACCCATTTGACTAAGTGATTTTGGTGTTTGATGATCAACATAACTGATGTACTAATAAGTTTGCAAGTGTTTGTGTTTTATAGTTCACATGATGCAAAGTGGGTTGACTAAGGCTCTAACGATGCAACACCTCAAAGAAGACACTAAAACACCCTAAGAAGACATACAAATATTCAACACAAGTCTAAGACACAAGACCAAAAAAGCCCAAGTAAAGAAGATAGAAGAATCAAGAAATGTGTAGTCAGATGGCACACCAGACCGATATGGTGGTGCACCGGACCGTGTGTGTAGAGAGTTCTTCCTTCGGCTCTTGGCTAGCTGGTAGACCGAACAAGTTCGATGGTGTAGTAGACCGTGGTCCAACGATTAGTTCCCAACGATTATCTAACGTGTCGGTATCCGGACCTCTGGTGGCACATCGGGCCTATGTACTGTTGCAGAGAATCTGTTAGATGTCAAATGACTAGCTAATGTGGAGGGTAGCGAACTTGGTTCGATGGTGCACCGGACTGGTCTGGTGCGACGCAGACAAAGCTGCTTCCTCCAACGACTCTAATTGTGGGTGGGCACTATATATACCACCTAGCTGACCTTTTGCAAGTGTGGAGAGTTGAGCAACTTGCTATTGAAGTGATACTCATATCCATTGCTCCATACCACTAAGTGCTTAATAGAATCACTTGGTCATTAGCGTAGGTGTTTTCCGAAGTGCTTAGGTTAGTTAGACCGTTATTGTGCTTGCTCTAGGTTAGGTCCTAGTTGATCGAGTGAGGTTAGAAAACCCCTCAAAACCCTCGGCTCTTACGTGAGTCGTTGTAATATTATATTGTGTGGGGCGAGAGTCTTGCGAAACCATATCAAACGTGTTTGTGGTGTGGTCGGCACCGTGTACTGGAGGGAACAAGGCCCGGAACATTTCGGTCGGAAGCTCGATAGTGAAGATGGCGAGGAGCATCTGAGAGGAGGACGGAAGCGGATGACACTTGTTCCCTCCGGAGGAGGTCCACGACTTACGAAGTTACCTGTCCAGGTGCTTGGCCCTCATATAGGCTTCCCTTTGCGTAGGGGCACCAATGAGAATTAGTCAAAACTTGCGTGGTTCTAGATACCTTGGTAAAAATACTGGCACGCCCACGGGAGTTTTCTTTCTCAACCTTTGTCTTTAAGCTTCTGCATTTATATTGATTACTTAAGTTGCAATCTTTTACTATTTTTAGTTAAGAATAATCAGGTTTGGAATTTAGGTTGCATAATTCCTTTTGTGGTAGAGATAGCAATATTTAGATAAAATCTAGTTTGTACATCATTGTTTAGTTATTTACATATATTTTGTTTAGGAGAATTGTTTGTGGCCTAAATTAGCATGAGAAATAGAAGTCCTAATTCACTCTCTCTCTTAGACATCTACGGTCCTTTCACAAACCTGATTGTGCTGCATACCAAGGGAAACTCCAGCCCTTGCTAGTGCCCACTTTGGCCTGTGATACCATCTCTATGGGTTTTGTTGAGGGCCTACCTCGTTCATCTCATGCGAATTGCATCATAGTGATAGTTGATAAATTCTCCAAGTATATGCATTTTCTTCCTCTCATTCACCCTTACACTACTTGGTTGGTGGCTCATAGTTTCTTACACATGTGGACAAACTTCATGGACTGCCTTCAATTATTATCTTGGGCCGTGATCCAGTGTTCACTAGTCAGTTTTGGCAGGACTTATTCCAGTTTGCAGGCGTCGAATTGAAGTTGAGTTTGTCTTATCACCCCTAGACCGATGGACAGACAGAACGAGTGAACGAATGGCTTGAAACGTTCCTCTGCTGTTTTGCCGATGCCTGTCCAGCCAAGTGAAACGAATGGTTGCCGGTGGCTGAGTATTGGTACATCAGCAGCTTGCATTCGGTGTTGGGTCGCTCCCCTTTTGAAGTCTTGTATGGACCTTAGCCAAGGACCCTGGGTGGGTCTCTGATTGAACGACACTATTCCTACTCACCTTGCTGATTGGTTGTAGGAGCGTCCCATAATGCAGGAACTGGTGCGTCAACACCTGTCGCGTGCCCAGGCCCGAATGAAGCGACAAGCTGACCAACACCGTTCCTAGAGGAGGTCTTTTGCAAGCTCCAAACCTATGTCCAATCCTCTATCATGCCGCGAGCTCACTACAAACTTAGCTTCAAGTACTTTGGACCTTACCAGATCGAGGCTCGTGTAGGCGCGATGGCGTATCGCCTGAAGCTTGTAGCTCATTCTCGTATCCATTGCCTGCTTCGCTTCCTGAACTTGGCTGCATGATTCAAGGGTGTGGCAAATGCACCGTTGCCTACTTCGCTTCCTGAAATCACTGTGCTGCTCCGAGTTCTTCAGACATGTGGTTCACCAAAAGGGCATCGGTTGGTACAACAGGTCTTGGTGGAGTGGTCCGGCCTCCCTCCTGAATTGGCAACATGGGAGGATCGTGTGGCTCTTCAACAACAATTTCCCTTTGACCCTGCTTGGGGTCAAGCAGGTTTCCAAGAGCCTGGGAATGTCACCGAGCCAGGTGTTCGGTGTTCCAGATGATGAGCTACAGTCTGCAACCAACCGGAATCATCGGGTGCGGTGTCCGAGTACACGTGTGTCTGGTCCCGAGTGGATGAAGTAGGCGTAGGTGCGTCTTTGTGTGTGTTGGGCGTGTACGCTGGCATGTAGTGGAGAATATATGATGCCTAGCTTGTGTAAGGGGAAAGGGGAAGGAAAAACAGATACTCTGAAACCTTCATGTTCTTCCTCCTATCTCTCTGTTCTTCCCCACCTATCTGTATCTATCCTCTGCTATCTGGATAGCTAACAGGAACTGCGTGTGGTGTGGTGAAACCTGCATGAAAATGTTACATTGTGTTTCAGTGGCATGTATTGTGTACATGAGGTACTTGAGAGGAGGGAAGGCCTAGAGCCCTAGAACGCCCACTTGGGCACCACCTCCAAGTTGCATGCCCCGTGTTGTTCATGAAGTCGATGTAGGCGATGTAAAGCACGAAGTCCAGCATAGAGGTGTTCCCTACGTAAAAGGTCGACAGCATGGGAATCGCGAACAGGACGTAGTAGGCCATGTGTTCAGCGAAGGGATGGATCACCGCTGCATTGGGCAGGTGCATTAATACAAAACCGTGATAGCAATTCTGCTATGCTCTACATGTTTCAAATGTAATTCACCGACCTAGTAAAATGACTAAAATCAAGGCTGGTTTCAATGATGCTTAGCTGGGGTAAACTAGTCGCTAAGGTTGTCTCCAGCAGCTTTTCTATCTTACCTCCTATCTCCTATCTGATCTCCTATTTCAAGCTGTACTTTGTAAACATTGTACTCTACTAAGATCAGAGATTCATTTCTCGCTTGGGAAGGGCGAGAAACCGCCAGTTTTCTTGTTCCTGTCCATGTTCGAGATGCATTTCCTACTCTAGTTTTTGTGCTATTTCGGTTCCAAAGACAAATGTCAATTTTTTGGTCAAAACAAAATTTTAGAACAGTGACAACGAAAACATGAACCCTTACTAAGACCACCTAAATTTCTGAAACGCTGCACAATGCATGTATAGTCGTTGTCAGTCTGTCACCCAGCTGTCCCGCCTGTGTTTTGCCGGCCCAATTAGGAGGGATTAAATCATCTCCTACTCAAATTTGTATAGAAGGGGATTTAATCTCATCCAATCGTCATCAATCCACCACTAACCGAGCAAGTCTTTATTGAGTCCATATTCGTCGAGTGTCTATATCAAAAAAATGGGTAAACAACTCCATCCATTCATGTATGTATGGATGGATGCTCTCGATGCCTTCACTTCGTGCATTCCTACTTGCGTCAGATGTTGTTGGTGCTAAAAAACTGCGTTACCATGGATCATCATATATAATTCCTTCCTTTCCATCAGAAGATCAAACACAATAAGATGTGGAAGACCCGTTTGGCCGTTTCCCTTCACACGACAACTCAAACATAGGGCGACAGGATACAAAGATAGAGGAACTCTTATTCATTATGTGATAGAGGACAAGGCCCGATCTTCCATTAAGTACGATAACTTGATTGAGTGGACATCTCGACGTTGATGATCAAAGTGTTGGGGACTTGTTCTCAAATGCTAAAAATTAAGAACAAGGCAACATAGAAAGTGTTAAATGTTAAACTTCTTCGTCCTTAAAAACATTATATCCCTTCGGATAGGACGAAGGTTACAAAGGAAAAGATCTTCGCAAGGTTGATAGATGGTAGAAAAGAGCACACATATATAAAACACGAGTAATGATACTAGTATTATCATTAACTTATTTTCATTACTAAATTCATAAAAACAAATTACAAATGTACCTTCAGATTGACGAAAAGTAAGGGTACAGTCGTGATACTAAAAAGCGTATGCCAGGTCAGCGTGAACAGTACGGGAGTACTGTTCATCTATTTATAGGCACGGGACGCAGCCCGTGTAAAATTACATTGATGCCCTTTACATTTGACAATAACTTTATAGCAATCCTTCGAGGTTTAATTTGACTTTTCATCCTTAAGTCAGTTCCTCTTTTCTGTCGTCATGCCGAAGCTTTTCCGTACGTAGCTTCGTGATCGTCTTATCCTTCGTCGTGGTCGCTTTCCACCCCAGTCAAGCTTCGTCTTAACCATGCTCTTGTACACCCGCAACCTGACTCCGAAGATACCTGTTCACATGTTTTACTCGGGAAATATTGTCAAATCATGTTTTTGAGGACCTTCGGAAGCCGAAGGCCCCCAACAGTAGCCCCTCGCAATATTAATTTTCTGTAATGATAAATTCATATTGCGACATGGACGAAGGCTTTAAGCCGAAGGTCCAAAAAAACACCTTCCCTTTGCTAGAATAGCAACAGTCATTGACAAACGGGGTCCTCCAGTTTTCGGCACACTGGGTGTATAAATAAGAGCCCACCGCAAGTTTATTTGGCACGCTCTTTTGCCATCTGCTTTTAGCCACCCAACTTTTCAGCCTGCGCGCAACAGCACTTACTCGGTTTTAAATTTTTAAGCTTCGGTTTCGAGTGTGTTTTGTCAGCATTTGCGAAGATGCCTGAAGATAAGAAAGTTGTTGGTGCTTCGAAGCTAAGCCTTTCTGAGGAGATGCACCTAGGCTTTCTTGAATCAATGTCAAAGACTAATACGGAGAAGATTACCAGGGAGACTTTGGAGGGTTTATCTGAAGATACTGGCGATAGTGAAAGTTACGATGTGGATAGCGGTGGTGAAGATTCCGAAGGTTGACCCTAGCGCCCAAGCCATGCAGTTTTTGGTAAGTCCAGTATTAAGGAAAATCATCTTGTCAATATGAGAGGGAGATACTTTCGGGACTTGTCTGTTGTGAGGGCTGACGAAGGAGAGAAGACTTGTCCGACTCCCGAAGAAAATGAGGTCATGATATTCCGAAGCTTCCTAAAAGCTGGATTACGATTTCCCTTGAGCAGTTTTGTCGTTGAAGTACTGAAGACATTCGAAATCTACCTTCACCAGCTTATCCCCGAAGCAATCATAAGGATGAACATCTTTGTGTGGGCCGTGAGAAGCCAAGGTTTGGAACCTAATGCAAAAAGCTTCTGTAACATACACGAGCTATTGTATGAGACAAAACCCTGGGGCAAAGAGCAGTATCACAACAACTTTGGCTGTTACAGCTTCGGCGCTCGGTCCGGGTCAAGTTGCCCTGTGCCAACCTTTCGAAAGAGGTGGCCCGGCGACTGGATGACAGAATGGTTCTACGTGAAAAATGACTTAAAATCACGTGAAGATATCAAGGGCATCATTATGCGCCCCATTTGACAATGCTTCGGCCTCTGTAAGCCGAAGGTGGAAATGGATGAAGCAGCCGAAGAATGCCAGAGAGCCTTCGGCGTGGTTTGTTCTTTTATTGGGACAAGGGACTTGGTTCAAGAGCATATTGCCTTCAGAGTATGGCCACTTGTAGAAAAGTGGGAAATGCCGAACGAGACCGTCAAGGAAGCTGACGAAGGTGGACTAGTTAGACTAAAATACACATTCAAATACGGAGATAAGTTTGTTGAACCAGATGATGACTGGTTAAAAAGTATTGAGGCCATAAGCGACGAATTGCTTGGAGTATACTCGAAAGCCGAAGATACTGCATTATCAGCGGCCTTCGGAGGCCGAAAGAAGAAAAGACTTAACCGAGTATTCGATGCAATTGGGTTTGTCTACCCCGACTACCATTACCGAGTGCGAGGCCAAAAAAGGAAAAATACTTCTCCTGCAAAGGAAACTGCTTCAGCTGCTCCTAGGGAGCCATCACCGAAGAGAAAAAAGGTAAAGGTGCTCACACACCGGCCACGTTATATTGAGCCGGCCACAGTGCCTGAGTTTATTGGTGAGGCCTATTCGGCCACCGAAGCCAGAGAACCAACTCCAGTGGCAAAAATCAAGGAAATGGCCGAAGTATCAGCAACAGAGAAAACAGAAGAGCTGAAGGCTGAAGAAGCAAAAACATTAGAAATTTTAAGTCCTTCAACAAAAAATCCAAAAGGGTCCAGCAGCGACCCCAAAAAGAAAAAGGATGGTTAATGTGCTGGATGTTTTGGAAACAATTAAATCTTCGAGCATAACTCCGAAGAAAACTGTTGAAGCTTCTGAAGTGTCTACTGAAGCCTTTGTTGCTGAAGCTTTGAAGCAACAATTTGAAACTGAAGCTGGGCCTTCAGAGCCTACCAAGGTAAAACATTTGAAAGCTGAAAAAACAAAATTGACAGAGGCAACTTTGGAAACCGAAAAAACAAAAATGACAGAGCCGATTTTGATTGAGGAAATTGACACTGCCGTCCCTGAAGCATCTTCCAAAATTCGTGATTATATTGTGCGACATGCTTTGGGAAAGAAATTATCTGAAGAAGAGATTTTTGAAGCTAATCACTATGCCCGAGAACTGAAGTATCCGAAGGGGGCCGTAGTGTTCAATGGGACAGACGAAGATGACTTCCTATACTGTCTCCCAGACAATAAAGAATTATCCATCTGCCGGGAAATGGCTAGAAGCATGAGATTCCCAAAGCTTGAAGCTGGCCTTTGCGCCATGACGAAGGACGATCTTGCGGATAGCCTTGCATACAATAGTCTGAAGGTAAAAATTGTAAATTTTGAAGTTTATGAATTTTAAATTAGTCTTTTGTTCTTATGTTAATCCATTCATTCTTTTGAATAGGGCTTAATACTTAGCAATGCCTTAAGGGCACAAAAGAATGCTGAAGATGAGAGCTGCACTATTGCTCTTAACAACCTTCGGACAGAAGTTATCAGGCTAAGAAACGAAGCCTTGGAAAAGGACAAAATCCTGGTTACATTAGTGGATAAGATAAAGGAAAACGAAGCTAATTCTAAAATTCAAGCCAAAGCTCAGAAGCGCGAAATCGAAGATCTTCGGAAACAACTAGCCCGAGCTAAAGAAGAACGCATTCTTGAAGAAACAAAACGAGAGCTAAGTGATCAATGGGCAAATCATTTGGAAGTAAATGTTGAAGAGCTTCGTGCTTCCAAGAAAAGGTGCTATGATAAATCCATAGAGTGTGTTAAGAAAATAAAATCCAGCTTCACCAACGTTGGCGCGTTCTCTAGTGAAGAAAATTTCACAAGGGGGAATCCAGAAGGCCCGATTGAATGGATCCGTCACGAAGCTGAGGCCTTCGAGGAAATCTTGAATAGTCGCAGGGACATTTGTGCTTTTTCGGGCGCCAGGGGAATTGTTACTATTTTGGAGAAGAAAGGGTGCGAGCATGTGAAATCTTTAGCACAGTCTGAAGCTGTTTTATCCTCTGAAGATATCAAAGACCCTTCAGCCGAAGCAAGTCAGGTCGGTGGAAAATTTTTCACCGACATTTGGGACAATGGCGGCCGAGAAATGGCTCAAGAAATCATTCAAAGAAGCGAAAAAGGCATCCATGATGCTAGGAGAGTAGCAGAGGCTGCTGAGAAAAGCTCAGGGCCTGAAGGGCAAATAGGTATTAACTAGTGGTCTTTATTGTGTTGTAATTTTTGATTTCAAACTTTATTCACGGTTTGTAATAGTAATATAGCCGTATCCTCTCCTCCCTCAGAACCTGCTGAGGCATCTCCGGGCCCCCACCCAAAGGGAGACGATGAAATTAGAAAAATGGCCGAAGCCATCATGGACAAGGCTGTCGATCAGCTACTGAACGAAGCTGCGGAAGTAGTTCTTAGGGAAGATTAAATACTATTGTAAAAATATTTGGAATGTGACATGTGTAAAACTTTGTAACTTTGAATGTAAAATATAATCTATTTATGGTTCAATTCTTTACGATGCATGAAATTTTGCATACATACCGTTTTTTGAGCCTTCGGCGAAAAAACACCTTCCCTTCTTTTCATGCTTCGTGAAGAAAATCCTTTATGTATCACAAGAATTTCCATACTCCGTGAAAACATTCTTCGAAGCTATAAAAAAGTTTTATGTTGTTTCTCTAATGAAGCTACACTTTTTCTCAATTTATCTTGTGCCTGAGCACGAT
Source organism: Zea luxurians (assembly GCA_029449295.1). Taxonomy (NCBI): domain Eukaryota; kingdom Viridiplantae; phylum Streptophyta; class Magnoliopsida; order Poales; family Poaceae; genus Zea; species Zea luxurians. The sequence goes on from JAOPSE010000028.1 coordinate 35,913,327, forward strand.
TTTATCTTTTTCAAAACATTCTTCGAAGATCAATATTGTGTCCCCTTCTTGTTCTACATGCAATATGATGTATGATGTTTATGTTATGCAAAATGATGTGATGATGTTATGTTATGCAAAATGATATTTATGCCGAAGATACACACATCCCTGCAATAGAGCACACAATCTTTTTATCTCAGCGTTGACTTTTCGCTGTAAGCCTCCCTTAGGAGCTTCTTCGCCTTTTACTTTCAGCGGAATCAGCGTTTATTTTTCGCTGTAAGCCTCCTTTAGGAGCTTCTTCGCCTTTTACTTTCAGCGGAATCAGCGTTTATTTTTCGCTGTAAGCTCTGCATTCCCTTCGGAACGACTTTTGAGCAGAAAACTTACACTGCGCTCCCTTAGGAACGACTTTTTACTACTTCGAAGAAGTTACGGTGCGTTCCTTAGAACAAGTTTTTGATAATTCGAAGGTTCTCCGTGGCACCATAAATTCTTGTGCTTCAGCAACTCAAGCCTATGGAGAAGATATATTTTCATTATGATAATAAGCTAAACTGTTACAAGAATTTGAAAAACCGATAAAAGACATTTAAACTTCCCATAATTGTTCTTTACTACAAAGAAAGTAAAATTGAATGCGAAAATGAAAAAAAGCTGCTATCGAGGTAGGATATTTTCAGTAAATGTGCTTCGACTCTGGCACAGTGCTATTGACTGTACGAGCTTCGGACTCCTCTCTGAAGTCCCTCTGGGGATGAGAGTGTTGGCTCCCTTCTGGCTGCGGAGCTCGTTGTATTGGTGGTGGCGGTGGAAGCTGTTGCCAGGAAGCTTGGGGTTGGCTTGCCGAAGCAACAGAGGCTGCAGGGTGATTGCCTACATATTCTGGAATATAAGGCGAATGGTACGAAGCAGTATGCATAACCTGCTTCGGCTGGCTCTGTTGCGCTGCAGCTTCTGCTAGCTCCTTTTGCTTCTGGATGGTAATATGGCACATCCTGGTGGTATGGCCCTTGCCTTCACCACAGAATAGGCAGTAAATTTTTCTTGGTTGGTCTCCAAATCTTCCCCCGAAGCCCCTGGCGCCTCTGCCCCTTGGCACTGGCGGCCGGAAAGAGCTTTGCTGTTGCCCCGAAGCTTGCGAGGAGCACTGTGGCTTTTGCTGTTGACTCCCTTTGTCGTCATTTTGAGTAGAATTGTGAATTGACCTGACGTGCCTCGGATAAAATCTTCCTCCGAAGCCCCTAGTCATTTCAGAGAACCTGAAAGCTTCCTCCCTTCTTTGGCGAAAATCATTGTCGGCTCGAATGTACTCATCCATCTTCTAGAGGAGCTTCTCCAAAGTTTGAGGAGGCTTCCTGGCAAAGTACTGAGCTGAAGGTCCTGGTCGAAGCCCCTTGATCATGGCCTCAATGACAATTTCATTGGGCACTGTTGGTGCCTGTGCCCTCAGACGTAGGAACCTTCGGACATATGCCTGGAGGTATTCTTCGTGATCCTGGGTGCACTGGAATAAAGCTTGAGCAGTGACTGGCTTCGTCTGAAACCCTTGGAAGCTGGTTATCAACATATCCTTCAGCTTTTGCCATGAGGTGATTGTCCCTGGCCTAAGAGAGGAGTACCAGGTTTGTGCCACACTCCTGACAGCCATGACGAAAGACTTTGCTATAACCGCTATGTTGCCACCATACGAAGATATGGTTGCCTCATAGCTCATCAGGAATTGTTTTGAATCTAAATGCCCGTCGTACATGGGAAGCTGGGGGGCTTGTAAGATTGTGGCCAAGGAGTAGCCTGCAGTTCTGTTGACAGGGGAGAAGTATCATCAAAAGCAAAATTTTCGTGATGGAAATCTTCATACCAGTCATCCTCGTTGTAGAAGCCCTCTTGATGAAGCTCTCTGCGCGGGGGCCTTTGGTTCTGGTCATCTTGAGCAAGATGTCGAAGCTCTTCAGAGGCTTCGTCTATCTGCCTTTGAAGATCAGCTAGGCGAGCCATCTTCTCCTTCTTCCGTTGGACCTGTTGATTGATCATCTCCAAATTTTGGATTTCTTGATCCAAGTCGTCCTCCGGAGGCGTTGGACTGGTGACCTTCCTCTTCTGGCTCCGGGCTTCCCTAAGAGAAACGACATCTTGATTGGGGTCCAGCAACTGCAGAGTGGCAGCCCCTGTCGCTGAAGCTTTTTTAGGCGGCATGACGAAGGTGACGCTTGCCGAAGGTGTTCAAAACTTCAAAAAATGGGCGTGAGTTCACCGGAGGTGGGCGCCAATGTTGGGGACTTGTTCTCAAATGCTAAAAATTAAGAACAAGGCAACATAGAAAGTGTTAAATGTTAAACTCCTTCGTCCTTAAAAACATTATATCCCTTCGGATATAATGAATCTTGGACGAAGGTTACAAAGGAAAAGATCTTCGCAAGGTTGATAGATGGTAGAAAAGAGCACACATATATAAAACACGAGTAATGATACTAGTATTGTCATTAACTTATTTTCATTACTAAATTCATAAAAACAAATTACAAATGTACCTTCAGATTGACGAAAAGTAAGGGTACAGTCGTGATGCTAAAAAGCGTATGCTAGGTCAGCGTGAACAGTACGAGAGTACTGTTCATCTATTTATAGGCACGGGACGCAGCCCGTGTAAAATTACATTGATGCCCTTTACATTTGACAATAACTTTATAGCAATCCTTCGAGGTTTAATTTGACTTTTTATCCTTAAGTCGGTTCCTCTTTTCTGTCGTCATGCCGAAGCTTTTCCGTATGTAGCTTCGTGATCGTCTTATCCTTCGTCGTGGTCGCTTTCCACCCCAGTCAAGCTTCGTCTTAACCATGCTCTTGTACACCCGCAACCTGACTCCAAAGATACCTGTTCACATGTTTTACTCGGGAAATATTGTCAAATCATGTTTTTGAGGACCTTCGGAAGCCAAAGGCCCCCAACACCAAGGCTCCGAGCGAACGGATCCTCGCAATCACTACACCACTGCTCCGTTCATTATCACCTGTGACATAGGAGTGCCCTCGCTATGAAGGCTTATCCTTGCAAACTCAATCAAGAACACAAGCAAGAATAGGAAGAACGCAATCAAAACTGCATTGATCACAAGGTGGGGTCTCATAAACCGATAAACGACGATACTGTTCGATGACAGATACGATCTAAGCAAAACCCAAACCCTAATATGGCGGTAGGTGCTGTTAAAATAGGGGTTAGGGGCGTGCACAACCCTTAGAGGTACCCCTAACGGGCTCCAACACGATACACGGGCCAACAACCCAACGGACGGTGTCGCAGCATCAAAACAGAATCTAAATGCTGACTTGTTTCAACGATTCCCATTGACTCCGAATGAAATTTAAGTTGGTTCCAATTGGGTTGGAAAGCTTAGCTCCTTAGATTTCCATCAATATAAAGCCCAACCTAATCAGAGGTCAGATGCACCATTTTAGGTAGACTGGTCCTGGACTCCAAGGTGGAGACAAAGTTGAGTCAGACTTGGCTTTCTCTTGTTGTCAACGTCCTAGCTTCTTCTCCTTGATATATTGGCCTTTCTCAAGTCCTTGATGGTCCTCTATAAGGTTCCTAATCATCAAAACATCCATGGAAGAAAGAGTAAGCTCTAAAATATAATTGACTAGGTAAGAACGAACCTGAAGATTTAGCTGTCATGCACATGCTCGTGTTGTCAGCCCATGCATTATTTGTATGGGAGTGATGTCCTCATCATTCTTCCCCACTTAAATTGGAGTCGTCCTCTACTCAGAGGGTGGCCGAGTAACTCTAAGATGTACAAGGCCTTCAGGCCCAAAAACATGCGTCAATGATTTCTAGCAGATTTTTTACGTCATCTTGTTATGACAATTTCCATCAGCTCTGAGTATATTTTGACGTGAAACTAGATGTGTTGGAAAGATTATCTCCTTAGCTTTGCAAGGATATCTAGAATGTTGAAAATGGAGTCCGTATGTAGTCTGAGCGTGTGTTCTCGTGAGACCCAGTCCTGTATTCCGAACCGGATTCACGAATAAACATGACTTCAACTCTCCTTGAACTTGGGACTCTATGATTGATTGAGCCTTGACCATATAGTTGACATTCATGTAATCATTATCTCCCCTTCTTGGTTTTGATTCGTCCTTGACTCAAAGTCGTTGGTGCTTACAAAAGGTGTTGACGTAGTACTTGAAGTCATCCAACCTTCCTCCCCTTCTTGAAGTTGACCCTGTTGTTGTAAAACATACAAAGAAGGACAGGTGGAACTGGATATGATATGGTTAGCTTTAACACAACCCTCTAATTGATCATTTTGTTTTATGACAAAAGGAGATTTCATATTTGAACAAATATATACTCGATGTACCATATATTCTCCTTTCCAATTATATCTTCCAATAACATGATATGTATGTTTGGATAACCATGACAAATCAACACTAAAAGAAAGTTTCTCCTCTAAATTATTTAGATTACATAGAACATCAAATTCAATATAGCCCAAAGTATTTAAAGAAAATAACAATTTCAGCTCATCATACACACTAGTTATAGGATTGAATGTTCTAATTTTGGCACAACTAATAGGATCAGAAGCAACAACATCAAGTTTGTTCTCTAGTTGTGGCATAGAAATAATAGTATTATTATCACACAACTCTTCTTTATCACAAGGAACAACAAGACAATCCTCTTGTAACAAAGGCAACTCAGATTTATCTGAAGGCATGATATCAGTAGAATTACACAAATTATTTTTAGAATCATCCATAGAAATAAATTGTTCTCTCATTAGTGCTTTCATGTCTGTCCAAGTTTGTGGTTTCTCATAGTCATACAAATTATTCCACCAAACTAACGCATCATTCGTTAAAGTACTAGCCACAATTTTAATTTTTCACCTATCACATATATAACATCGTTAAAAAATCTTATCCATTGATACTTTCCATTTATAATACTCATTTGCAATATTTTCATCAAAAGAAGAGAAGGTTCGATATATTGAACCTAAGGGAGACGATTCAACATCAATGGTGTGGCTCTCAAAGGCCTTAGTCAATGCACACATCATCTCTTTCAATTCCAGTTAGGAGACACACTCACCATCAGTAGTGAAAGTTTCCTAAAGGGGGGGTGAATAGGCAAGTTAAAACTTTTTCAACAAAAACTAGAAGCAAACTGGGTAAAACCAGTTCAACAGGTGTCAAAACCGGTTCAACTGGTTTGCACGAGCTCAACTAAACGATGAGATATAAAACTGAATTGATCTCAAGATTCACCCAGTTAACTTTGGAAATGATATGTTCTAAATGATCCACAGGGTTCAAAGTAGTAGATCTGAGAAGGGCACTTCTCAAAATCCACACACCAAAAAGATACGAACAAATCTTCCATTGAAGGTTAATAGAACGAAGAACACGAATAAACACAATGAACAAGAACACAAGAGACACAAGATTTATCCCGAGGTTCAGTCACACCACCAAGGTGCCCTACTTCCTCGTTGAGGCGCCCACAAAGAGCTGGGTCTCTTTCAACCCTAATACTCCCTTTGTCGACCACAAAGGTCAAGCTCACACACTAATCTTTACTCAAACGAGCAGGTAATACAAACTTTCTTATGGTCTTCCACAATATTTGGAGACTCACAAGAGACACCTAGTTGTCTAGGAGCTAGAAGCTCCAAGAGTAATGAATCCACAAAGAACTTGATGTAGTACCAAAGCTCGAATGAAGAAGAGCAAGAGAGATTTGGAGATGAAGCACAAAAACCGCAGCTCTCAAACTCACTCAAAGATTTCTCTCCAAATATTTGAAATGGGAGAGGCAAGAGATGTGTGAGAGACAGTGGGAGGTGTTCTTCAAGTTAGAAATGGAGTTTGGGTCATGCTCTTGTATGGGGAGAGAGGTAGGAGTGAGTATATATAGGTGAGGCTTAAAAACTAGCCGTTGGACTGATTTTGGCTGTGGAGGACCGGTTGAACCGCCCCTAGGACCGGTTCAACCGCCTGGAGCAGACTGCAGGTCAGACTACAAAAACAGGTCTTGACACCGGTTGAACCGCCCCAAGGGCTGGTTCAACCGCCTGAGGGTTAGACTAACAGTCAGTCTGCCAGTCAGGAGGTCAGACCGGTTAGGTGACCCAGACACCGGTTGAACCGCCCCTAGGGCCGGTTCAACCGGTTTTGACCAGTGAGGTCCCGAAAAAAACCTCGGCTGAACTTTTCCTCGACCCCGGTTGAACCTCTCTGGACCCTGGTTGAACTTGCCCTGGACCACGGTTGAACTTGCCTAGACCCCGGTTGAACTTTCTTGGACCCCAGTTGAAGTTGAAGTTTGTAACACCCGGATTCTAGGGGTCCAAAACCCGGGGTTAACATAAACACCAGGTATGCTGGGACCAAGTCTCAAACATATGATGTATAGTGGCACAGGATCGAATGTCACATCTTTATATATAGCAGGAGTTCTATACAAAATAAATAATTACATTATAAGGAGACAACGGTCCAGCCACCCAAAAGTTGACTGGGAGACGACGACCTAGACCACTCACGAACTCATCACAGCATCCTCCATGAGCATCATCCTGCAGCACCTGGTCTTGACCTGTGGTGTATGTGAGACAGCAAGAGTGAGCTCACATACGTTCATCGCTCAACAAGTTGTGGGGAATAATGTGCATGAACTCGCCAAAGGTGGGAGCTCACGTGAAGTGTAAGGCTTACCAAAGAAAATGGTTAGAGCTGAGCATTGCTTTTAAAGTTGGTCAAAATTTTATTAGCAATTACTAAGTATAAGTAAATACCAACCCAGTTAAATAGTAGAACAAAAGTAACAACAACATCACCTGCAATGCAATGCATATGACAAATTGAATTTAGTTCCATAAATTAATCATGTGAGGGTCCGAGCTGCTCTTGACCGTGAGCACGGCTAGTATACCAGTTTTACACTCTGCAGAGGTTGCGCATCTTTACCCACAAGTCGTGTATCCCATGTCGCCAGGGTTTGCAAAGCCCTTAGACACTTCCGAGGTGAATGGCTAGGGATCCACTACGAGGCCTTTACAAAGTTCCACTAGCTTCCGAAAACCCGCTACAGTTTATAGGAAGATCCAGTGCAGGAATCCCTTGCAGGACCGCCATCGCAGCAAAATCCTCCCGAGGGCCTCCCTACACTGACCTCTCCCCTACTGCCCTTGCCCCTTTCGGGTAAGGTAGTCTTCCACTAGCTTTCCTAATTAATCAGCCAAGGGCATCCCATACTACCCTTGTGGTAGCACTGTTTTCCCGGGTGGTCGCTCCATGTTCCAATTAACATAATGATCTTAACATGAACCATAAATAACAACTGATAACAAAAGTATAATCATGAATAGTAAGGTGTATCTCTATACCCAAAGCCACATATAGCACTAGCAAGTACTACCCAAAGATTCAGTGGTGAACAAGGTATAAAGATAGTCAAACTAGGGTAACCTATTGGGTCCCATCAAAATTAGCCTATGCAGATCATTATGATTAATTAGAACATGAGTAGGTGAAAAGAAGTGATCAAGGGCACAACTTGCCTGGGTCTTGAGAATCCAGGTACCAGGATGATCTTCAGGTGACACGTGACCTCACTGCTAGTCGTAGCAATTCAAACAAACATGGTATAGGCAAAAATTAACATTACACCAAACATATATACCAAAATACATATTAATAATCCACATATTAAAATAAGATCACAGGAAAAAGAATTATTAATTTTGGAGTTGTAGATTTTAAGTTATGAATTTTCAAAGGTTTTATGTGTTTAAAATGGGTTAAGTGAGAGATTAAATTCCTAACTGTTTTCATGACAAAACAGAGGTTCTAGGTGATAGAGAATAAAATTACAAAATTTTAGAAAGTGGAATGGATTAATTTGGAGTTCATATGCATTTTCTATGAATTATATAAATTCTAAGAATTATTTTTATATTAAAAACTCATTTTCTAATTAATTTTCCTGATTTTATAACTCTCTGGACTGGGCCTCAATTAAGCAGAAGCACAGGGGGCTTCGGGGTAAAATTACAGAGACACAGCGCACAGTGCTACTGGACGGCGGGTTGATTTCAAATAAGTGGAGGGGCTCTTTTAGAAAGTGACTGCGGTGAAGAGGTATCTCACACCCTGGGCCGTTGGATCAGAGCCCAACGATCCAGATTAGATCAGATTTTTAAACGAACCGGTATCAGACGCCAGCCACTGGATCGCGATCCAACGGTTCACGTGTTATCAAAACAGGATCAAAACCCGACCGCACGATCTGGAGTTAGCGGCCAGGATTTAATTATGTGTGAAGGGGTACACATCTAATCATGACCGCAGATCCCAACGCGTGCGGCCCAGATCTCACTTGCACCCGATCAAATCTCAGCCCTCCAGTTCGGATCCGAGGACCCACGAACTTCTTCTCCCCCCCGGCCGACCCACCGGCGGGGCGCGCGCGCACCACGCGACGGCGGCCATGGCAGGCACGCCCATCCCCCCGCGCACGCACCCAAGCTTTGATCCGAAGAGCGCTACACATAGCAGGGGCCATGGCGAACATGATAGGAGCAACTTGCCGATGTTTCGGACTGACAGGAGACCCGACCACGACACGGGGCGGTTCCGAGCCGGAAAAAGTGCTCCGGCGAGCAATTACGGCTACGTTGGTCATCTATGCGATAAATTAAGGGGTACCACACGTACTAGGAAGCAAACCGAGTTGGCCGAGTGATTACTCACCAGCGATTGTGGCGCCGAGCCCCCTTGGCGACGGCGAGGTGCGGACGAGCGGTCGGGCGCAACGTCGGTGACAAATTCCTGGGAGCCCCGCGCGCCACACCCCGATTACTACCCCGCGCGGCTTCTTCGCGAACTGCCCAACCCCTCGGATGACCGGGTTGAGTTGCGCCAATGGCGACAATCAACAAGGGTGGGTGGTCTCCGTGACGGCGCGGCTGGGAAGAAGCATAGCAGTGGCCACGAAGGAAAGGAACGTGGGGCGCGAGAGAGAGAGGCGAGGTCAAGGGAGCTCTTATAGGCGCGCGACACCGGGGTAGACGACCCGAAGGTTGCGGCGCTGACCGGCGAAGCTTTGGCGGTCGGCGCGCGCGGAGTTCGGCAGGTTTGTTAGGGACGAACGCTGACACGCCTACCCCACGCAACAGAGACTGAACTTCGACGGTGAAAAACCAGAGTGACTGGTGGCCGGGACCCACCGGTCGGCGCAAGCGAGGATGGCGGGTTGGGCTGGCGCGAGAGGGAAGGTGGAATGGGCCGAATTGGGATACCGAGGCCCAGTTTGAGTTTTATTCTTTTCCCTTTTTCTTTTCTTTTCATTTCTTTTCAAATTCAAACTTCAATTCAAATTCAATTCGAGTTCAAGTTTAAATTCAAATTTTTGTGAAATAACTTGTCCTCAGTTTGAAAGGTATAATTTAATAATATAAGTGTGAAGGATGTTTATTTTGATTTTTTTTTTATTTTATTTTATGTAGTATTTTTCTTAGTTCCTCCCTACTCCTTTTATTTTCTATTTTCCATTTTCCTTTCCATTTGAATTTCAAATCAACCCAAGTTTAAAGTTCAAACACTTAATTTGGATACACACATAGAACTTCAGCATAATGTGCAAAAACCTATTTTATGTATTTCTTTATTTATTTTAGTTCTTTTAGACAAGCTTTTAATCATATAGTAGAATAATCCCTACCTTATTACTTCTAGGGAAATCAAATTTATATTGTTGACTATATATATTAAGAAATAGTTTAATCCTTATTCTTTTATATATCCTAACCCAAAGGAAATTTAGATTATCTAAGTATCTTTAATTATGTGTTTTTAACATATTCATGAGTGGAAACTTCTAAATTATGATTATCTTTAAGGAAAGGTGTTTTGATTTAAAATCTTTGAGAATCTTTCCTTATCTTCATAAGATTGAACTTTAGGGTGTTACAAATCCTACCCCCCTTAAAAATAATCTCGTCCTCGAGATTAGTAAGAAAGAGGATATAGGAAGAGTGGTTTGCAATTTAGCTTTTAATTAGTTCAAAATCAAGAGTCTCTTTTTTTTCATTAGTAAGTGATTAGGAGAGCATGGGTATATATTTGTATGTCCACTTTATTATGTAGGATAGAAGATGTCTTTGGGGCATATATGGGTTTGGTTAAGAAAGTGTAGGGTAAGAAAAGACTCCATCCAAGATTTGTGGCTTTTGACTCATCTGGTGATCTCACTTGATCCTTGAAGATTTGAGTTGGTGCTTATTCTTCTTTGACGTGGTTGGTCTCCTTTGGCCTTTCTTCTTGGAGTTGCCATCCGAGTTAAGGACATGTGGTTAAGATATATGTGGTAAGGTAGACTACATGATATAGGTCAAAATCTGGTTTGATGTCAGGTGGTGGTTGATAGATTATGCAATCCTTTTAAGACTCTATTGATTGGATAAGTTATGTAACTTGTTATATAGGTCGAGTTGTTGTGTATGGCCAAGTTGATATAAGTCTCCAAATTAGGTCTAAGTAATTTAGGAGTATGGCCTTATTCTTTCTACCAGCATTAAGTAACTCACACTAGATTAGACCATATTAAGTTAGGTATGATCTAGATTAGACTAGTTTAAGTTAGATAGATTTATCAGGGTAAAATATATCTTGTTAGGATATGTTAGAATCTTTTGAGATAGGATGGGGTATATGGTGTAGGTAGGTCAGAAGCTCTATTAGGTTAATCACAGAGGGATTATGCAACTATCGGATGGGTAAGGTAGTTGCATATGTATATGGTCAAGTTAATCTAGGGCATTAATTTAGCTTAAATCATTTTTATAGGAGTGAGGTTTAATCCATTTCACTAGTACTATCTAACATGTTTGATAAGCCACTTTAGATTAGATCATATTAGGTTAGATGAGATCTAAATTGGTATCATCAGGTTAGTCTAGACAATATCTAATTACTTTAAATTAGATCATGGTTGATATTTTAGACTAGGATAAATATGCTAATTAGGGTAGGATGAATTCATAAGGATAAGGTAGAATCTTTTGAGGTCAGTTAGATCTATTAAGGTAAGGATTAAATCTTTTCAAGATAAAATGTATCTTTTAAGATGAGATGGATCTGTTAAGATAAGGGAGAATCTTTTAAGATAAGATGAATTGGTTAGAATGAGATCTTTTGGGATAAGATAAATCTCTTAAGCTAGATATGTTCCAATGGGGACAATCTAGGTTGTCTAGTTATTTTATAAATATATTTTAATACCTATGTGTATATGCAGATGCAATTGTGGACATTACTCCACAACTCGTCACACTCAATCAAAGATCCAAATCAGACAAGTATCATAAGAACAAGCATTCAAGCATATAAAAATAATAGTTTTGTTTTTTTGTCCCTAAGAGTAGGTCTCCTATTCCTAAAAGTCACTTTAGGCACAGGATTTCAAAGTGTGAAATCCAAGTTTGTCTTTAGAAGGAAAAGGTAAGAATAATCAGAGTAAAGCGGAAATAGATGAGAAAAGATTAAGATAAGTTTAGAAAAGAATCAGAGTAGCAAAGGTAAGTAAATGAAGGTTGTCCAGTTCTATCTAGGTTTCGTCCTACAGTCAACATTCCTCTGATACCACTTCTGTAACACCCGGATTCTAGGGGTCCAAAACCCGGGGTTAACATAAACACCAGGTATGCTGGGACCAAGTCTCAAACATATGATGTATAGTGGCACAGGATCGAATGTCACATCTTTATATATAGCAGGAGTTCTATACAAAATAAATAATTACATTATAAGGAGACAACGGTCCAGCCACCCAAAAGTTGACTGGGAGACGACGACCTAGACCACTCACGAACTCATCACAGCATCCTCCATGAGCATCATCCTGCAGCACCTGGTCTTGACCTGTGGTGTATGTGAGACAGCAAGAGTGAGCTCACATACGTTCATCGCTCAACAAGTTGTGGGGAATAATGTGCATGAACTCGCCAAAGGTGGGAGCTCACGTGAAGTGTAAGGCTTACCAAAGAAAATGGTTAGAGCTGAGCATTGCTTTTAAAGTTGGTCAAAATTTTATTAGCAATTACTAAGTATAAGTAAATACCAACCCAGTTAAATAGTAGAACAAAAGTAACAACAACATCACCTGCAATGCAATGCATATGACAAATTGAATTTAGTTCCATAAATTAATCATGTGAGGGTCCGAGCTGCTCTTGACCGTGAGCACGGCTAGTATACCAGTTTTACACTCTGCAGAGGTTGCGCATCTTTACCCACAAGTCGTGTATCCCATGTCGCCAGGGTTTGCAAAGCCCTTAGACACTTCCGAGGTGAATGGCTAGGGATCCACTACGAGGCCTTTACAAAGTTCCACTAGCTTCCGAAAACCCGCTACAGTTTATAGGAAGATCCAGTGCAGGAATCCCTTGCAGGACCGCCATCGCAGCAAAATCCTCCCGAGGGCCTCCCTACACTGACCTCTCCCCTACTGCCCTTGCCCCTTTCGGGTAAGGTAGTCTTCCACTAGCTTTCCTAATTAATCAGCCAAGGGCATCCCATACTACCCTTGTGGTAGCACTGTTTTCCCGGGTGGTCGCTCCATGTTCCAATTAACATAATGATCTTAACATGAACCATAAATAACAACTGATAACAAAAGTATAATCATGAATAGTAAGGTGTATCTCTATACCCAAAGCCACATATAGCACTAGCAAGTACTACCCAAAGATTCAGTGGTGAACAAGGTATAAAGATAGTCAAACTAGGGTAACCTATTGGGTCCCATCAAAATTAGCCTATGCAGATCATTATGATTAATTAGAACATGAGTAGGTGAAAAGAAGTGATCAAGGGCACAACTTGCCTGGGTCTTGAGAATCCAGGTACCAGGATGATCTTCAGGTGACACGTGACCTCACTGCTAGTCGTAGCAATTCAAACAAACATGGTATAGGCAAAAATTAACATTACACCAAACATATATACCAAAATACATATTAATAATCCACATATTAAAATAAGATCACAGGAAAAAGAATTATTAATTTTGGAGTTGTAGATTTTAAGTTATGAATTTTCAAAGGTTTTATGTGTTTAAAATGGGTTAAGTGAGAGATTAAATTCCTAACTGTTTTCATGACAAAACAGAGGTTCTAGGTGATAGAGAATAAAATTACAAAATTTTAGAAAGTGGAATGGATTAATTTGGAGTTCATATGCATTTTCTATGAATTATATAAATTCTAAGAATTATTTTTATATTAAAAACTCATTTTCTAATTAATTTTCCTGATTTTATAACTCTCTGGACTGGGCCTCAATTAAGCAGAAGCACAGGGGGCTTCGGGGTAAAATTACAGAGACACAGCGCACAGTGCTACTGGACGGCGGGTTGATTTCAAATAAGTGGAGGGGCTCTTTTAGAAAGTGACTGCGGTGAAGAGGTATCTCACACCCTGGGCCGTTGGATCAGAGCCCAACGATCCAGATTAGATCAGATTTTTAAACGAACCGGTATCAGACGCCAGCCACTGGATCGCGATCCAACGGTTCACGTGTTATCAAAACAGGATCAAAACCCGACCGCACGATCTGGAGTTAGCGGCCAGGATTTAATTATGTGTGAAGGGGTACACATCTAATCATGACCGCAGATCCCAACGCGTGCGGCCCAGATCTCACTTGCACCCGATCAAATCTCAGCCCTCCAGTTCGGATCCGAGGACCCACGAACTTCTTCTCCCCCCCGGCCGACCCACCGGCGGGGCGCGCGCGCACCACGCGACGGCGGCCATGGCAGGCACGCCCATCCCCCCGCGCACGCACCCAAGCTTTGATCCGAAGAGCGCTACACATAGCAGGGGCCATGGCGAACATGATAGGAGCAACTTGCCGATGTTTCGGACTGACAGGAGACCCGACCATGACACGGGGCGGTTCCGAGCCGGAAAAAGTGCTCCGGCGAGCAATTACGGCTACGTTGGTCATCTATGCGATAAATTAAGGGGTACCACACGTACTAGGAAGCAAACCGAGTTGGCCGAGTGATTACTCACCAGCGATTGTGGCGCCGAGCCCCCTTGGCGACGGCGAGGTGCGGACGAGCGGTCGGGCGCAACGTCGGTGACAAATTCCTGGGAGCCCCGCGCGCCACACCCCGATTACTACCCCGCGCGGCTTCTTCGCGAACTGCCCAACCCCTCGGATGACCGGGTTGAGTTGCGCCAATGGCGACAATCAACAAGGGTGGGTGGTCTCCGTGACGGCGCGGCTGGGAAGAAGCATAGCAGTGGCCACGAAGGAAAGGAACGTGGGGCGCGAGAGAGAGAGGCGAGGTCAAGGGAGCTCTTATAGGCGCGCGACACCGGGGTAGACGACCCGAAGGTTGCGGCGCTGACCGGCGAAGCTTTGGCGGTCGGCGCGCGCGGAGTTCGGCAGGTTTGTTAGGGACGAACGCTGACACGCCTACCCCACGCAACAGAGACTGAACTTCGACGGTGAAAAACCAGAGTGACTGGTGGCCGGGACCCACCGGTCGGCGCAAGCGAGGATGGCGGGTTGGGCTGGCGCGAGAGGGAAGGTGGAATGGGCCGAATTGGGATACCGAGGCCCAGTTTGAGTTTTATTCTTTTCCCTTTTTCTTTTCTTTTCATTTCTTTTCAAATTCAAACTTCAATTCAAATTCAATTCGAGTTCAAGTTTAAATTCAAATTTTTGTGAAATAACTTGTCCTCAGTTTGAAAGGTATAATTTAATAATATAAGTGTGAAGGATGTTTATTTTGATTTTTTTTTATTTTATTTTATGTAGTATTTTTCTTAGTTCCTCCCTACTCCTTTTATTTTCTATTTTCCATTTTCCTTTCCATTTGAATTTCAAATCAACCCAAGTTTAAAGTTCAAACACTTAATTTGGATACACACATAGAACTTCAGCATAATGTGCAAAAACCTATTTTATGTATTTCTTTATTTATTTTAGTTCTTTTAGACAAGCTTTTAATCATATAGTAGAATAATCCCTACCTTATTACTTCTAGGGAAATCAAATTTATATTGTTGACTATATATATTAAGAAATAGTTTAATCCTTATTCTTTTATATATCCTAACCCAAAGGAAATTTAGATTATCTAAGTATCTTTAATTATGTGTTTTTAACATATTCATGAGTGGAAACTTCTAAATTATGATTATCTTTAAGGAAAGGTGTTTTGATTTAAAATCTTTGAGAATCTTTCCTTATCTTCATAAGATTGAACTTTAGGGTGTTACAAAGTTCAACTGGAATTGAGAAAGCTCAAGTCAGCTAAAAAGCTCAGCTGCAGCTGAAGAAGCTCAACTCAGCTGAAGTTCAGCTCAGTTGGAAAGCTCAGCTGCAGCTAAAGAAACTCAGCTGCTTTTCAACAAGAACACTCTAGGTTTCTCAAACCTAACCACGGTCAACCATAGAATTTTAAAGAGATTTTTGGTTTTCAAAAAATAGCTTTTGAATATAGAGGCTTGAGCTTTGGCAAACACCAACCTTCTTTTTGGATCCCCTTTATAGTATGATGATTCCTATACTCAAATTAAATAAAATTAATTAAGTAAACTCCTTGAGTCATTTGTGTCTCATGTGTGATTTCTCCATGGTGTTGCTTCATAAGGATCACAAACATCTCTGTCTCACCTTTTGAAGCAAACACAAATCAAACCCTGTGACTTGTACAATATCACCATATATGAGTTCAAATCATGACTTCAAGTCACCTTACTGATGCATCAACATGTTGTAACTCTTCATAGCTGATTAGTTCATCGACTTAGTGCAAGTACTCTATTCTTCACCTTAGCCATGGTACCTTGGTCTACAAGCCGTCGCTTGGCCTTCACCTTCGCTTAGTTCCTCGAAGCCCTTTCCTTGCTATCTTCACTCTATCAAGCCATTCTTGAGTCACATCATTTTGAGCATCCATTGAGAGAATCATTTCTTCAATATTGTGAACCTTGCTTGAATGTCTTCTAGATATAACTGTTAAGATTAATCAAGCTCTAGTTTGATTCTCATAGAAGCATATATGGACTGATAGTAATATGGTCAAGCCAATTCATGATTCCTCATATCTTATTCAATTTGGCTTGACCAATCCTCTTAATCACTTCATCCTCTATTCTGATCATATGTATGCAGTGATTTCTCAGGTCTTGTCCATATATTCAAACCAATATAGAGATTGTTGGGGACTTGTTCTCAAATGCTATGAGTTAAGAACAAGGCAACACAAAAATGTTAAGGGTTGATGCCCTTCATCCTTTGAAGCATTATTTCCCTTAGGACATAATGATCTTCGGACGAAGGTCACGAAGGACGGACCTTCATCATTGTAGTGTATATCAATGAAAGAAGAAGCATATGAGATATGAAAAACAACATGAATAATCATATAACATTACTAATATATATTCTTTTTAATTATCATGGATAAACAGGAACAATATTGAACTACATTTATACCTTCGGTTTGACAGAAGATAAAAGTCCAAGCGTGACGCACAAGCGAATACAAGTCAGCGTGAACAGTACGGGGGTACTGTTCACCTATTTATAGGCACAGAACACAGCCCAATTAGAATTACATTTATGCCCCTGATAACTAGTTACAATTATGACAAATCATCATGGACTGAACGGTCTTTTCCTCTTTAAGTCGGTGCAGTCCTTCATCTCAAGGCATGTCGCTATGCCGAAGCTCCCTAGATCGTAGCTTCGGCGTGTACCTTCATGCTGTGTTTGATTATACGCCGATCTTTCGAAGGCGCTTCTTCTTAAGGGACCTTCGGCGATGAAGCAGGCCCCCAACAGTAGCCCCTTTGCGGTGCTAGATTGTTTTTCGTAACGAGCTTGATCCGTGAAAAATCCTCAAGGCTTCAGAATGCCGAAGGTCCGAAAAACACCTTCCCTGAGCTCGTTGCCGAGAAACGATTAAAGTACTCTAGGCGCGAGGTGGCCCACTATACATCGAGTAGTGGTCCACCGTTCAACGGGGGCGGGTGACTGTTCGGCGGGTGCAGGCGACTTGGCGATTCACCTTCCCACCTGCAGCACTATATAAACAGACGGGTAGGTGTGAAGTTACCACAACATTCATTGCCATTGCACTGTTGTGCTGTTGAAAAATTTGACCATAGCTGAAGCTTTTTCACCGCATTCTCGAGCGAACCGTCACTTTGAATTAGCTTCGTCAAAAGAGGGAGCTTCGTCAAAACTGTAAAAAACCTTAGCTTCGTGAAAACCACAAAAAGATCTATTCAGATGGCTAGAGTACGCTCGACTGCGAGGGTAACCCGTGAAGGAGAGGAGACTGAAGCCACTGAGATAGCTCCAATCTCCGAAGTCATGAGGCAATCAGGGTTAGTTGCGATAGAGGAGGCCATTGAAGAAGGTGCACTTGCTGCCGAAGCTGAACAAGCTGATGTTGAGGAAGAAAATGCTGATGATGAAGAAGAAGATTATAGCATTCTGATCCCATCAAAACCCAGCCACTTGGATTTTGAAAAATCTACTGTGTCTGAAGCTGATATGGCCATGATGATAAAACTAGGCTACTTCAGAGAAGCTGAGAAGAAGCTTATTTGCTTTGCCGGGGAAGAAACCACTCGAACACCGAAGGATGACGAAGTAGTAGTTTTCAAAAGCTTTTTCAGAGCAGGATTACGGTTTCTGCTGAACGATATGATTGGAGAAGTTTTGGATAATTATGAAATCTATCTTCATCAGCTGACCCCTAACCCTATTGTTAGGCTCAACATTTTTATCTGGGCCCTTCGAAGCCAAGGAATGGACCCAAATGCTGAAGCTTTTTGCCGAGTGCATGAGCTACACTACCAAACAAAGGCCAGAGAAGATGGGCTTCATGAAAATTTTGGCTATTATAACTTCACGTATCGCAAGGATACGAAGGCCCTGGTCCTCAACTATCGGACCAAATGGCCAACTGGCTGGAAAAGTGAGTGGTTTTATATCAAGGCTGACGAGAAGAAGAGGGAGAAGCTGAAGACGCTGGTCATGAGCCCACTGAGCTTGAGCTTCGGGATGACCAGACCCTTGTGCAACATGAAGCCAGGGTTACCATGCCAGCTAGCCGTAGCAGAATTCAGAGTGGTGGCTAAACATGTCAGCACTAGGGATCTAGTGCAAGAATACTTAGCGAACAGGGTATCTCCAACATTGAGTGAATGGAGTATGCCGAAGCTGAAAGGAACAAAGAAGAAGGGTGAACTTGTTCGATTGCCCTATCGCTTCAAGTTTGAGAAACAATTCAAAGAGCCCTGTCAAGAATGGCTAGAGATGATTGAGACTATGTGAAATGAGATTTTGGGCAATTATACCAAAAAGGAAGATCAATTGATGACTGCAGCCTTCGGCACCCAACCAAAAAGAAGGTTGAATCGAGTAATGAACGCTTTAAACTTTGAATACCTTGACTATGAACGATTAAACAAGGGTGCCAAAGGGTCAAAGAGAAAAAGGGTTGTTAGTATTATGAGCAGACAGGCTGCTAGGATGATAAAAGAGGACAAAAAAGCCTTGAAAAAGAGGAAATCCAGTCCTGAGCTGAAGGTGACGACCTCAAAGAAAAGAAAAGGTGCAACTCCAGAGCCGAAGATGGCTGAAATAGAAGAGAAAGCTCCGTTGACGCCTTTTGCTACCGAAGTAGAAGAAATTTTAAAGGTAATGACCGAATCCTTACCTATCAAGCTGCTAAGTCCTCTAGGGCCGGATCTAACGAAGCTTTTACAGAAGAAGGATGAGCCTTCGGCAGCGAAAAAGGTGGTTGGACCAAAAAAGCGAAGAATTATTACTGTCATGTAAGCCATTGAGGAAACACCACTGCCGGCCTCAGCATA
Organism: Zea luxurians; assembly: GCA_029449295.1. Lineage (NCBI taxonomy): Eukaryota > Viridiplantae > Streptophyta > Magnoliopsida > Poales > Poaceae > Zea > Zea luxurians. The sequence continues at coordinate 35,932,238 of JAOPSE010000028.1, forward strand.
AAAAATGACACCCTCTGCCGAAGCTGCTACTTCTGCCGAAGCTACGACTGCCGAAGCTACCAATATGGAGAGTACGTTATCTGATATCGATAAAGTGCTCTTGGATTTGGCCGTGGAGGAGGTTGCCGCGGCTACAGAGGGAGTCTTAGCTGTAGAGGAGACTGCTGCAGTTATAGAAGAAGCCATGGCCGCAGTGCCTGAAAAAGGAAAAGAAATTGCCGAAGATACTTTAGAAGATCAAAGCTTCTGCTTTCAAAATTTAATCAGTCAAGAATTATCCAAGGCTGAAAAGGAAGTGTTGCATGAGTATGCTATATCCTGTGGCTTCCAGCTAGGAGCCATGCTCTTTGGCGGACTTAACGAAGAAGCCTTAGGATGTATTCGAGATCAAACTGGGGTGAAGGTTATCAACACTCTCTCGAAGAGTGTTGGTTTTCCCAAAACTTGAAGCTGACATCAGCAGCTACCGACGACAACATATCGTCGGCAGCTTATTCTATTTTAATTTTAAGGAAAAGTTTTTTCCTCTACTTTTTATTGTTTTGCGATGAAGCAAAGGTTTCTGATGAAGGTTATTTTGTATAGAGTATGTTATTAAGCAAAGCGCTGAGAATGCAGCAAGATATTGAAGATAAAAAGAATGAGATTATAATTGAGGGCTTGGAGAAGAAAATCAAAGATCAATAAGCTTCTCTAGAGAAGAAAGACTTTCTCCTTCAGACAATGGAGGGTTCATTGGTGGAAGCCCAAGCCGAAATTGCTAAATTAAATGATGAACTCTTCCAAAATTCAGAAAGCTTTGAGCAAGAAAAGAAGAATTTTGATGCGAAGCTTGAAGCTGAAATCGAGAAAAGTTCGAATCTGCAAAAATAATTAAAAGAGCTTCATGACATATGCTTGAACTTCGGTATCTGATGCATGCAACGGCTGAAACAGGTCTTCAACTCAGTGGGAGCTAGCTCTGACAAATTTGAACCTTCGGTTGAAGACTTGCCAAGCACCTTCGAACATATTGAGAGCAAAGTTGAGGCGCTTGACGAAGTAATAGCTGGGCACGGTGACTTCTGTGCCCTGCTGGCTTCTCGCGGCACAGCTGTAGCTTTTATGAAGACTGGTTGCACGCACGGAAAGATTGTCAACAGACCAAACTTTAGCTTATCACCAGCAGAATTGACTGATATCCCCAGCCTGGTCCGAAGCATTGGAAATAGATTTATAACACAAATTTGGACGAAGGGTGGGCAAGACTTGGCTGGTGACGAAGCTCGAAGTCATCTTAACCCGGTATTAAGCTTGTACCTGTTTCTTACCTTCCCTTGAGATTACCTTTTTTACTTTATACCGCTTTGTTGTGTACAGGATGACGATGCCGAAGGTCAATAAACCTAAGCTTGACGGAGACTGATGAAGCTGCTGCACAAATCTTTAGAGACATTCGAATTATCCTTGTAAAAGTTTTTGTAATTTAGGAATGAAACATTACTCTGTAAATTTGTCTATACCTTGTAATATACTTTTACCTTTTTATCCGTGTGTGAATTGCTTTGATGTGGACGAAACTTGTATCTTTTGAGCCGATGGCGAAAAACACCTTCCCTTCTTTTCGTACACAACAAAGCATATCTTTGCTTCTTTATACTCATCGAAGCCATGTCATCAAAGCTGAAGCATTTGTTTGTACTCTATGTTATGATGATGATGATCCTATGGATGTCTACATGAATGTATATGAATGCAATGAATGATGTGATGTAATGTGCAAATGAATGTCCAAACACACACACATGAAGTCACACCCAGACTCTGCATCCCCTTAGGAACGTCTTTTGAGTCTTGAGCTCTGCATCCCCTTAGGAATGTATTTTAAGCTTCTTCACCTTCTATTTCGGTGGTATAAGTTCTGCATCCCCTTAGGAACGTCTTTTGAACTTCTTCGCCTTCTATTTCGGCGGTATAAGTTCTGCATCCCCTTAGGAACGACTTTTGAACTTCTTCGCCTTCTATTTCAGCGGTATTTGGCTCTGCATTCCCTTAGGAACGACTTTTGAGCAGAAAACTTACGCTACGCTCCCTTAAGAACGACTTTTTGTAGCTTCGTCATGCTCTGCATCCCCTTAGGGACGACTTTTGAGCTTCTCCCTGCTTTTCTTCTTTTTTTTCTCTCTGCACTCGATGGTGCATGCTCAGATTTTACATTTTACATCTTTTTTTGGGGGATTTGGCTCTCGTGGAGCTAAATAAGAAAGAAAAAATTACAAGCTATGGCCCCATTAAAAACCTTCCCCCCCTTTGGAAAGGAAAAGGGTGCCATAGAAAAAATGAAAAAAAAGATTATATCAGATTACACATAATATCACCAAAGCTCATCCGCATTCCAATATCTAGGTATGTCGTTGTCGTCCATATCCTTCAATCTATAAAGCGGGCCTCGAGGAAGATACCACCAGAAAAGGTCCCTCCCACTTTAGCTGTAATTTGCCTACTGTGTCCGAATTTGCCACTCTCCGAAGCACCAAATGCCCTGGCTTAATATTTTTCAACCGAACTTTTCTATCACACCATTTTATTGTTTCGGTTTGATATTTGTTGATGTTTTCCATAGCCTGAAGTCTGGTCCCCTCTATAGTATCTTTTGCTACATGGTAATCAGCTTCGTCTTCTGTCGAAGCTGCTGTTCTTATTGATCCTGCTTTAGCTTCTTCTGGAGTTATAGCTTTGTCACCAAACAATAGTTTGAAAGGTGTAAAACCTATTGATCTTGATGTGGTTGTATTGTGGCTCTAGACTAATTTAATCAACTCATCTGGCCACTTTCCTCTAGGCTGATTGAAGATTAGCTTCATTATTACTGTCATTATAATGCTATTTGCTCTTTCTACCAGCCCGTTTGATTCCGGATGCCTAACTGATGCAAAATGAATCTTCGTGCCAATTTGGTCACAAAAATCCTTGAATGTTTCAGCATCAAACTGTGTTCTATTATCCACAGTTATAGCCTTCGGCACGCCGAAGCGACAAACAATATTTTGCCAGAAGAATTTTTGGACTGTAACCGAAGTTATTGTAGCCAAAGGCTTTGCTTCAATCCACTTAGAAAAATATTCTACAACCACTAGAACATATTTCAAATTACCTTGCGCTGGTGGAAGTGGGCCTAACAAATCTAGGCCCCATCTTTGCAATGGCCAAGTAGGCTGTATCAGCTGTGTGAGAGACGAAGGTTGCTTCTGATCTCTTGCACATTTTGACAATTCTCGCACTTTTGAACTAACTCTGCTGCATCCGAAGCTGCCTTTGGCCAATAAAATCTTTGTCTAAACACTTTTCCCAACAAGGGCCTAGACCCAATGTGAGATCCACATAGACCTGCATGTATCTCCTTCATTAATTCTATACCTTTGGTTCTGGATAGACACTTGAGGAGTGGAGACCAAACTCCATGCTTATATAATTCCCCTTCTATCATCACATACGGTCTTATCCTTGCCTCCATTCTCTTATTATAAGCTTCGTCATCCAAAAGACAATTACCTTGGAGAAAAGATATAATTTCAGTTCTCCAATCTTCACTATGTACAGGAGAAATTGTAAGCACTGTTCTCTCCATAAGTTGAACCAAAGATGCTTTTATTGTTTCGAAGAATACTTCGAAAGGTAGAGGAAGCCCCTGTGCCGCTGATTTGGCTAACAGATCTGCATGTTCATTTTCTCCTCTTGGAATATTCTTGACAGAAAATCCTTCGAAAGAAGACTCCAACCTACGAACTGTATCTAGATATTTTTCAAGCTTCAGATCTCTCGCCTTACAACTTTTATCTATATGACCAGAAATGACTTGAGAGTCAGTTTTAAGGATAGCCCTTCTTATACCCATTGCTTTTAACTTTCGAAGACCCAACAGAAGTGCTTCGTATTCAGCAATGTTATTTGTACAGCTGAAGTCAAGCTTTGCTGCATAACATGTTTTGATTTTGGAAGGCGCAACTAGGACCGCAGTTGCTCTTGCACCGAAGGTTCTCCAAGAACCATCATAGAATACTGTCCAAGCTTCGGTGTCTTTATTGGTTTCCTCTTCCTGAGCCCCTGGCGTCCAATCAGCAATGAAGTCTGCTAACACTTAGGACTGAATTGAGGATCTATGTACATAATCAATACTAAACTCATTAAGCTCTGCAGACCATTTTTCAATCCTTCCAGTAGCTTCTCTGTTCCTTATTATGTCCTTCAGATGCTGTGACGAAGGAACAATTATGTGATATGCTTGAAAATAATGCTGAAGTTTCCTATAGGCCATTAACACATCATACAACACCTTCTCCAATTTTCTATAATTTTTCTTTGATAAACTTAAGACTTCGGAGATGAAGTACACTAGAGCCTGCTTTTTGACTTGGTCGTCTAGCTTCTCCTGTACAAGAGTCGCACTAACTGCAGAGTGCGAAGCTGCCACATATAAGAGTAATGGAGCCCCTGGCGAAGGTGGAGTTAGTGTTGTTAGATCGATCAAGTATTGCTTCAGCTCTTCAAAGGCTTTTTGCTAGACCGTACTCCATTGAAAAACTTTGGCTGTCTTTAGTATTTCAAAGAATGGTAGATTTCTTTCTGCTGATCTGGATATGAATCTGTTTAATGATGCTAATCTTCCTGCCAGCCGTTGGGCCCCCTTCTTTGTGCTTGGAAGCTCCATCCGAAGGATAGCTTCAATCTTGCTTGGGTTGGCTTCGATTCCCTTTGTTGATACCAAACAGCCGAGGAACTTGCCCTTCTTCACCCCAAAAACACACTTTTCTAGATTTAACTTCAGGCCAGCTTGCCTGAAATTGGCAAATGTCTCTTGCAAATCAGTAATGTGATTTTCTTGCTTCGTGCTTTTCACTATAATATCATCAACATAGGTTAGTACATTCCTGCCTATTTGAGAATGTGTTGGAATGTGAACCCATAACCCTAAACAGGGTTGGGTGCGATATTAATAGGCTTGAGTAATTGGGCCTAGCCCATTACAACGAGGGTGAGACGGTAATTACATGGGGAAGGCCCCAAACCCTAGACAGGTAGTCTAATACCCCCCCCCCCCCGCAGTCACAACTCTATCTTGTACGGATGTTGAGACTGGATCGAAAGTCTAAAAATACACTCGACGGTAACCCCTTGGTGAAGATGTCGGCGAACTGCAGCGTGGTGGGGACGCTGAGAACCCGAACGTCACCAACAGCGACAAGCTCGTGGACGAAGTGCAGGTCGATCTCTACGTGCTTCGTGCACTGAAGCTGTACGGGGTTGATGGAGAGGTAGACCGCGCTGACGTTGTCCCAGTAGACGAGGGTGGCGTGCTGGAGGGGACTGTGGAGCTCGTGGAGGAGTTGGCGCAGCCAGGAGGCCTCTGCCACGCCGTTGGCCACGGCACGGTACTCGGCCTCAGCGCTGGAGCGAGAGACGACGGGCTGTCGTTTGGCGGCCCAAGAGACGAGGTTGGCGCCCAGGAACACGGCGTAACCGGAGGTGGACCAGCGCGTGTCGGGACAGCCAGCCTAGTCAGTGTAGACCACGAGCTCCGACGTCGGGGATGGGCAGAGTAGGAGGCCATAGTCGAGGGAGCCACGGAGGTAGCACAGAATCCGCTTGAGCGCAGTGAGGTGGGGCTCCCGTGGAGTGTGCATGTGTAGGCACACCTGCTGGACGGCGTATGCGATGTCGGGCCTGGAGAAAGTGAGGTACTAGAGCGCGCCGGTGAGGCTCCGGTATGACGTCGCGTCGGCGATCGGAGGCCCGTCGTCCTTAGAGAGCTTCGCCTCAGTGTCGACAGGCGTGGAGCAGGGCTTGCAGTCAGACATGCCAGCCTGCTCTAGGATGTCGATGGCGTACTGGCACTGGTGGAGGAAGAGACCCTGAGGCCGACGCTCGGCGGTGATGCTGAGGAAGTGGTGTAGGGGCCCCAGGTCCTTCATCACGAACTCCCGCTGAAGGGCAACGATCATGCGGTGTAGAAGGTCGGCGGTGGATGCGGTGAGCACAATGTCGTCGACATAGAGCAGGAGGTAGACGGTGTCGTCGCCACGCCGGTAGATGAACAGGGACGTGCCGACTTGGCCTCGACGAAGCCGATGGAGGCCAGGTAGAAGGCGAAGCAACTGTACCATGCCTGTGGCTCCTGCTTGAGGCCGTACAAGGACTGATTCAGCCGTCAGACCAGATCCGGACGGTCAGAGTCGACGAAGCCCGTGGGCTGGCTGAAGTAGACATTCTCCGTCAGAGTGCCATGGAGGAAGGCATTCTTGACATCGAGCTGATGGATCGCCCAGTCGCGGGAGAGGGCGAGGGAGAGGACGGCGCGAACAGTGGCAAACTTTACGACGGGGCTGAAGGTCTCGTCGTAGTCCACTCCAGGGCGCTGGGTGAAGCTCCGAAGGACCCAACGGGCCTTGTAGCGGTCGAGGGAGCCGTCCGAGGTCAGCTTTTGGCGAAATAGCCACTTGCCGGTGACCACGTTGGTGCCTGGTGGATGCAGCACCAGGTCCCAGGTGTGGTTGGCCAAGAGAGTCGCGTACTCCTCCTCTATAGCACGACGCCAATGTGGGTCGACGAGGGCAGTGCGAACAGAGGAGGGCATCGAGGAAGCGTCGGGTGGAGTGCTGGACGTAGCAGCTACCAGGATCAGCCGGTCGACGGGGCGAAGAATGCTAGCGGCACGCCGAGTCACCATCGGGTGGACGTGCCCGGGATCGCGGTGGATTGCGACCGGGTGGTAAACGGACGACTCGGAGCGAACCGCCGAAACGTCGAGAGCGGTGGGTATGGCCGGCTCACGGTGGTGATAGACGATGGCGGGGTCGGCGAAGCGGGCCGCGCTTGTCGACGGGCCTGAGTCGGGGGGCGCCGAGGTAGTGGCGTGGCCGCGGTGGTGGTAGACGAGTGTGGGGTTGGCGAAGCTAGCTAGGGTCGATGGGGCCACGCATGGCGCAGGCGGGGTCGACAGGGCCACGCGTGGCGCAGGCAGGATCGACGAGGCCGCGCGTGGCACAGGCGTGGTCGACGGTGTCGCGCGTGGCGTAGGCAGGATCGACTGGGCCGCGCGTGGCGCAGGCATGAGCGACGTGGCTGCGTGTGGCGTAGGTGAGGTCGACGGGGCCACGCGTGGCACGAAAGAAGTCATGAGCGGTGGTGTCGCGGCCGCACGAGGAGTAGGTAACGGCGCAAGATGGGGCGCCGGGGGTGGGGGAGGAATCGGATCGGACTCAAGGAGGGAGTCAAGATCGGTGGGTGGGGTGGAGCCTGCAAGGGGAAACACATCTTCGTCGAAGACGACGTGGCGAGAGAGGATGATGCGGTGGGAGGTGAGGTCCAGACACCGGTACCCCTTGTGGAGGCGCAGCAGGTGGAGCGAGGAGAAAGCTTATGAGGAGCGGTAGCGGAAGTGTTAGGGTAGCAGGCACAGCCGAACACGCGAAGGTGGTCATAGGAAGGGGCTATGTCGTATAGGGAGAAGTGAGGGGTAGGGTGGCGCACGAGCTTCGAGGGAAGACGGTTGAGGAGGTGGGTGGCTATGTGTAGGGCCTCTGCCCAGTAGCTGGCAGGGAGAGACTCTTGGAAGAGATGGCAGCATAGCATATTGGTGGTGGTGCGGATCATGTGTTCGGCTCGGCCGTTCTGTGCAGAGGTGTAGGGGCACGAGAGACGCAACTAGACGCCATGAGTGAGGAAGAAAGAATGGGAGGCGTTGTTGTCGAACTCGCGGCCATTGTCACACAACAGAGCACGGACCGGGTGACGAAACTGAGTGGATACCCAGGCAAAGAAGTGTGTGAGGGTGGGAAATGTGTCAGACTTCAACCGAAGCAGGAAAGTCCAGAGAAAATGAGAAAAATCATCCAAAATCACCAAATAGTATTTATAACCAGAAAGACTGAGTACAGGGAGGTCCAAAGATCACAGTGAACCAGGTCAAAAGCCTGCTCAGCCCGAGAAGAAGTAGTAAATGGGAGACGAGTATGTCGGCCTAACTGACAAGCATGACAGAGACCCTCAAAATGTCCCCTGCTACATGAAGGATCTAGACTACTGGTAATCTTGGTCATGACGTTAGGTCCAGGATGGCTGAGATGACGATGCCAAGTGGTGGAGGAGGTGGTGGAGACCAGGACAGGAGGTGGAGACACGCCGGCGGTGGAGGGCTGGAGCGTGTAGAGCGGTCCCGAGCTGTCATAGCGGGCGAGAGGGGTCCTGGTGGCCAGATCCTTCATAGAAAAACCAGAGGGGTCAAACTCGATGGAATAGGAGTTATCAGTGGTGAATCGACAGACAGAAAGAAGATTGTGAGTGATGTGGGGAGCTACGAGAACATCGTTGAGGTAAAACGGCCCAGGGAGAACCGAGGCACCTACTGAGGTGACTGGCAGAGTGGAACCGTTTCCAACGACGATCGAGGATGGTTCAGAGGAAAGGGGGGATGAGAGCGAGAGAGCGTGCCTGCAGTGGGAGTGGTGTGGTATGAGGCACCAGAGTCGATCACCCAGTCGGAGGAGGGAGGGGTCATCGCCATGGTGCTGAAAGCAGCAGCGAGGGAGGCGGTGTCCCAACCGCCAGCCGGTGGGGACCAAGTCGTTGAGGTGGGGGTCCCTAGGGGTAGGAGCGCGGGCGGAGCCTGGGGCACGACGGGCACACCGTAAGGAGGCGTCGGGGGCATGCCGTAGTGAGGTGTAGTCAGGAGGGCTGGCGCCGAGGGACGGGAGGCACTCGGTGTCTGGCCCAGCCACATGGCGATGGTCCCGGTCCAGGGGTTGTAGAAGGACGGCCACGCGTGGCCGCCACCCCGGCCGGAGGGACCACCACGAGAGGGTCCGCCACCCCCACGGTCGCCCTTGCGGGAGCGACGACCTCTGTCGGTCATGGAAGCTGGACGAGGGGCCGCCGGGACGGCGGGTGAAGGGCGGGTAGGAGCCTCGGTCGACGGAGGACGGGTGGCCTAGCCCCTCGAAGGCGGCTGACCGCTGGTAGGAGCGCTGTAGAGAGCCTAGGCAGGAGTGGGCGCCTCATTCGCCATGGTGAGCTCCTCGAGGAGAAGCTCGTTCTGCACGACATGGAAAGTGGGGAAGGGCACGCTCCTCTTGATGAGATCCTTCAGGTGGTCATAGCGGGGGCTGAGGCCACGCAGGAGGTTCAGCACCAAGGTACGATCGACGACTGGCTCGCCGAGGTCACGTAGAGAGTCAGCCAGGCCCTTCATCTGGCGGCAGTATTCTCCCACGGAGAGGTCCCCCTAAGAGAACAGGTGGAATTGGGCATCGAGGTGGAGCGCCCGTGCATCCTGATTCCCGAGGAACTGGTCCTCGAGAGCGAGCCACGCCTGGCGCGCAGTGTCCGCCTTGTCGCGGATGATGTCCTGTAGCTCAACGGTGATGGTGTCGTGGAGCCACGAGAGGACAACGCTGTCCATGAGGCACCAGGAGTGAGGCGGCGGAGCGTCATGGTCGACGAGGACATGATCGTCGAGGACGAACCGCCGCAGCGTGGAAGGACCTGTCCTCGCTAAAGGGGGTAGTGGGAAGATGCCGGATCCAACACCACGGACACGAGGGCTCGGATGTTGTGCAGTCCGGCAGCTTGAGCGTGGAGAGCAGCGATGAGGTCGGCGTCGAGATCAGAGGTGAGGGGGTCCTCTAGGGGTTCCGCATGGGCGAGCGGTGGGCGGTCGAGGAAGCACTGCGTGGTGGCCATCTGGGTGGTCAGAGCGGTGCCCAGGGCACGCTCTTGCTCTAGGGCGAGGGAGGCAGCGCGCTCGCGCTCCCGCGAGGCCGTCACTACGGCGTGGATCGTAGCGAGGGTGCGGACGAGCGGGGAGTCAGTGGTGGGGAGTGCGGAGGGCGCGACGGTGTGGCTCCAGGTGGGTGAAGCGAAGGCGGGAAAGCCCGGCGGGGAGCCGCGGCGCAGGGGCAGTTGGGGTAGCAGCGTGGAGCGGCCCGAGGCCGGCGATGTAGGGGGGCCCCTCCATGGGCGAGCTCGCTGCTGATTGCAGCAGGGGCGATGGGGAGGTGCGTGCCAGGGCCGGTGGTGACAGTTGTGGTGCCCATGACGGCCAGCATGGTTGCAGTGGTGGTAGCGGTGGACGCGTCCATTGTGGCGATGGCGCAGCAGGGGGCGTCAGGTCGGTGGCGCGGTGGGGCTCGGTCGCGGTCGGCCTGGCGGCTGCGTCCGGGCGCGGTCACGTCGGGGCGGCGTCGGGGTGGGGCGTAGCACTGCTACGGCGGCCGGAGTCAGGTCACGCACGCGGTGGGGCGCAGCTCTGCTGCGGCGGCCGGGCAGAGGGGCGCTCCGGCGCCTAAGTAGGGGACCGGCGGAGGAGCCGGCGGCTAGGAGACCGGGGCAGGGGGCGTCGAGCGCGGGCGGTCGGTTTGGCCGAGCGGCGACCTGGACACGGTTCCTGGTGCGGTGCGCGCGGTTGGGGAGAGGCAGGGGAGAAGAGAAGAGAGAGAAGAGGGAGGGAGAGGAGGGAGGCCGGCGACTAGAGAGGGAGGCCGACGGCTGGGTGGCCGGCGGCTAGGAAAAAAAACTAACCCTAGTCCTATGATACCATGTTGGAATGTGAACCCATAACCCTAAACAGGGTTGGGTGCAATATTAATAGGCTTGAGTAATTGGGCCTGGCCCATTACAACGAGGGTGAGACGGTAATTACATGGGGAAGGCCCCAAACCTAGACAAGTAGTCTAACAGAATGAAGGACCTTGGCTGTCATTCTGCTAAAGCTTCCTCCAGCATTCTTGAGCCCCTCAGGCATTCAAAGGTAGCAATATGTGCCACTAGGAGTTATGAAGCTAGTCTTTGGCTCATCTTCTTTCTTCATTCAAATTTGATGATAGCCTGAGTAACAACCCAATAGACTCATGAGCTCTGAAGAAGCTGCTGCATCTACAAGAGAGTCTATTCTTGGTAATGGGAGCTCGTCCTTCGGACATGCCTTATTAAGGTCTGTGAAATCAATGCACATTCTCCATTTACCATTGGCCTTCTTCACCATAACAATGTTGGCTAGCCATTCTGGGTATTTCATCTCTCTGATGACACCAGCACTAAGAAGTCTCTTTACTTCGTTCCGAGCACCTTCAGCTTTGTCTTCAGACATCTTTCGAAGCCTTTGTTTTCTTGGCCTGAAGGATGGATCCACATTGAGTGAATGCTCGATAACATCTCTGTTGACACCATAGAGATCATTGGCTGACCAAGTGAAAGGGAATTAGGCTTACACCTAGTTCCTAAATAATTTTGGTGGTTGAATTGCCCAACACAAATATTGGACTAACTAGTTTGCTCTAGTGCATAAGTTATACAGGTGCAAAAGGTTCACATTCAGTCAATAAAAAGACCAAGTGTTGGATTCAACAAAGGAGCAATGAGGCAACCGAGGGCACCTCTGGCTGAAGGCACCGGACTGTCCGGTGTGCACCGGACATGTCCGGTGCGCTCAGAGAACTTCGACTCCAACTCTTCGCCCTCGGGATTTCTCGGAAGCCGGCGCGCTATAATTCACCGGACTGTCCGGTGTACACCGGACATGTCCGGTGCTCCAAGGAAGCGCGGTCTCCGGAACTCGCCAGCCTCGGGTTCGCGCGGCAGCCGCTCCGCTAAAATTCACCGGACTGTCCGGTGTGCACCGGACTGTCCGGTGTACCAGCGGAGCAACGGCTCCCTGCGGCGCCAACGGCTCCCTGCGGTGCATTAAATGCGCGCGCAGCGCGCGCAGACGTCAGGCACGCCCATGCCGGTGCACCGGACATCAAACAGTACCTGTCCGGTGTGCACCGGACACCCAGGAGGGCCCAGAAGTCAGAAGCTCCAACGGTCAGAATCCAACGGCAATGGTGACGTGGCAGGGGCACCGGACTGTCCGGTGTGCACCGGACTGTCCGGTGCGCCATCGAACAGACAGGTTCCAGCAACGGTCACTTTTGGTGGTTGGGGCTATAAATACCCCAACCACCCCACATTCATTGCCATCCAAGTTTTCCACTTCTCAACTACTACAAGAGCTCTAGCATTCAATTCTAGACACACCAAATAGATCAAGTCCTCTCCAAATTCCACACAACTCCATAGTGACTAGAGAGAGTGATTTGCTTGTGTTCTTTCGAGCTCTTGCGCTTGGATCGCATTCTTTTCTTTCTCACTTGTTCTTGAGATCATTACTCAATTGTAACCAAGGCAAGAGGCACCAATTGTGTGGTGGCCCTTGCGGGGAAGTTTTGTTCCCGGTTGATTGAGAAGAAGAGAAAGCTCACTCGATCCGTGGGATCGTTTGAGAGAGGGAAGGGTTGAAAGAGACCCGGCCTTTGTGGCCTCCTCAACGGGGAGTAGGTTTGCGAGAACCGAACCTCGGTAAAACAAATCCTCGTGTCACACTCTTATTTGCTTGCGATTTGTTTTTGCGCCCTCTCTCGCGGACTCGTTTCTTTATTACTAACGCTAACCCGGCTTGTAGTTGTGATTATTTTTGTAAATTTCAGTTTCGCCCTATTCACCCCCCCTCTAGGCGACTATCAATTGGTATCAGAGCCCGGTACTTCATTAGAGCCTAACCGCTCGAAGTGATGTCGGGAGATCACGCCAAGAAGGAGATGGAGACCGGCGACAAGCCCACTACAAGCCAAGGGAGCACTTCATCTTCATCGGAAGAGTCCCGCACCAAGAGAAGAGAGAAGAAGAAGAACTCCTCCAAGCGGAAGGAGAAAAGATCTTCCTCTTCTCACCACAAGGAGAAGAAGGAAAAATCTTCTTCTCACAAGCCGCATCGGAGTGGGGATAAGCACAAAAGGATGAGGAAGGTGGTCTACTATGAGACCGACACTTCATCGACATCTACCTCCGGCTCCGACGCGGCGTCCGTCACTTCTAAACGCCAAGAGCGTAAGAAGTATAGTAAGATCCCCCTACGCTACCCTCGCATTCCTAAACATACACCTTTACTATCCGTCCCATTAGGCAAACCACCAACTTTTAATGGTGAAGATTATGCTATGTGGAGTAATTTGATGCGATTTCATCTAACCTCTCTCCACAAAAGATTATGGGATGTTGTTGAGTATGGTGTACAGGTACCATCCGTAGGGGATGAAGACTACGACACGGACGAAGTGGCCCAAATCGAGCACTTCAACTCCCAAGCCACAACCATCCTCCTTGCCTCTCTAAGCAAGGAGGAATACAACAAAGTACAAGGGTTGAAGAACGCCAAGGAGATTTGGGACCTACTCAAGACGGCGCACGAGGGTGATGAACTCACCAAGATCACCAAGCGGGAAACGATCGAGGGGGAGCTCGGTCGCTTCCGTCTTCGCCAAGGGGAGGAGCCACAAGACATGTACAACCGGCTCAAGACCTTGGTGAACCAAGTGCGCAACCTCGGGAGCGCAAAATGGGATGACCACGAGGTGGTTAAGGTTATTTTAAGAGCACTTATTTTCCTTAACCCTACTCAAGTACAATTAATTCGTGGCAATCCTAGATATCCACTAATGACCCCCGAGGAAGTCATCGGGAATTTTGTGAGTTTTGAATGCATGATTAAGGGCTCCAAGAAGATCAACGAGCTTGACGAGCCTTCCACATCCGAGGCGCAACCGTGGCCTTCAAGGCAACGGAGGAGAAGAAGGAGGAGTCTACACCAAGTAGACAACCAATTGACGCCTCCAAGCTCGACAACGAGGAGATGGCCCTAATCATCAAGAGTTTTCGGCAAATCCTCAGGCAACGGAAGGGGAAGGACTACAAATCCCGTTCCAAGAAGGTTTGCTACAAGTGTGGTAAGCCCGGTCACTTTATTGCTAAATGTCCATTATCAAGTGATAGTGACAGGGGCGACGACAAGAAGGGCAAGAGGAAGGAGAAGAAGAAATACTACAAGAAGAAGGGCGGCGATGCCCATGTTTGTCGGGAATGGGACTCCGACGAAAGCTCTAGCGACTCCTCCGACGACGAGGACGCCGCCAACATCGCCGTCACCAAGGGCCTCCTCTTCCCCAACGTCGGCCACAAGTGCCTCATGGCCAAGGACGGCAAAAAGAAGGTAAAATCAAAGTCCTCCACTAAATATGAAACATCTAGTGATGAGGATGATGATAAAAATGAAGAGGAAAATTTGCGCATTCTTTTTGCTAACCTCAACATGCAACAAAAGGAAAAATTAAATGAATTGATTAGTGCTATACATGAGAAGGATGATCTCTTGGATTCTCAAGAGGACTTCCTTATTAAAGAAAATAAGAAGCATGTTAAGGTTAAAAATGCTTATGCTCTAGAAAGAGAAAAATGTGAAAAATTGTCTAGTGAGCTAAGCACTTGTCATGAGACTTTAGACAACCTTAGAAATGAAAATGCAAATTTGTTAGCTAAGGTTGATTCTCATGTTTGCATTGATCCTAGAAATAATAATGTTGATTTGCTTGCTAGGATTGATGAGTTGAATGTTTCCATTGCTAGCCTTAGAAATGAAAATGAGAAATTAATTGCTAAGGCTAAGGATTTTGATGTTTGCAATGCTACTATTTCCGACCTTAGAACTAAAAATGATATGTTGCATGCTAAGGTTGTTGAACTAAAATCTTGCAAACCCTCTACATCTAATGTTGAGCATATTTCCATTTGTGCTAGATGTAGAGATATTAATGTTGATGCTATCCATGATCACCTAGCCTTAATTAAACAACAAAATGATCACATAGCACAACTTAATGATAAAATTAGAGAGCATGACTTAGAAAATGAAAAATTTAAATTGGCTAGAAGCATGCTCTATAATGGGAGACGCCCTGGCATTAAGGACGGCATTGGCTTCCAAAGGGGAGACAATGTCAAAATTAATGCCCCTCCAAAGAACTTATCTAACTTTGTTAAGGGCAAGGCTCCCATGCCTCAGGATAACGAGGGTTACATTTTGTACCCTGCCGGCTATCCTGAGAGCAAGATTAAGAAAATTCATTCTAGGAAGTCTCACTCTGGCCCTAATCATGCTTTTATGTATAAGGGTGAGACATCTAGATCTAGGCAACCAACACATGCCAAGTTGCCTAGAAAGAAAACTACTAATGCATCAAATGATCATGCCATTTCATTCAAAACCTTTGATGCATCATATGTTTTGACTAGCAAATCCGGCAAGGTAGTTGCCAAAATTGTTGGGGGCAAACACAAGGGCTCCAAGACTTGTGTTTGGGTACCCAAAGTTCTTGTATCTAATGCCAAAGGACCCAAAACCGTTTGGGTACCTAAAACAAAGAACTAAACTTGTTTTGTAGGTTTATGCATCCGGGGGCTCAAGTTGGATACTCGACAGCGGGTGCACAAACCACATGACAGGGGAGAAAAGGATGTTCTCCTCATATGAGAAAAACCAAGATCCCCAACGAGCTATCACATTCGGGGATGGAAATCAAGGTTTGGTCAAAGGTTTGGGTAAAATTGCTATTTCTCCTGACCATACCATTTCCAATGTTTTTCTTGTAGATTCTCTAGATTACAATTTGCTTTCCGTATCCCAATTATGTCAAATGGGCTACAACTGTCTTTTCACTGATATAGGTGTTACTGTCTTTAGAAGAAGTGATGATTCAGTAGCATTTAAGGGAGTGTTAGAGGGTCAGCTATACTTAGTAGATTTTAATAGAGCTGAACTCGACACTTGCCTGATTGCTAAGACTAACTTGGGTTGGCTCTGGCACCGCCGACTAGCCCATGTTGGAATGAAGAATCTTCACAAGCTTCTAAAGGGAGAACACATTTTGGGACTAACCGATGTTCATTTTGAGAAAAACAGGATTTGTAGCGCATGCCAAGCCGGGAAGCAAGTTGGTGTCCATCATCCACACAAAAACATCATGACTACCGACAGGCCACTGGAGCTCCTTCACATGGATTTGTTCGGCCCGATCGCTTACATAAGCATCGGCGGTAGTAAGTATTGTCTTGTAATTGTGGATGATTATTCTCGCTTCACTTGGGTGTTCTTTTTACAGGACAAATCCTATACCCAAGAGACCTTAAAGGGATTCTTGAGACGGGCTCAAAATGAGTTCGGCTTAAGGATCAAGAAAATTAGAAGCGACAATGGAACGGAGTTCAAGAACTCTCAAATTGAAGGTTTTCTTGAGGAGGAGGGCATCAAGCATGAGTTCTCTTCTCCCTACACTCCACAACAAAATGGTGTAGTGGAGAGGAAGAATCGAACTCTATTGGACATGGCAAGAACCATGCTTGATGAGTACAAGACACCGGATCGGTTTTGGGCCGAGGCGGTCAACACCGCCTGCTACGCCATCAACCGGTTATATCTTCATCGAATCCTCAAGAAGACATCTTATGAACTCCTAACCGGTAAAAAGCCCAATATTTCATATTTTAGAGTTTTTGGTAGCAAATGTTTTATTCTTGTCAAAAGAGGTAGAAAATCTAAATTTGCTCCTAAAACTGTAGAAGGCTTTTTACTAGGATATGACTCAAACACAAGGGCATATAGAGTCTTTAACAAGTCCTCAGGACTTGTTGAAGTTTCTTGTGACGTTGTGTTTGATGAGACTAACGGCTCTCAAGTAGAGCAAGTTGATCTTGATGATATAGGTGAAGAACAGGCTCCATGCATAGCGCTAAGGAACATGTCCATTGGGGATGTGTGTCCTAAGGAATCCGAAGAGCCTCCAAATGCACAAGATCAACCATCCTCCTCCACGCAAGTATCTCCACCAACTCAAGTTGAGGATGAGGCTCAAGATGTTGAACAAGAAGATCAAGAGGATGAGCCACCTCAAAATGACGGCAATGATCAAGGGGGAGATTCAAATGATGAAGACAAGGAGGATGAACAACCAAGGCCGCCACACCCAAGAGTCCACCAAGCAATACAACGAGATCACCCCGTCGACACCATCCTCGGCGACATTCATAAGGGGGTAACTACTCGATCTCGTGTTGCTCATTTTTGTGAACATTACTCTTTTGTTTCCTCTATTGAGCCACACAGGGTAGAAGAAGCACTTCAAGATTCGGATTGGGTGATGGCGATGCAAGAGGAGCTCAACAATTTCACGAGGAACGAGGTATGGCACTTAGTTCCACGTCCTAATCAAAATGTTGTAGGAACCAAGTGGGTCTTCCGCAACAAGCAAGACGAGCATGGTGTGGTGACAAGGAACAAAGCTCGACTCGTGGCCAAGGGGTATTCACAAGTCGAAGGTTTGGATTTTGGTGAAACCTATGCACCCGTAGCTAGGCTTGAGTCAATTCGCATATTATTAGCCTATGCTACTTACCATGGCTTCAAGCTTTATCAAATGGACGTGAAGAGTGCCTTCCTCAATGGACCAATCAAGGAGGAGGTCTATGTTGAGCAACCTCCCGGCTTTGAAGACAGTGAGTATCCTAACCATGTTTATAGGCTTTCTAAGGCGCTTTATGGGCTTAAGCAAGCCCCAAGAGCATGGTATGAATGCCTTAGAGATTTCCTTATTGCAAATGGTTTCAAAGTCGGCAAGGCCGATCCTACTTTATTCACTAAGACTCTTGACAATGATTTGTTTGTATGCCAAATTTATGTTGATGATATCATATTTGGGTCTACTAACAAATCTACATGTGAAGAATTTAGTAGGATCATGACACAAAAATTCGAGATGTCAATGATGGGGGAGTTGAAGTATTTTCTAGGATTCCAAGTCAAGCAACTCCAAGAGGGCACCTTCATTAGCCAAACGAAGTATACTCAAGACATTTTAAGCAAGTTTGGAATGAAGGATGCCAAGCCCATCAAGACACCCATGGGAACCAATGGGCATCTCGACCTCGACACGGGAGGTAAGTCCGTGGATCAAAAGGTATACCGGTCGATGATTGGTTCATTGCTTTATTTATGTGCATCTCGACCGGACATTATGCTTTCCGTTTGCATGTGTGCAAGATTCCAAGCCGACCCTAAGGAATCACACCTTACGGCCGTGAAACGAATCTTGAGATATTTGGCTTATACTCCTAAGTTTGGGCTTTGGTACCCTCGGGGATCCACTTTTGATTTGATTGGATATTCGGATGCCGATTGGGCGGGGTGTAGGATTAATAGGAAGAGCACATCGGGGACTTGCCAGTTCTTGGGAAGATCCTTGGTGTCTTGGGCTTCAAAGAAGCAAAATTCGGTCGCTCTTTCTACCGCCGAAGCCGAGTATATTGCCGCAGGCCATTGTTGCGCGCAATTGCTTTGGATGAGGCAAACCCTGCGGGACTACGGTTACAAATTAACCAAAGTCCCTTTGCTATGTGACAATGAGAGTGCAATCAAAATGGCCGACAATCCCGTCGAGCATAGCCGCACTAAGCACATAGCCATTCGGTATCATTTTCTTCGGGATCATCAACAAAAGGGGGATATCGAGATTTCTTACATTAACACTAAAGATCAATTAGCCGATATCTTTACCAAGCCACTGGATGAACAATCTTTTACCCGACTTAGGCATGAGCTCAATATTCTTGATTCTAGGAATTTCTTTTGCTAGTCTTGCACACATAGCACATGAATATACCTTTGATCATGTCTCTTTTATATATGCTATGACTAATATGTTTTCAAGTGAATTTCAAACCAAGTCATAGGTATATTGAAAGGGAATAGGAGTCTTCGGCAAAGACAAAGGCTTCCACTCCACTCTACTACTCATCCTTCGCCGTCGCTCCGCATCATCTCTCCAACTTTGGTATAACCTTCACTCATTCATTTCATGACCAAAGGGGGAGAAAGTACCTCTTCGGGCTCTAATGATTCCGTTTTTGGCGATTCATGCCAAAGGGGGAGAAAATATGAGCCCAAAGCAAAAGGACCGCACCACCACCCTAATTTTAAAAATTGATGATTTTAAATTGGTAAATTTCAAAATTGGTATCTCTTTGTGTTCTAAAGGGGGAGCAACTAGTATTTTCAAAATTGATGGAAAACCCTCTTGAACACTAAGAGGAGACCTTATTTGAGGGGGAGTTTTGTTTAGTCAAAGGAAAAGCATTTGAACAAAGGAAGAAAATTTCAAATCTTGAAAATGCTTTGCAAAATCTTATTCATTTACCTTTGACTATCTTGCAAAATGACTTTGAAAAGAATTTACAAAAGAGTTTGCAAAAACAAAACTTATGGTGCAAAAGTGGTCCAATATGTCAAAAACAAAGAAAACAATCCATGCGCATCATATAAGTATATATTGGCTCAATTCCAAGCAACCTTTGCACTTACTTTATGTAAACTAGTTCAATTATGCACTTCTATATTTGCTTTGGTTTGTGTTGGCATCAATCACCAAAAAGGGGGAGATTGAAAGGGAATTAGGCTTACACCTAGTTCCTAAATAATTTTGGTGGTTGAATTGCCCAACACAAATATTGGACTAACTAGTTTGCTCTAGTGCATAAGTTATACAGGTGCAAAAGGTTCACATTCAGTCAATAAAAAGACCAAGTGTTGGATTCAACAAAGGAGCAATGAGGCAACCGAGGGCACCTCTGGCTGAAGGCACCGGACTGTCCGGTGTGCACCGGACATGTCCGGTGCGCTCAGAGAACTTCGACTCCAACTCTTCGCCCTCGGGATTTCTCGGAAGCCGGCGCGCTATAATTCACCGGACTGTCCGGTGTACACCGGACATGTCCGGTGCTCCAAGGAAGCGCGGTCTCCGGAACTCGCCAGCCTCGGGTTCGCGCGGCAGCCGCTCCGCTAAAATTCACCGGACTGTCCGGTGTGCACCGGACTGTTCGGTGTACCAGCGGAGCAACGGCTCCCTGCGGCGCCAACGGCTCCCTGCGGTGCATTAAATGCGCGCGCAGCGCGCGCAGACGTCAGGCACGCCCATGCCGGTGCACCGGACATCAAACAGTACCTGTCCGGTGTGCACCGGACACCCAGGAGGGCCCAGAAGTCAGAAGCTCCAACGGTCAGAATCCAACGGCAATGGTGACGTGGCAGGGGCACCGGACTGTCCGGTGTGCACCAGACTGTCCGGTGCGCCATCGAACAGACAGGTTCCAGCAACGGTCACTTTTGGTGGTTGGGGCTATAAATACCCCAACCACCCCACATTCATTGCCATCCAAGTTTTCCACTTCTCAACTACTACAAGAGCTCTAGCATTCAATTCTAGACACACCAAATAGATCAAGTCCTCTCCAAATTCCACACAACTCCATAGTGACTAGAGAGAGTGATTTGCTTGTGTTCTTTCGAGCTCTTGCGCTTGGATCGCATTCTTTTCTTTCTCACTTGTTCTTGAGATCATTACTCAATTGTAACCAAGGCAAGAGGCACCAATTGTGTGGTGGCCCTTGCGGGGAAGTTTTGTTCCCGGTTGATTGAGAAGAAGAGAAAGCTCACTCGATCCGTGGGATCGTTTGAGAGAGGGAAGGGTTGAAAGAGACCCGGCCTTTGTGGCCTCCTCAACGGGGAGTAGGTTTGCGAGAACCGAACCTCGGTAAAACAAATCCTCGTGTCACACTCTTATTTGCTTGCGATTTGTTTTTGCGCCCTCTCTCGCGGACTCGTTTCTTTATTACTAACGCTAACCCGGCTTGTAGTTGTGATTATTTTTGTAAATTTCAGTTTCGCCCTATTCACCCCCCCTCTAGGCGACTATCACCAAGCAAAGACATCTTTGTTGTTGAATAAAAATCTTATCAAAGTCTTCTCTTGCTCATCAGATAGCTGAGATCCCAGCAGCACCCTTTGTTCCGCTATGTCTTCGCATAGTAGCATAGGTTTCGGCTGATCTACCGAAGTAGCCTTCTCCCTTTTGTGCTTAAACTATTGACAAGCTTCGGCTTCGTCTATGTTATGGATTGCTTTTGAATCTGTCCAATTTCCTTCAGCCTTTCTGGCAGCTTCTTGACTTCCATGGATAGTGATGGGCCCTTGCTCCGAAGGTATCTTCATGCATAAGTATGCTGGATGGAGTATAGCTTCGAAAGCATTGAGTGTCCCTCGACCAATGATTGCATTGAATGGGTACTCCATGTCAACAATGTCAAAAACAACTTGCTCAGTTCTTGTATTGTGGACATAGCCGAAGGTAACTGGCATTGTGATTTTGCCAAGTGCCACAATCTGCCTTCCTCCGAAGCCACAAAGAGGGTGTGTAGCATCATGAATCTTGTCTTCTGGCTCTTGCATCTGTCTGAAGGCCTTAGCAAATATGATATCCGCTGCACTGCCTATGTCAACCAGAACATTATGGACCAGAAACCCCTTGATGACACAAGATATGACCATAGCATCATTGTGAGGGTAATCCTTGAGCTGAATGTCCTCCTAGGAGAAGGTGATTGGGATGTGGGACCATTTGGACTTGATGAAGGGTCCCTGCACCCCAACATGCTACACCCTTCTCTGTGCTTCCTTCTTCTGCTTCTTGTTAGCTGGCTCTGAGCTTGAACCGCTTGTTATCGGGAGCACCAGCTTCGTAGCCGAAGGTGCTACGACTTGGTTACTGAACGAAGCCATCAGCTCAAAAGTGGAAGTGAGTTCACCGGAGGTGGGCGCCAATGTTGGGGACTTGTTATCAAATGCTATGAGTTAAGAACAAGGCAACACAAAAATGTTAAGGGTTGATACCCTTCGTCCTTCGAAGCATTATTTCCCTTGGGACATAATGATCTTCGAACGAAGGTCACGAAGGATGGACCTTCATCATTGTAGTGTATATTAATGAAAGAAGAAGCATATGAGATATGAAAAACAACATGAATAATCATATAACATTACTAATATATATTCTTTTTAATTATCATGGATAAATAGGAACAATATTGAATTACATTTATACCTTTGGCTTGACAGAAGATAAAAGTCCAAGTGTGACGCACAAGCGAATATGTCACACCCGGCTTTAAGGAACAAAGCCAGGTGCATCTCATACATGCGCCAAGGAGACAACATATATAATAACAGAGTGTATAGAGATAAATGTCAATAACATCAGAGTATTTATTTCATAGCGGAAGTCTTATTACAAAATAAAAGATAAATATAAAACGAACTAAGGATCATCGTTGGCGCCAATGTCAACTGAGAAACGCCACCTAGATCATATCAAACTCCTCGCCTTGTGGCTCCTCCTGAACCACCTGTTCTTCTCCTGTGGCGGGATGTGAGACAGCAAGGGTGAGCTCACACATGATCATAGCTCAACAAGTTGTGGGGAACCAGTGGACATGAACTCACAAAGGTGGGAGCTCATGTGATGTGTAAGGCTAATCAATGACAGGGGTTAAAGCGGAGCATTGCTTTTAATTAGTTGGTCAAAATTTTATTAGCAGTTACTAAATGTAAGTAAATGCCAAACCTTAAATAAAGTAATAGAACAAATTAATAAATAATCTCATGCATATGCAAATGACAAATTGAATTTAAGTTCCATAAATTAATCATCAGAGAGTCCTGAGCTGCTCATGACCGTGAGCTCGGCTAGTATACCAGTTTTACACTCTGCAGAGGTTGTACCCTTTACCCATAAGTCAGGTTACCCATCTGCCAAGGGGTCACGACTCCCATACACCTCTACCTAGGAGGCAAGGCAGGGAAACACTACGAGGCCTTTACAAAGTTCCACTAGCTTCTGAAAACCCGCTACAGTTTATGGGAAGAGCACTTGCAAGAATCCCCCGTCTGACCGCCATCGCAGCAAAATCAACCCGAGAACCTCCTTGCATGCAACTCCCCTACTGCCCTTGCCCCTTTCGGGTAAGGTAGTCTTCCACTAGTTTTCCTAATTAGTCAGCCAAGGGCGTCCCATTAAACCCTTGTGGTGGCACGTGTTTCTCAAGTTAAGCTCTATGTTCCAATTAATATTAATGATCTTGACATGAACATAAATAGAATAACAAAAGAATTGGAACATAGATATAATAAATGATTATCCCAAAACCATGTAAAGCAATAGCAAACTACCCAAGTGATTCAGGGATAAACAAGGTAATGAGATAAACAACCTAGGGTGACCTATTGGGTCCCATCAAAATTAACCTATGCATGAATAAATGATATTAAAGAACATTATTGGGTAAAAAGTGGTCAAGGGCACAACTTGCCTTCAATGAGCTCCTGCTCAGCTACTTCTATCTGCTGCTCACCAGGATCCTCGGTCGCAGGCTCTTCTACTCGCCATAATACAAACAAGCACAGTGTATAGAGAAAATCAAAATCACACCAAACATGTAAACAAAATACACAGCAATGTTCTACACATTAAAATAAAAACCTAGGAACAGGAATCATAATTTTTGGAGTTATAGATTCTAAGTTATGAATTTTCAAAGGTTTTATGTGCTTAAAATAGGATTAAGTGAGAAATTATTTTTATTACTGTTTTTATGTCAAAACAGAGACTCTAGGTGATAGAGAATAATATTACAAAATTTTAGAAAGTGGAATGAATTAATTTGGAGTTCGTATGAATTTTCTATGAATTATGCAAGTTCTAATGATTATTTTTATATAAAAATCCAATTTCTAATTCATTTAATCCATTTAATTCAGTGTTGTACTGGGCCTCAAATTGCAGAGAAAGCAGGGTCATCGGCGCAAAAGCCACACAGACACAGGACTAATGCGCAGTGGACGGCAGGTTCTAATCTCTAAAACCGTAAGGGTTCTTTTGCAAAACCTACACCGCGAAGGGGTATTAGCCGATCTGAGCCGTCAGATTAGAATTCTACGTCCTCGATTAGATCTACAATACATCAAATCAATATGTAACGCTAACCGCATGATTTCGATCCCACAGTCCGGATACCCCGATGGTCTCATACGCAAACAGACCGTTGATGGGTATATCAACGGTCCCGATCTTATTTTCCGAGATTGAATCACAGTCACTGGATCACGATCGGACGGTTACGCCTATTCAACCCAAGCGGTACGCCAAGTTCTAATCCTGGCCGTTCGTTTCCTGATCAACGGCAGAGGCTTCTCCCCATCCAACCCGACCCAGCGCACGGCGGCGCCGCCCACAGTTCACGGCGAACCTTGCCGGTGAAGTCCGAATCCGGAGCGCCAGTGCTCTAGCGTCTAACCCGATCACTTCTACATGTTACGAGATCAATGAGGAACCTGAATGAGCCGTCATACCGGAGTAATCGTCACGCAGCGCGCTAGTTGTGGAGGAATGGCGGGGCAGCGGCAAAGCGACAACGGCGGTGGGCAATTCGGAGCTGCCCCGGTGATCAAACCCGCCCGATTCTGCTGGGGCTGTCTTCCTGGTGATGCGGCGAAGCTTCACGGCCCCCTTCCAAGGATTCTAAGGTGACGGGGTCGAATATCGGCTGCGGTGGCTCTCTCCCTATTCTGACCTCTCCGCTGGCGGCTAGAAGTGGTGAACGAGGGGAGAGTACGAGGGTGTCTCTCCGACGCGGCCAGGTCCTCTCTCCCCTTCCCCCCATATAGCCCTGGGTCCCCAACGGAATACATGGCGCGGACCCGGTAAATTCGGCTGGCGGATGCGAAGGTGGGTAGGCGGTCGTGAAGGGGATGAGGATGGATATGACATGCGGGGGCCACCGTCAGTGACACGGAGGAGCACGTGCGCGATTCGCAGAAAATAGAGATGTGGGCTGCGAAGCGCGCACACCGCGGCTGACGACAGGGTCCCACACGACAGCGATACACGGGAACGCGTGATGCGGTGTGAGTATGGACATCGGGGCCCACAAGTCGGCGCCCCACGCACGCAATGTTCTGCTGGGCTGCACAGAAGAATTTTTTTGGTTGGTGGGCTGGAGTGGAGACAATCTGCCAATGCGCCCTTTGTCTTCTCTTTTCTTTATCCTTTTCTATTTTCTTTTCTATTCTCATTCTTTTCCCAATTTAAATCTCTATTTGAATTCAAATGTTTGTTGTGAATTTGTACTCAGATTAAAGGTGTAAATTAAGAGTACTCAATTGAAGAGTTATATTTATTTTTATACAGTTTTCTTTACAAGGTGATCTTTTTTCCTTGTTCCTTGATGTTATTTCAAATTTTCTAAATTGTAAATGAGGTCTTGAATCCCAATTTGGACACTATTATATTTCTATTGATATGATTCTTATTATTATTAAATGCACATACAAATAAAAGCCAACATGATGCACTTAGGTTATTTAGGTGTCTTTTATTAATTATTTATTTGTTTAAATAACATGTTCACATGAAATGATAGATAGAGATGACACACTCATGTATACAAAGGGATGCAATTTTCCCCTTTTCGATTTTCATACAAAGTGGGTATTACAGAATACAAGTCAGTGTGAACAGTACGGGGGTAATGTTCACCTATTTATAGGCACGGGACGCAGCCCGGTCAGAGTTACATTTATGCCCCTGATGACTAGTTACAATCATGACACAAATCATCATGGACTGAACAGTCTTTTCCTCTTCAAGTCGGTGCAGGGCATGTCGCTATGCCGAAGCTCCCTAGATCGTAGCTTCGGCATGTACCTTCACGCTGTGTTTGATTATACGCTGATCTTTCGAAGGCGCTTCTTCTTGAGGGACCTTCAGCGACAAAGCAGGCCCCCAACAGAGATCATATTATATCCATTTGTATTGTCTCATTGGTTATTTAACCTTGTGTTGAATCTTTGTTCACTGATCATTATACACTATTCAAGTATGTTCATCATACTGAATTTCCTGTTCAACACTTAGCAAACTTGTTAGACCTTTAAATGTGTTGTTATCTAAATCACCAAAACTCATAAAAGGGATGAATGCACTTTCAATCTCCCCCTTTTTGGTGATTGATGACAACACATTTAAAGCTTACATAAGATTTGATAAATAAGATTTTGAATCCTATGATATTGTTTCCTCCCCCTAAATATGTGCATTTCAGAAAATACTAATTTTGTACTCAAATGCCAAAAGCACATATTTGGGTCAAAGTATGGAGACAACTTATATCATACTATTCATAGGGTGCAGTGTGTCATAAAATTAACGTGATGCTCATGGCATAGTATGCACTCATCAACTTTCTACATCTTATGTTTTTCTTATGACTTCCCCTTTTGTTAATTATTTCTCCCCTTTTAAAGTCTTCTAACACTTAGTTACATAAGACTAAAGGTAAGCTTTAATGCAAAATTTCTCCCCCTTTGTCATAAATCTCCAAAAAGGATACAAAGAATATAAAGGGTAGAAATTATGATTAAGCAAGATGGGAACACACTATTATGAAAAGGGTCCTTAGATGGCACAAAGGTAATGGAGAAGTGACATGAAGTGATGTACCTTTGCATTTTACCTTTTCAAGGGGAGTTCCAAACTTGTGCTGGATTTACAATTCATTTGCAAGCTCTTGTTGGTATAGTTGTTGCATAGGTCCAAGATATTAAATGAATATTATCATACTAATTGAAAGATAAATCTTGATACCTGGAGTCTAGATGTCACCTAGCATTTTCTTATCATAACAAGAGGCAACATGAAAATTGCACAAGTATGGATTATACAACTAGTGATCGTGTACGAAAATATCAATTGAAAAACACCAATTGATACAATTTGATAGATAAACATATCACTAATTTCATATAACATTAAGTTCTCCTCAAGTTTTATTGCACAGATATTTATGTATTCAATTGATACCTATTGAGAGTACTTATTTGCAATTTAAAGTACCATCGGCATAAAAAGAGTATCAATTGAATATAACCATACAACATAAGGAACATGTGCACTATTTAATCAATTAAGTTCTAGACAGGAGAATTTATAAGCTATGCTACTTTAGACATTTGCAATCCAAAAGGATGTGATACATATTTACCAATTTTAGATGACGTTGGAGTAGCACATAAAAGAGAAACTCATTCTCTTATGAAATGTATAAAAGATACATTTATTGGAGCAAAGAATCTTTGATACCCATCAAATTTTGTAGTGGAAGCGATTGTCTTTGCCCGAAGGTTCCTTTCGAATTTG
Source organism: Zea luxurians (assembly GCA_029449295.1). Lineage (NCBI taxonomy): Eukaryota > Viridiplantae > Streptophyta > Magnoliopsida > Poales > Poaceae > Zea > Zea luxurians. The sequence goes on from JAOPSE010000028.1 coordinate 35,959,213, forward strand.
AGACTACACACATAATAGACTTGAAAATGAAGTTAGTCTCAAAGATTCAAATTATAGACCATTCTCCGCCTAAATGTGTGCATACAAGTGATGAATACTTGTTTTACCTTATGCACTTGGACTTGTGAGGCCAGGGGAATAAGTTCTACAATTTGAACCTTGGTACAAACAAAGTATGAAAATGTGAAATTGTACCAATTGAAGGAATTATTCATACTAAAAAAGTATACTAATAGACATGATATGCAATATTTTAAACCAAGATTCTTGAGAAGTTAGCATGTTTGACTCATACCTCACTAAGATGACTTAAGACTAACTTATGACATCACCACAAGAGGTATTAATCAAATATCTAGAGATTCTTTAATCGTCACTACAAGTGCAACCTTATGATGTGACTTAAGATATTGCATATACATGCATACACTAGCATGTAAGAGCCTAGATACACAAATGTAATACAATAGTTCATGGAGTGACACACCTTTGTTCTACGCCACATGGTCTCCATTATAATCATGAATTTCCATCTTAGCTTTTGATAGGCTTGACATTTCAAAGAGAAACTTATCCTCTTCAAATGATCAGGAGAAACTCATTTTCTTGATAGGTTCAAGAGAAACTCATTTTCATTTCTATGGAACCATTCATCCTCATTTAATGTTCTCCAAGGTGTGAGACTACACAACATGAACTTGAAACAAATCATTAGTTTCACAGGATATAGGCTAAACTCTCCCTCAATTTGTGCATGTAAGAGTACACAAAGAACAATTATGCACATCAACAATACGAGGTTAAAGGAGAAGTTTGCACTATATCTTGGTTTAACATAACATGCTTTAAATCGATGATGAAAATTATACCAATTAAAAGTTTAAGAACTAAAAGTATATCAATTGAAATCTTGAAGGGTAAAGCATGCAAATATGAACCTCAAACCTCATAATGAAGGATATCATATAAATATGTCACTACATCTTCATTATTTGGTTGACAAGAAAATATAACTCCCTTCTTGAATCACTGTGATCTCTTTTCTCTTTACGATTTCATCCAACCAAGTGATCATGAACTTCTTTCATCTTTTCTTGATTCGATCATACTTGATATGAGATCAATTGAAACTCAATGATTGAAACAACCAAGACTCCTATATTTGTAGATTTTGAATTCATCTTCAAAGAACTTGGGAGGACCTTGTTGAAACACTTAGAAAAGAGAGCATAAGAAACATAAGAGAGGGTTTCACAAATGATGATCCTTATATGTCGATGTCAAATGAATCATCATTATTGAAACCCAAAAGGATAGACTAAATTCCTTTAAATTACTGCACACATATAGTTGATGTCAAAGTTATATGCACTATTGAACATTTTATATTGCAAGGAATTTAACCTATACTATGGTACATCCCACTAAGGATAGAATACTAAAACAACTGAAGGAGAGGAAGTTTTCATACCTTAGTCTCTTATCAACTTCTTCTTACTTTAGTTGAATAGTATCCTTTAAGCTTGTGATTTATCCAATTTAAAACAAGCATCATCTCTTAACATAGATTTTCTATGGATAAACTCAACACAAGAGATGGCATTAGTAGCACAAGCACTAGTTTCTTATTTAGCAACCCTTTATATGTGGAAGGCAAGCGAGTTGCTAAAATAGAGAAACCTCATAATATGGACTAAATTTCTCTTGAGCCCTCATGCACAATATATTTTGAATGACATGGATAATATGCATGGTTGTTCAATGAAGTCTAAAGGGCTAACTTAATCCATATTATGGTGAGTGTCTAATAAAGAAGAATCAAATGCAAATTAACTAGATAGAGAATACGTCACATAATTTTGGATTGTTGACCATATGATAATATTCATTCATCTTCCAATTGGACTTTTATTTCATAATCAACAACTGATGTATATCCTCAAGTGCTTCTTTTTCCTTAGTGGCTACACAAGTTACAAAAGAGATAAGATTTGAAAATAATATGCACTTGAGATTCAGTTGTTACCACCCTTGCTAGTATCTCCGAATATGATTTATACATTCATTATCGAGCACCCAACTTGATCCATTGAAGGAGTGATCCTGCAAAACAAGTTTAAGCTTCGTATCTTGGTACCCAATTTGAATTGGGTCCTTTGAGATTAGTAGTAATAGCCTTGGGTACCCACACATTCCTTATTGTGGCCTTTCTCTTTGTGTAGGCATTCACATATACTTGACAACAATCTTACTATGGTTCCAAGTTAATATGTAAACTCATAGATAAGAGTTAGAGTTAAGAATAGGAGCCTTTTCTCCTTTTCTTGATACATCATTGTGTTGCCTTCTTGATGATGAACCTAGCTTGACCTTGGGTGCACCTAGCTTATCAAGGTTAGTCGCCTAAGCATTCATATCATAAAGATAAGTTATACATGGAATTTACAACTTAGTGATCCAATCCTAGTGTGAAGCATATGGATACCGATTGAAGTAGATTCCTAAGATATCAATTTGTAGGTTTTCAAAATTTAGAGAGTATGAATCACTAATGTACCTTTTACAGTTTAAAATCATATCCATGTTAGTGCATAAGTATGTGATGAATATCAACAAAAAAGGATTCTTATGCACTTTTAGTTTTAATGATAAGGAAATTTTAAAATGCATCAAGAGTAGCTATTTAGAAAACAAAGATTACAATCCATATGAATGAAATACAAATTTACCATTTTGGATTGTCTTAGTATAGCTTACTCAAGGGAAACTTATTCTCTACAACACAAGATATATAATGTTCTCCCACTAGATATGTGCATCAAGTATTTGAATGACTTGCCATATGCACTTTCAATTCAGTTAAGAGTCTCATGAGGAGTACATTACATGTCATGGTCAAGGCATGACAAATTTGCAATGAATTAACTTATCTTTAAGAATACTTACCACCAAGTAGAGTGTACCATTTGTTATACCAATTTGAAAGATCTTACTATATGTGGTGGTGTCATCATAGTATTCTTCTTTTCATCATTTGTGGAGACTTCCTTCTTTAGCTTGTTATCTCTTTTCCTATTAATACTAGTTGAAAAAGAACTTTGAAAAGAGATATTAATAGTACAAGGAAGTATTTAATGAATGGTGATCTTTAGATATGAATTGCAAACAAATCATCATTTATGAGGCATAAAGGCATAAATTAAATTCCTTTTAAGTTAATGCACATGGAGGAGTGAATTAACAATATGTACTAATTTACAAATTTAAGCAAAAAGGAATTTAACCTTCATATTGACATTTCTTTCCATAGAATATATTATTACCAATTGAAAGAATGTCACTTGAAAGGAACTACAATTGATCAACTACCAATTGAAGCAATTTGTTCCATACCTTTGCCTTGAGCATTCCTAATCTTTCTTTTAGGTGAATATTAACCTTTAATGCTTGTGATTTTACCAATTGAAAGAGCACAATCTCTACTATGAATTTCCATGAAATATCTTAAAAGAGATTGCATTTGAAACACAAGCAATAGCTTCCTATTTAGCAACCTCTAGTATATAAATGATAAAAAGGTTACTAAAATTAGGGAACCTCATGATAAGAACTAAACTACCCTTACAAACATCATGCATGGCACTGATTTAAACATGGTGAAAATAGCATGATTATTTAATTAAGTTTACATGGCAAGTTTAATTCATAGCATGCTGAGTGATTAATTTAGAAGACTCAAAACCAATTTAAACAAGAAGGAATACATCACATAGTATTGGATTGATCTTCTTTGAATGTTGAATGGCACATTCCATGTGAGAAACACATTCTCATGTTGTGAGACTACACAAACACTTAGATAGAAACATTAGTCTCACAACTCTAGTCATATAGAGAATTCCCTTGGTAAGTGCTTTAAGAATTTGAATTTCTTACTTAGCACTCTATTCATTTAAGAACATGGGATAATACTCTTTATGTCTAGGTCATGGCAATAATATGATGATTAACTTGAAATATGCCACAAGATACATACAACCAATTTAAAGCATGTAGACTGTCACAATATAAAAATATGAACTTGCAATCTACCATATAATTAGATCTTTTCCAAAGCAAGGTAAAATCTTTTAAGTTCATTATCAAGTGCTTCATTTTTCCCTTGTGGCTACAAAAGACACAAAGGAATATACTAATTAAAAGCAATGTGCACTTAAGATTTAATTATTACCATTTTTTGGATATCCCATAGTTGTAGGCCTTTTGCTTGATTCCCACAAAAATTAATCCTTATTCCCTACAACACAAGTTCTTGCTAGAGATGAATATGAAGTTAGTGATATAACAACTCAATTCATCTTTGGGCCAATCTTAAAAGAATAGTCAATGTAAGATTGATAGCTTGAGATAAGAATTGAGTTAAACCGCTCAAGCACCCCAAAGCTTCATATCATCTCTAGGTACCTGCAAAACTTATTAAGTACATTTTGTACCCATCTCATGATGGGTCCATCAAGGTTAGCCAATAAGGACTTAGGCACCCAAATAGCCTTGGTCCTAGAATGTGGTGAACTCATCACCTTTCTAGCACAAGAGTCAAATTTGGGTCTCCTAAGCATATTTGAATGTATTGCCATGTTAGGCTTAGGAGTTTTACCCTTTGGACAAACCTTGAATAGATGACCCTTTTCACGACAATTGTAACAAATGTGGTGCTTGTCCTTGCAATGCATCTGTCTTTTGCTTTCATCCTTTTTTATGGTCATTTTTCTTGATCGTGCAAGGTCTTGATTCTTCATGTGGGGGCATGAATCAATTTCATGACCCTTCTCCTTGCATCCATAGCACCTTCTATCGCTTCTCTTTGATCTTTCTTTGTTGAAGCACATAGGTATATTTTTAGAGCAAATATTATGAGCATTAATTTTCTCACCTTGAATTTTGCTCATGCGCTTCTTGGAAAGCTTGGTATTCTTTTGAAGGGGTTTTGTGCATGCTACGGTTGTCCCCTTCTCAAGCTTTTTCACCATATTGTCACAGTTATCTTGAGAAGGTTGAGCATGACACTTTCCCTTTAATTGAGTCAAGCTCCTTTTTAGCCTCTCATTTTCTTTCTTGAGCTCATTGTTTTCTTTTGCATAGGAAACATTACTTGTTCCTCAAAGTTCTTGCTCAATGGAAGATTGGCTTTCTTGGGACAACATTTGTTAGCACATGATAATAAAGTTTCTATTTGAGTACATGTGCATATGTGAGGTTGATATTATTTCAAGTTAGTTAACACAACCTCATGAGTCATTTCTAACATGATATGTGAATCCATCAATTTATTATGAGAGCACACAAGCATATCATGTTTTTCTTGCAAAGCTAGGTTTTTAATATTTAGCTTTTCTATTGTGTTCTTGAGCATAGCATTTTTATTTTCTAATTGAGCAATATATGATGAATGATTAACAGCTTTAATTTGCTCAATTGAAATGTCTTCATACCTTTGGACCAAATCATCATGAGAGCACTTTAGCTTCTCATGCTCTTTGGTCAACTTCTCCAAGTCTTTGATTTCTTCGATGAGGATATCTTCTTGCTTATGAAGCATTTCCTTTTGTTCTTCTGCTCTTTTCATGAGTTTGAGCAAGCTCATCCGGTTCTTCTTGCTTAGTTGAGCGAAGAATTTTTAAAGATCATCCTCATCTTCACTGTCACTTTCATGTTCATCCTCATCCTCACTTCGCTTTCACTGTCACTCCCATTAGCGACAAAGCACATATGAGAAGTGGATTTGAAAGATGAACCTTGTGAAGAGGTGGATTCGTCGTTTGGTCTCCATCGATCATTTTCTTCTTCTTCAATCTTGTTCTTCTCCTCATCTTCCTTTATTTTGAGGAATATCCTTTCGGCGATTCTCATGGCAAGATCTATTGCCCTAGGATCAATATCTGCACCAAAAGATAAAGTCGAGGCAACCTCAACTTTTTCAAGCTTAGAAGCACTTTTGTTTCTTAGTCCCCTCGACATGATCTTTTCCTCACGCGGTTAAGCGTTAGAATGAGGATTAGGTTCTGATACCAATTGAAAGTTGCCTAGAGGGGGGTGAATAGGCAAGTTAAAACTTTTTCAACAAAAACTAGAAGCAAACTGGGTAAAACCAGTTCAACAGGTGTCAAAACCGGTTCAACTAGTTTGCATGAGCTCAACTAAATGATGAGATATAAAACTGAATTGATCTCAAAATTCACCCAGTTAACTTTGGAAATCAGATATTCTAAATGATCCACAGGGTTCAAAGTAGTAGATCTGAGAAGGGCACTACTCAAAATCCACACACCAAAAAGATACGAACAAATCTTCCACGGAAGGTTAAGAGAATGAAGAACACGAATAAACACAATGAACAAGAACACAAGAGACACAAGATTTATCCCGAGGTTCGGTCACAGCACCAAGGTGCCCTACTTCCTCGTTGAGGCGCCCACAAAGAGCCGGGTCTCTTTCAACCCTAATCCTCCCTTTGCCGACCACAAAGGTCAAGCTCACACACTAATCTTTGCTCAAACGAGCGGGTAATACAAACTTTCTTATGGTCTTCCACAAGATTTGGAGACGCACAAGAGACACCTAGTCATCTAGGAGCTAGAAGCTCTGAGAGTAATGAATCCACAAAGAACTCGATGTAGTACCAAAGCTCGAATGAAGAAGAGCAAGAGAGATTTGGAGATGAAGCACAAAAACCGCAACTCTCAAACTCACTCAAAGATTTCTCTCCAAATATTTGAAATGGGAGAGGCAAGAGATGTGTGAGAGAGAGTGGGAGGTGTTCTTCAAGTTAGAAATGGAGTTTGGGTTGTGCTCTTGTGTGGGGAGAGGTAGGAGTGAGGATATATAGGCAGGGCTTCAAAACTAGCCGTTGGACTGATTTTGGCTATGGAGGACTGGTTGAACCGCCCCTAGGACCGGTTCAAATGCCTGGGGCAGAATGCAGGTCAGACTGCAAAAATAGGTCTTGACACCGGTTGAACCGCCCCTAGGGTCAGTTCAACCGCCTGGGGGTCAGACTGACAGTTAGTCTGCCAATCAGGAGGTCAGACCGGTCAGGTGACCCTGACACTGGTTGAATCGCCCCTAGGGCCGGTTCAACCGGTTTTGACCAGTGAGGTCCGAGAAAAAACTCCGACTGAACTTTTCCTGGACCCCGGTTGAACCTCTCTGGACCCCGGTTAAACTTGCCCTGGACCTCGGTTGAACCTGCCTAGACCCTGGTTGAACTTGCCTAGACCCCAGTTGAAGTTGAAGTTTAGCTGGAGTTGAGAAAGCTCAAGTCAACTGAAGTTCAGCTCAGCTGAAAAGCTCAGCTGCAGTTGAAGAAGCTCAACTCAGCTAAAATTTAGCTCAGCTAAAAAGCTCAGCTGCAGCTGAAGAAGCTCAGCTGCTTTTCAACAAGAACACTCTAGGTTTCTCAAACCTAACCACGGTCAACCATAGAATTTTAAAGAGATTTTTGGTTTTCAAAAAATAGCTTTTGAATATAGAGGCTTGAGCTTTGGCAAACACCAACATTCTTTTTGGATCCCCCTTTATAGTACGACGATTCCTATACTCAAATTAAATAAAATTAATTAAGTAAACTCCTTGAGTCATTTGTGTCTCATGTGTGATTTCTCCATGGCGTTGCTTCATAAGGATCACAAACATCTCTGTCTCACCTTTTGAAGCAAACACAAATCAAACCCTGTGACTTGTACCATATCACCATATATGAGTTCAAATCATGGCTTCAAGTCACCTTATTGATGCATCAACATGTTGTAACTCTTCATAGCTGATTAAGTCATCGACTTAGTGCAAGTACTTTCTTCTTCATCTTAGCCATGGTACCTTGGTCTATAAGCCGTCGCTTGGCCTTCACCTTCGCTTAGTTCCTCGAAGCCCTTTCCTTGCTATCTTCACCCTATCAAGCCATTCTTGAGTCACATCATTTTGAGCATCCATTGAGAGAATCATTTCTTCAATATTGTGAACCTTGCTTGAATGTCTTCTAGATATAACTGTTAAGATTAATCAAGCTCTAGTTTGATTCTCATAGAAGCATATATGGACTGATAGTAATATGGTCAAGCCAATTCATGATTCCTCATATCTTATTCACTTTGGCTTGACCAATCCTCTTAATCACTTCATCCTCTATTCTGATCATATGTATGCAGTGATTTCTCAGGTCTTGTCCATATATTCAAACCAATATAGAGATCATATTATATCCATTTGTATTGTCTCACTGGTTATTTAACCTTGTATTGAATCTTTGTTCACTGATCATTATACACTATTCAAGTATGTTCATCATACTGAATTTCCTGTTAAACACTTAGCAAACTTGTTAGACCTTTAAATGTGTTGTTATCCAAATCACCAAAACTCACTAAAGGGATGAATGCACTTTCAAGTAGTCTTAGGACCCTTATCCTTGTCTGTTTGAGTCTTTGGTCCTATCATTGTTAGTGCAAAACAAAGACAAAGGCAACAAACAAACAGTGTGAACCCTACAACTACTCTCAGGGTGGTGGTGGAATACAAGTTATGAACCGCTCTTATAAGTTTCTTACCAGCACTGCAGGTGGCAAACGGTGCCCGGTGTGACTATCCAAAGAGAGTGGGTGTGATTGCAAAGGAGTACCTATTTTGCGAAAGAGAAAGGTGGAGCTTTGGGAAGGCTCACTATATATATTTGTGGCACATAAGTCAGTAATAGATAGCAATGCTGAATAAGTGTTCCAAGTACTCGTCCTAGTTGCTGGCCTAGAGAATGTATTAGAAAAGTTGGAGATAGGCACAAAGGAGGTAACAAGGATCTAGGTACAACAAGGAAACAATATGGAAATAAGATGAATCATAAAGGTGCATGGATCAATGGTGTTCCTGCTTATGCGCACACTTTTTTTCTCTTTCTTCCGATTTTTTTCATTTTTTCTTTGTTTTGTGCGGTTTTTTTTGCATTTGCCTTTTATATTCTCTTTTTCATGCCACAAAAACAAGATACAACTCAATAGTATCAAAAAAATCTCGTGTGTCAGTTATAGATTTTATACTCTAAGTTCAAGAGACTGTTTGACAATTATAGCGACCCCAACATAAAAATGCACAACACGAAAGTTGTAGATCTCATTTTTCTCTTTTTCTTAGATATATGGATTGCCTATTTTGGGTAACCGAAGTGCGAGATATAGACCCCGAAAACAGACTAGTCCAGAATTTGAGGATTCCAAACAGATTTAATTGCAATACAAATAACTCCTTGATAATGACGTTTTCTAGAAAACTCGTAAATATGTAAGGTTTAGATAATTTTCTATGCTTTCTAGAAAGTACAAGAGCACTAAACTCTGAGTTCATATGCGGTATTTATGCTTAAAATACCAAACTGGACAACAACTAATCTGATAAGAACGCGATGTTGAGATAAAATAGGATTTATTAGGATCGGTTTTGGATGGGATCTATTTTGGAGATCGATTTTGTAGGATGGAAGCGAATGGAAAGGATCAAACTAAACCAAAATAAATCTAAACCAGCAACAAGATCTTGACCTAGTACACAAACTCAATACGGCAGAATCTGAAACCAAATTGTGCAAAGGCTAAGACGAATTTTGTAGGTCAACGGAGTTTATAGGTCAACACTGATGTTTTTTTTTGGATTTTTCGTGGGTTATGGGACAAACAAAGTGAACCAAAAGGTAGAATTATACCTCATGGGTAATCTGAATCTTCAAACCACTTGATATGAGGCAAGGCCTGATCTTCCGTGAGATACGATAACTTGATTGGGTGGAGATCTCGACGTTGATGCTCCAAAGCTCCACAATCACTACACTACTACTCCGTTGGTTATCACCCGAGACACAAGAGTGACCTTGCCACGAAGGCTTATCCCTGCAAGTGCAATCAAGAAGACAAGCAAGAACAGGAAGAACGCAATCAAAACTGCATTGATCACGAGGTGGGGTCTCACAAACTGATTAACAGCGATACTGTTCGATGACAGATATGATCTAAGCAAAACCCAAACCCTAATGTGGTGGTGGCTGCTGTTAAATAGGGGTTAGGGGCGTGCACAACCCCTGGAGGTACCCCTAATGGGCTCCAACATGATACATAGGTCAACAGCCCAACAGACGGTATCGCAACACCCAAACAGAATCTGAATGCTGAATTGTTTTGACGATTCCCATTGACTCCTAATGAATTTTACATTGGTTCCAATTGGGTTTGAAAGCTTATATCCTTATCTTTCCATCCATATAACGTCCAATACAATCGGAGGTCAGATGCATCCTAGGCGTCCGTTTTAGTGCAGCCTGCTCCTGGACTCCGAGGTGGAGACGAAGTTGAGTCAGACTTGGCTTTTTCTTGTTGTGAACGTCCTAACTTCTCCTTGATATATTGGCCTTTCCCAAGTCCTTTATGTCCTCTCCCAGGTTCCTAATCATCAAAACATCGATGGCACAAAGCGTAAGCTCTAAAATACAATTGCCTAGGTAAGAACGAACCTAGAGATTTAGTTGTCATGCACGTGCTCGTGTTGTCAGCCCATGCATTATTTGTATGGGAGTGATGTCCTCATCATCCTCCCCCAATTGAATTGGAGTCGTCCTCTACTCAAGCGGTGGCTAAGGGGGTGGTCGAGCAACCCAAAGATGTACAAGGCCTTTTGGCCCAAAAACAGGCGTCGATGATTTTTGGCAGATTTTGGACGTCATCTTGTTATGATGATTCCCATCAGCTCCGAGCATATTTTGACATGGAACCAGATGGGATGGGAAGCTTATCTCCTTAGCTTTGTAACGGTATCTAGAACGTCGAAAATGGAGTCCGTATGTAGTTTGAGTGTCTGTTCTCGTGAGACCCACTCCTGCAGTTCGAACCGAATTCGCGAATAAACTTGACTTCAACTCCCCTTGAGCTTGGGACTCTATGATTGATTCTGCCTTGACCATATAATTGACATCCATGTATTCATCATTATGAGGGGTACAAGTTTATTTTATAGAGAAGTGAAATGCCTTAGGAGTAAACTCGTTATTTGCCTACATAACCTTTCATCAGGGTTTCTTAACACCCCCTTGGGTGAATATAGTGATCAAAGCATGTCTCATTAAAACTCCCAAAACCCTGGTGGGAAAATATGGAAAAAGAGTGAATGGTGAACAAATTGTGTTTGCACTTTGTTGCTTCGTTAAAAACCTTTTGTGAGAAACTTTAGGAAAACTTAAAAAGTAAAATAGAGTACAATAACTGTCATCAAGACATATTTCGATCTTTTGGATTTGAGTTCCATAGAATCTTTTACAATGGCTGATTTTAGAAATGTTCTCCACTGATCCTTGCAAAACTGTCTCAATATGACAAAAGACCTTCTTCTGAAAGTATACGCACATAGAGATTTAGAAAATGAATTGCATATTATTGCAAGGATTATTTAAAGAACTTCACCTCATCTCACTTTCGGTATACACGAGGTAAGTGCACATATCAGCATAAATAACACACTTTGACTAGTGGTGTTCAATCGATTGAATCTACATATCTGATAGAAACTTCCATAAAGGTTCACATATTGATCATCAAGTTGGCACCTTCAGGGCACACAATATGATATTCAGTGTCTCACAGTTGTGATCAATATTAAGAATTCACCCCTGACGATGACATCTGTCAAAGTCGTTATCACTCATAACTCAAACATATTCTTCAAGATATATGTCTTATTGTTCATATGGAAAAATAAGGATGGATGAGGTTGGGGTGCCACACTTTTCATTCTATCATACACCATAATATATATATAGTAGCGCAAAGCATATAACTTGTCCTTCCAGAGGACTTAGGGTACAACATAGTTGCAATAGTACATATTCCAAATATGATACATTGCTCAAGGCGTTCATTCATTGCAACTTTTATGATGACATAAAAAAGTCCATAAAAGACCAAATGCAATCTGATAGGGATTCTTCATTGGTCAGATACAATGTTATAGTCTATTATTCTGGCACGACAGAGATATTTTGCCAGTAACACCTAAACCTTTCGGATTTCTGTCATTAGGGCTTATCAAGATACTGTCATTCCACATCTAGTGGAATATACCATGAGTAAAACTCATGGAATGCACATGTGCTTAATCAGCAAACTTTAGGTCCTTCAGTACCTTATCTTGTTTTTTCTTGGGTCTATATGGGCCTTTATCCCTTTATAGGGACTATCAAATTTTGGTGTTCAACGCAGTCTTTATTTCTTCTAGAATGGTTCCATCAGGGAATTATAATCTCAACTAGGATTTATTCTCTCTATACAGGAGAGTGGTCATTCATCAGAAATGTATTATTTGGTATGAGAGTTATATGTTGCTTATTTGTAATTCATTGATCTGGATCTTTAGAATCTTTTTAACTGCATTTTTAATTCATGTCATTTGCCAGATATATTACATAGCAGAACAATATTTATTCAACACACATGTGGGGATAGGTCTCTTACAAGACCATTTGAACCATCACATTCACCACACATTATTCCAATAGTGCCCATAAATGTCCAAATTTCAGACTCACGACTGCTAATTTGCGATTCTTGGTTCAATCCCGATTGCATTTATCATTTGGCTCAATACGGGAGCTTCAAGCACCCATTCTTAGGACTTTGTTCTGGATTCATATGCAATTTAGAGAGACAAGATAGGTGTTGACACATTCATCTCCCACTTTTAGTAACAATCTTTATTATTTCCCAAAATGAAAGATTCATTGTTCTGTATTCCTAGCACAATGATATTGCGCGTATTGCTAGGAACTTCATCATTAAGATGAACCTCTTTGTGAGACAAATCACCAACAAGGTGAGTTCATTGGAGGAGAGTTGTCACAAACCATGCAAATTTATAATCTAAACATATGCCTTGACTAAGGTCGATGGATCATATTTGTAGGCGTTTCTAGGAATAGATCAAATGCAATAACTCAAATGTGGATATGATATTAATCCAAGGTATGACCACATCTACATCATGTAGAAGCATTAAAACCAATATGGTTACGCCTTAATGATTTTTGGCGAACTCCATACATAGAGGAGTACACACTGAATGATAGGTTCAGTCCGACATTTGTGCATTTTATAGAACAATTGAGGCATTACACAAGATGGGATTTATCCCCCTAATGCTAAGATGTTTCCAAAAGCACACCAACAAACTCCCGACCACAACCATCCAGTTGTGACCAATGTATACTATTGTGCTGATTTATTTGGGAAACCTTACACACATTGCAGATATGGGTTTTATGCAGTGAGCTTTAGACTTACATTAATGCAGTGGCATGAATAATGCATATTTTTCCTTCAATGTGAAGGGTTAATTTCAACTCCCAACGAGACGTGCAACGAAAGGTTGCTTTGTGGTTACAGTTCTATAAACTTATTGTTATTGTTACCAAATACATCGTGAATCGTTAGGATTCAGACTGATATGTGCAACACTATGTTAGCCATAAAAATACTTTAGGGACTCATGCACACCATTTGTCGTTTGGAACAAGTAGTTGACTTAAAATCAACAAGCAAAATGTCCATCATGGTCGAGTACTCACAAGGACATTCATTGGTTACTTGAAAGCACAATGCAACTAGTGAATGTCCATGTGACTACTGGACCCTGATGGACATTTTACTCGTTGGTCTGAAGTCAACTACTTGCTCCAAACTACAAATGGTGTGCATGAGCCCTTGAAATATTTTTATGGCTAACATAGTGTTGCACATATTAGTATAAATCCTGATGATTGACTACGTATTCGGTAACAATACTAATAAGTTTGTAGAATTGTAACCACAGAGCAACCTGTCATTGTGTATCTCGCTAGAAGTTTAGACTAACCCTTCACGTTGAAGGAAAAAGATGCATTGTTCATGTCATTGTATTAATCTATGTCCAAAGCTCACTGCATAAAACCCCTATCTACAATATACATAAGATTTTCCAAATAAATCACCACAATAGTATACATTGGCCACAATTGGACGATTGTGATTGGGAGTTTGTAGGTACACTTTTAGAAACATCTCAGTATTATGGGGATAAATGCCCATCTTGTGTAATGCCTCAATATTCTATAAAACATACAAATGTCGAACTGAACCTTTCATTCAGTGTGTAATCCTTTATGTATGGAGTTTGCCAGAAATCGTTGAGACGTAACCATATTGGTTTCGATGCTTCTACCTGATGTAGATGTGTATATACCCATGATTAATATTGTAACACCCCAGGTGTTTATATTCCGCTCGACAACGAGTATGGATTTAAGCATATAATATCAGTGGATAAAACGAATGCTAAAATTTAATCATCTTCGTCTATCACGATTTTAATATCGCATCTGTTCCATCTGTCGCAAGTTCGACATCGTTTTTATCTATTCGGGCTCTTCTTAAATTTTTGCGATGTTCGGAACATAGTTGTTTCGAAAATCGGTGCGTCCGGTGATTATTTAAACTCATCGCTCGCGCAAATACGAAATTCAGAAGCTCGACCCACTCGGACGATTTTATCCCGGGCAGATTAATTTGAACTTGACAACTAAAATATCGGGGCAAAATAATCTGTAACACGCGTTGTTTAAGAGAAATCGTGTGCGAGGTTAAGATCCAATTTATCCATCTGCACGCTGTTTTGGCAACGAAATCGCGTATACATGGCGGATCGGGTTTCGACTAATTTCGGTCGAATCGCGGAGAACAATTATTAGTGCCGAAATCAGTTGGTTTCGGGCTAGCATTTCTCGCCCAGATCTAAATCTTCTGATATAAGTAACTGAGTTAGGAATATTTGTATCGCTTAAAAAAAGGGAAAAAAACCAAATATCTAGTCGCCCTGTCCAGATTTTTTTTCTTCTCCCGTCACCGTTCTCATCCGCGCGCGGAGGGTGGGGAAAGATCTGTCGCTGGTAAAAATCGCGCCGCTCCAGCTTGTCCTCTTTATCCGCAGCCACACTTCTCTTCTCCCTCACAATTTCTATTCTTGAGCAAGCCATTCGTCATCTTCTCCCTGATGCTCAGTGTTGCGGTCTTCCCAGCCCCATCTCGTTCTCCAGCCTTCCTCAAGCTCGTCGTGCCCTGCATCCATGGAGCTCGGCCCCTGGCTTCTCCTGCGCACGCGCCGCGGCCTCTCACTGCGCCCACCCAAGACCACGTGCGCCCTGCTCTGTGCGCGTCTCCGGCTCCTTAGCTCGCCGGCGCCCATCTCCCTCAACCCAGCCGTGTCGAGCTCGCCTCCGATCTCTGCTCTCCTTGTCGCGTCGCTCTCTCTCTCCTCGCTCTCCTCTATGGCCGTCGTGGGCTCGCCGGCGTGGCCCTGCCCTGGCCGCCGTGGTGGCACGTGCCCTTGCTCATCGTCTCCCAGCGGCCCTGCTCAGCTCCAGCTTGTTCTTCCTGCTCGGATTCCTGTGTTCATCCCCCTGTCTCTCTCCCATGGCTGCTCCCTGGCTTGCTCGTCTACCCCTGCTCGCCCTGCGTGCTCTGCTCGCCCATGGAGTTGCCCAACCCCTCTACTCGTCGGTCGAATTCCCTGCGTCGCGCCCTATCAAGCGGTTCCCTAGCGTGCTTGCTTCCTGTGCGTCCAGCCCCTTGCTCCTCCCTCTCGGCTCCTTGTTTCCCTCGGCTCCTTGTTTTCCCCACGGCTGCTGCTTGCCGATCGCGAACCCCCTGGTGTCGTGTTGTTTCTCTACGCACATCGAGTTCCCTACCGCGCGCTGAGCTTTCTGTCGTGTCCCTGGTTCCAGCGTGGCGCTCGCGAGTGTCTCCCTGTGCTCCTTTTGTCACGATCAGCTTTGGTCCTTGTTACCCGCTAAACCACTGTCGCGCTGGGTTATGCCCCGATGCGCGCGTCATCAGTCTTCATCGTGCCACTGCTCCCTGATCCGCGCTACTCTCTGGTCGGTCTCACGCTCGCCTTTAGCGTCGTGGCCGTGCCCAGGTTCTAGCTCACGTTTAATTCCCAGTGAGCAGTGCATGACTTTCATTTCCGTCGTGCCGCTCCGTCGACCCACTTCGTTGTCGCCCTGGTGCTCTGGTTGGTAATTCGATATGGGGCTCATGCTTGACAGTGAGGGAATCGTTGTGTCGCGCTACTGTGGCATCCTATTTTGCTCTACCGTGCCCATGACCCCCTAGACCATCTCTAGCCCGCCCTGGTACAATGCTGCTATTAGATCCGGTCTCCATCCCATCATGGTGTTTGCCGGATTTCGCCAATAAAGTTTGTCGTCCTCTAGTCCCAGCCCGACCCATCCGTGCACTTGCTCCTCATCCATCGGGTTTCGGCGTGTTCGTGTTTACCGTCGAGTCGTCAAACACGTCATCCCCAGCTCAATCCCCACCTCACCAGCTCGCTCCCGACTTCAATTGAAGGTCTTCGTCGTTCGTGCATCCCCAAGAAATCCCAAGAATTGGGTGAAGACGAAGGCCAGCAGCGTGATGCTCACCAAGTGCGCGACAAGTGCTTGAACAAGTCGTCGAGCGTCATCCTTGTCTAGGCCAAGCCCCCAAGCTGGGAAGACACTCTGGTGCTGGCCACGCATCACTAGCTCGACAAAAAGGAACCCCATGGGTATTCGGTCAAGAATGGAAACTGTGTGCCTCGCTCGCTAGACATGTATGATCAATGGCGTCAACCGGAAACCGTCGTCGTGCTTTCGATTATCTTGTCGAATTAGTCAGGGTAAGTTGATTCATATTCTAGTCAACTAGGTCTATAAATAGATTAAATAGAATTGTTGGTCACAATAAATGTTATTCATTTAGCATGCCTATATTGTGATGATCGATTTAGGTAAATCGGTAAATCAAGTAATTAAGATACACAGTTTAAAGAGTTAATAAAAAGCTAGGAATAAAAATAGATTTTCTAGTGTTATTATGTTAATTTGGTTAATGGATGTAGTCGATGCCCTGCTGTAATATCCATGGTGCTTAATGCTTGGTTTTAAGTGTTTCATCCTTTTTAGTGTAGATTATCTATATTATACTCTTTATACTCGTGCTCATACATGTGCATCATGCATCTCATGAGGTACGATAAATAATCACGTAAAGCGGAAGATAAGCCAAGTCGACCCCAAGCGCGAGCTACTCCACATGGTGATGCTGCTAGACCGACGAAACAAGTATCAGAACAAAGGATGATCGTCAAGTGGACATCACCTAACAACACTAACTTAGTGTTATTCAGGCAAGCCCCGGTGCATTTGCCACCCCCTTGTTGCTTTTAAAATCTTTTTCACTTACCTGATGCATTAGGTAATAGGAGTTGTGTGTTAAACCAATTCCTGCATTTTCCTTCCTTGGATTTGATTACCTCTTAAATCCCTGTTTTACAAAAAGGTTTTTCTTATGCTTAGCTTTGCTTTAGAAAAAAAATGTTTTTATTGTCTCAAAAGATGATGTTGCAAAGTGGGTGGGATGTTTTTGAAAATAAAACTTGATGGTGGATCCATCATGGCCATGATGGGTTCAACATCGGAAAAGATGTACCTCTGCCAGGTACCAAACTTTGGGGATTGAAATGATAAAGCTGAGACCGGGCGGTTGACTTGCACGAGAAAGGAGTCTCGGTGTAGTGTCTCCGTCTGAGTCGATTAAGGACTGTGTCGATGTAGGATTGATGATCGAGGACCCTTTAACTGGTCACATGCCTCGTCATGGGTAAGCTTTGCCTCGGGCAGACTAATACCAGAATAAGATAACACGCAATGGGAGTGAAGAGATGGCGAGAGTAACGTGTACCCTCCGTGACAAGAGGCTGGACGGTGGTGTATCTGTGCTCTCGGTTGGCGTGAACCTGATCTGGTCTTAAGAACCCCGGTGGCGAGTTGACATATGCAAGGGTTAAGTGCTACATATGTCGTGTGATTGGAGATCCTCAACTGAGTATAATCAATTCGGATCGCTGTAACTTCGCGGATATGAAGACTTGGTCACTGCCCTACACGTAGCAATCTAGTGAAGATGAAGGGTTGATAAGAAATTGGCTAGTATAGGCCAAGTGCTTGAACTAGGGTTGAAAGAACTCTAGATGCAGGTAACTTTACTTAACTTGACAAGTAAAATTGGATTTTTAAGGATCCACTCATAGTAAGCTTTTCTGCAAAACAGAGTCTTTGATTCTTGATAAGCCATACCTTGACTCCCTCTAGCCAGCATACCCTTGAGAGTCTTTTCTTTAGTCGGGAAAGTCTTGCTGAGTAATTCCATACTCAGGGTTTTATTCCCTATTGTTTTTCAGGTTCTAACTTTATGCTGCTGTTGATGGTGTTAAGTGCCGGTGGACTCGGCCTTCTTATAAGTCCAAGTAACTCTTCTATACTTCTTATTGAGGATGGTCACTTGAGCTAGCATATATTTCAAACTTATACTTTTGTAATCACTCCGATAAAATAATGTAAAATTTTTGTAACTTGTAAAATTTGGTAATAAGATTTCCGCTGCAAAAATATTGGTGTGTGTGATTTGTGTTACTTAATCTCGCAATCTTGGTTGTAAGTGGTTTATCCGATGTCCTTCGGGCAATCGAACGGATCCTGTTAAGTTATCTGGTGTACCTGCATAGCAGTCTGAGGTCTTTGAGACAAGGACAGGTGCATGTGGGCCCGATAACTTGGGAGGTTCTGCCATAGCTGGTATCGGAGCAAGATTAAGTATCTACAGTCACATACGTATTTTCAAAACAAAAGTTTTGGTTTCAAAAAAACTATTTTCAACTAAACACATTGTTTGGCTTTGAAAAACAGTTTTGAAAAACTATAATGCTAGCGACCTCCTCTGTTAAGCACTAAGTTAAGGACTATCAGGTGGCTTAGTTCAAAACCACTAACCCACAACCGGGGGTATTGCATACATGTGTATTGTTATTTTTGAGGCCATTCAGTTTTGAATGGATCGACGTTCAAGTAAGGTGAGATGTGAGAGCATGACCGAACAACCGTCGGTCTAGGGAAGTGCTTAATTGTAGCGCTTGATTATATACATGTTCCACATATGTATATATGAAGGCTGCAATGTGGAGTAATTACTTTTCTGGGATTCAGTACCCCATGGATGTGTATGGGTATACAAACATGGGAATACTGAAAAGTGTAATGTACTTGTAACGACGCACCTATGCGCAGGTAAGAAGGTAAGTTACCATAATGAGTTGCCCTATGGTTAAAGTGTGGCAACGGCGCCTATGTGTGGCTCGGCGCTTAATGATGAGCTAGCCTCCATATAGCAATATATGGAGTATAAACTGTGATAAATTATCATGTGTGAACTGCATCATTGGGAATTGGGTTGTGATGGATTTTCTGCAGGTACACTAACCTCGAAAAACGTATGTGTAGCTGACGACTAGCAAAATACCGTGAGAGTCGTTAGTATGCCACCGATATAGAACGCTATTGCCACATTAGGTTGGCAAAATCAGTGAGGACGCATAGCACGAGCATGCATCCTAATTGTTGCATCATGTTTGTCACCTATACATCCAAAATGCTTCTCTCCTCCTTATTCCAATAACCAGTGATTGTAAATAATGTGGTGTAATGTTGTATTATGAACTTCGATGAAATAGTTGTCCTCCATTCTTTAGGTAACCTATTTAGGTGTTATATATGTGTTTGCTCTGGTGCTTGATGTACTGATAGAAGGTTAGTAGTTTGGTTGCTTAAACCCAAAATTAGGCCATGTTCTTAGTTGGTGAACCAAGACCTAAATTTGAATTTACCATTATCCCTCCATGACCAAACTCATACAAATTTAGGTTATGGCTATACCTTGTTCATTTCATTGGGCCATGATCTATTTGGCTCTCTACTTGTAACCATTCTTACAGTGGAGTCTATTTTCTATATTGACCCCCTTGCTCAATCCATTTGTGTCGCGTGAGATTTCTTATTGGTTATGTCTGATAATGGTGTTATGACTAAAACCAGTGGTGCCGTGACGAAACCGAGGGCCTTCTATGTGTGCGCACATGGTTGCGCTACTCGGCACACGCTAGTATCACAGTTAGTAGTCATAATCCATTATGAGATTATATCAATATGTTATCTTCTGTAGACCTCCTCCTTGAAACAATTTCTATGTTGTTTGTGAAGTGATCAAGCAACATCTGTCATCTCCGTTGGATCAAAAGGGCATACCACTTTCATGTGTGGTCTTATTTCTTTTGATCTTGGTAGTGACTACTCATACAAGTTCCCTTTACATCCTTTGTGTAAAGGTGAAGCCTTGGAGCTTTTTAGTGTTGGAAAACAACTAATTAGCTCTCAAATTGGAGATTGACTTTCCCCTGCTGCTGAGATGCAGGAGTTTGTTCATTCGCTCTCCTATTTAATCCATGTATTCCCTAACCAAGTGGATGATTCATCTCGCATGAAGAAACGGATGAACAACCTAACCAAATGGATTTTTACTCAAGTGCATACAAGAGTGAACTCTCAACCCTTGGCTTACCGATGGTACTGAGAGGACTTGCTCAATGTCAAAAGTAGTTCAACAAGTTGGTGTTACTAACTTGTAACTGCCCAATGAACAAAGGTTGAGTTTAGAGATCATTTTATCGAGTTGTCTAAACTCACTTTGGTTCAACCCATCCTAAGAAAATACTTACAAAAACATCAAATTAAGCCGACTGATAATCACCTAATCACCGCTCTAGACATGCCTCGATCGCCTACGTGTGCTTTTCCAGCATGTGTGATCAAGTCGAGCCATGCCTAGTGCTTGATAAAATGGACTGATTGTAAAGTCTGTATCTATAGATCCCCCCGCTGGTGATTCTCTTGAATCTATACAATCTTTCGTGGACTTGAATTATTGGGTTAGCCACATGTTAACCGCGATAGTATTCGACATCCACAACGGTCTCGTGTGCTACGAACTTACCGTGACCACTTGTTGGTAAACCTCTTTCTGTGTGTTTTACCCAAGATGGTGCATCTGATTCTGTTTCGGTAAAATCGCGTATTAGTCGCTCGCTCAACAGCCTCAGATAGTACAGTGTCATCAGAAAAAGCAAACTACACACATGGAACCTTATGTGTTCCTCTGGCAGATATCGTCTCTAGTGGTGGACATTTCTAAATTAGCCTAAGGCGATATATGTTATGTCCACTAGAGAAACAATATCCTAAGACACTCGCCTTCGCTCAGGATTGTCTTATGATTACCGCTGATATGGACATGGGTTACATGCTTCTCTGCTCTTAAAAGTCTTTCGCTCTGAATCTCGGGACGAGATTCTTTTAAGGGGGGAGGGCTGTAACACCCTAGGTGTTTATATTCCGCTCGACAACGAGTATGGATTTAAGCATGTAATATCAGTGGATAAAACGAATGCTAAAATTTAATCATCTTCGTCTATCGCGATTTTAATATCGCATCTGTTCCGTCTGTCGCAAGTTCGACATCGTTTTATCTATCCGGGCTATTCTTAAATTTTTCGTGATGTTCGGAACATAGTTGTTTCGAAAATTGGTGCGTCCGGTGATTATTTAAACTCATCGCTTGCGCAAATACGAAATTCGGAAGCTCGACCCACTCGGATAATTTTATCCTGGGCAGATTAATTTGAACTCGACAACTAAAATATCAGGGCAAAATAATCTGTAACGTGCGTTGTCTGAGAGAAATCGTGCGTGAAGTTAAGATCCAATTTATTCGTCCGCACGCTGTTTTGGCAACGAAATCGCGTATACATGGCGGATCGGGTTTCGACTAATTTCGGTCGAATCGTGGAGAACAATTATCAGTGCCGAAATCAGTTCATTTCGGGCTAGCATTTCTCGCCCAGATCTAAATCTTCTGATATAAGTAACTGAGTTAGGAATATCTGTATCGCTTAAAAAATGGAAAAAAACAAATATCTAGTCGCCCTGTCTAGAATTTTTTCTTCTCCCGTCACCGTTCTCATCCGCGCGCGGGGGGTGGGGAAAGATTTGCCGCTGGTAAAAATCGCGCCGCTCCAGCTTGTCCTCTTTATCCCCAGCCGCACTTCTTCTTCTCCTTCACGATTTCTATTCTTGAGCAAGCCATTCGTCATCTTCTCCCTGATGCTCAGTGCCCCGGTCTTCCTAGCCCCAGCTCGTTCTCCAGCCTTCCTCAAGCTCGTCGCGCCCTGTATCCATGGAGCTCGGCCCCTGGCTTCTCCTGCGCACGCGCCGCGGCCTCTCATTGCGCCCGCCCAAGACCGCGCGCGTCTCCGGCTCCCTAGCTCGCCGGCGCCCATCTCCCTCAACCCAGCCGTGCCGAGCTCGCCCCCGATCTTTGCTCTCCCTGTCGCGTCGCTCTCTCTCTTCTCGCTCTCCTCCATGGCCGCCATGGGCTCGCCGCCGTGGTCCCTGCCCTGGCCGCCATGGTGGCGCGCGCCCCTGCTCTGCGTCTCCCAGCGACCCTGCTCAGCTCCAGCTCGTTCTTCCTGCTCGGATTCCTGCGCTCATCCCCCTGTCTCTCTCCCATGGCTGCTCCCTGGCTCGCTCGTCTGCCCCTGGTTGCCTTGCGCGCTCTGCTCGCCCATGGAGTTGTCCAGCCCCTCTATTCGCCGGTCGAATTCCCTGCGTCGCGCCCTATCGAGGGGTTCCCTGGCGCGCTTGCTTCCTATGCGTCCAGCCCCTTGCTCCTCCCTCTCGGCTCCTTGTTTCCCTTGGCTTTTTGTTTTCCCCATGGCTGCTGCTTGCCGATCGCGAACCCCCTGGTGTCGTGCTGTTTCTCTGCGCACGTCGAGTTCCCTGCCGCGCGCTGAGCTTTCTGTCATGTCCCTGGTTCCAGCATGGCGCTCGAGAGCATCTCCCTGTGCTCCTTTTGTCGCGATCAGCTTTGGTCCTTGTTACCCGCTAAACCACTGTCGCGTCGGGTTATGCCCCGATGCGCGCGTCATCAGTCTTCATCGTGCCACTGCTCCCTGATCCGCGCTACTCTCTGGTCGGTCTCGCGCTCGCCTTCAGCGTCGTGGTTGTGCCCAGGTTCCAGCTCGCGTTTAATTCCCAGCGAGCAGTGCACGACTTTCATTTCCATCGTGTCGCTCCGTCGACCCACCTCGTTGTCGCCCTGGTGCTCTGCTTGGTAATTCGATATGGGGCTCATGCTTGACAGTGAGGGAATCGTTGTGTCGCGCTACTGTGGCATCCCATTTTGCTCTACCGTGCCCATGACCCCCTAGGCCATCTCTATCCCCCCTGGTACATTGTTGTTGCTAGATCCGGTCTCCATCCCGTCATGGCGTTTGCCGGATTTCGCCGATAAAGTTCGTAGTCCTTTGGTCCCAGCCCGACCCATCCGTGCACTTGCTCCTCATCCATCGGGTTTCGGCGTGTTCGCGTTTACCGTCGAGTCGTCAAACACGTCATCCCCGGCTCGATCCCCACCTCACCAGCTCGCTCCCGACATCAATTGAAGGTCGTCGTCGTTCGTGCATCCCCAAGAAATCCCAAGAATCGGGTGAAGACGAAGGCCAGCAGCGTGATGCTCACCAAGTGCACGACAAGTGCTCGAACAAGTCGTCAAGCGTCATCCTCGTCTACGCCAAGCCCCCAAGCCAGGAAGACACTCTGGTGCTGGCCACGCATCACTAGCTCGACAAAAAGGAACCCCACGAGTATTCGGTCAAGAATGGAAACTGTGTGCCTCGCTCGCTAGACGTGTATGATCAATGGCGTCAGCCGAAAACCGTCGTCGTGCTTCCGATTATCTCGTCGAATTAGTCAGGGTAAGTTGATTCGTATTCCAGTCAACTAGGTCTATAAATAGACTAAATAGAATTGTTGGTCACAATAAATGTTATTCATTTAGCATGCCTATATTGTGATGATCGATTTAGGTAAATCGGTAAATCAAGTAATTAAGATACACAGTTTAAATAGTTAATAAAAAGCTAGGAATAAAAATAGATTTTCTAGTGTTATTATGTTAATTTGGTTAATGGATGTAGCTGATGCCCTGTTGTGATATCCATGGTGCTTAATGCTTGGTTTTAAGTGTTTCATCCTTTTTAGTGTAGATTATCTATATTATACTCTTTATACTCGTGCTCATACATGTGCATCATGCATCTCATGAGGTATGATAAATAATCGCGTAAAGCGGAAGATGAGCCAAGTCGACCCCAAGCGCGAGCTACTCCGCATGGTGATGCTGCTGGACCGACGAAACAAGTATCAGAACAAAGGATGATCGTCAAGTGGACGTCACCTAACAACACTAACCTAGTGTTATTCAGGCAAGCCCCGGTGCATTTGCCACCCCCTAGTTGCTTTTAAAATCTTTTTCACTAACCTGATGCATTAGGTAATAGGAGTTGTGTGTTAAACCAATTCCTGCATTTTCCTTCCTTGGATTTGATTACCTCTTAAATTCCTATTTTACAAAAAGGTTTTCTTATGCTTAGCTTTGCTTTAGAAAAACAAAATGTTTTTATTGTCTCAAAAGATGATGTTGCAAAGTGGGTGGGATGTTTTTGAAAATAAAACTTGATGGTGGATCCATCATGGCCATGATGGGTTCAACATCGGAAAAGATATACCTCTGCCAGGTACCAAACTTTGGGGATTGAAATGATAAAGCTGAGACCAGGCGGTTGACTTGCACGAGAAAGGAGTCTCAGTGTAGTGTCTCCGTCTGAGTCGATTAAGGACCGTGTCGATGTAGGCTTGATGATCGAGGACCCTTTAACTACTCACATGCCTCGTCATGGGTAAGCTTTGCCTCGGGCAGACTAATACCAGAATAAGATAACACGCAATGGGAGTGGAGAGATGGCGAGAGTAGCGTGTACCCTCCGTGGCAAGAGGCTGGACGATGGTGTATCTGTGCTCTCTGTTGGCGTGAACCTGATCTGGTCTTAAGAACCCCGGTAGCGAGTTGACATATGCAAAGGTTAAGTGCTACATATGTCGTGTGATTGGAGATCCTCAGCTGAGTATAATCGATTCGGATCGCCGTAACTTCGCGGATATGAAGACTTGGTCACTGCCCTACACGTAGCAATCTAGTGAAGATGAAGGGTTGATAAGGAATTGGATAGTATAGGCCAAGTGCTTGAACTAGGGTAGAAAGAACTCTAGATGCAGGTAACTTTACTTAACTTGACAAGTAAAATTGGATTTTTAAGGATCCACTCATAGTAAGCTTTTCTGCAAAACAGAGTCTTTGATTCTTGATAAGCCATACCTTGACTCCCTCTAGCCAGCATACCCTTGAGAGTCTTTTCTTTAGTCGGGTAAGTCTTGCTGAGTAATTCCGTACTCAGGGTTTTATTCCCTGTTGTTTTTTAGGTTCTAACTTTGTGCTGCTGTTGATAGTGTTAAGTGCCGGTGGGCTCGGCCTTCTTATAGGTCTAAGTAACTCTTCTATACTTCTTATTGAGGATGGTAACTTGAGCTAGCATATATTTCAAACTTATACTTTTGTAATCACTCCGATAAAATAATGTAAAATTTTTGTAACTTGTAAAATTTGGTAATAAGATTTCCGCTGCAAAAATATTGGTGTGTGTGATTTGTGTTACTTAATCTCGCGATCTTGGTTGTAAGTGGTTTATCCGATGTCCTTCGGGCAATCGGACGGATCCTATTAAGTTATCTGGTGTACCTGCATAGCAGTCTGAGGTCTTTGAGACAAGGACAGGTGCATGTGGGCCTGACAACTTGGGAGGTTCTGCCACAAATATCATATCCACATTTGACTTATTAGCATTTGATCTATTCTTAGGGACGCCTGGGAATATGATCCACCAACCTTAGTCAAAACATATGTTCATATTACAGATTCACGTGATCTGTGATAACTCTCCTCCGATGAACTCACCCTATTAGTGATTTTCCTCACGAAGAGGTTCATCCTGATGATGAAGTTCCTAGCAATGCACACAATATCATTATGCTAGGAATACGAACAATGAATCTTTTATTTTAGGAAATAATGAAAATCATTATTAAATGTGGGAGATGAATGTGTCGACTCCTATCTTGTCTCTCTAAATTGCATTCAGATCTAAAAACAAAGTCCTAGTCATAAGTGTTTGAAGCTCTCTTATCGAGCCAATGATAAATGCAATCAAGACTAAACCAAGAATCACAAAGTAAAAGTTGTGAGCTTGAAGTTCGGACATTTATGAGCACTATTGGAATAATTTATGGTGAATGCAATGGTTCAATTGGTCTTGTGAGAGATTCATCCTCACATTTATGTTGAATAAACATTGTTTTGCTATGTAATATATCTGGAAAATGGCATGAATTAAAACATGCAGTTAAGAGGGTTCTAAAGATATGTCATAAGATCCTAGTAGGACTTAGATTAGTGAATTATAAATACGGAACATATAAATCTCATACCATATAATATATCCCGATGAATGATCATTCTCGAGGCAAGTTGAATTTTTGAATCCTCTTGGAAATCGTTAGTTGTGTCATGAATAGTAGTCATTATATAAAAGTCGAATCTCATCAACCAAATATTCATCAAAATTTCTTTATTATTTTGGTATCGTTATTACGCCACGACTTTAGTTTAGCAAATCAATTAGCTAGAAAATGAATTTATGGACTAGGACAATTTGTAAAGAACTAGAGTTATTATTGCATGTTGAGTGTCTGATGTGATTAGAAACAAGCTAGCTTGATAACACCATATTGTTTAATCATTATGAAGTACATGTGTTTAATGTGGCAGCCGACCAACAAATAAATGAGTTAGAAGATCACTTTAGCTCTTTAGCAATAGAGCTTTTGTCGCTCTATGCTTCTTTCATTCATTGGATCCAAGAACTGACACCGTTAATATATCAAAGATATATCCTACTGAATTTTCCAATCAAGAAAGGTCCCAATTAGAGCATTGACTTCCACAGTATTAGCTTGATATATACAATAATCAAGAGCTAAGTACATTACCATTACTTGTTGATTTGGTGAAAGGCCATGTAAACCGCGTAAAAGTTCCATATATGCAATGGTTGAAAGATTATTAAGAGTAATGGTCGTCCTTCTAGTCTCAACTGCAACAACTGAGAGAACCTTTTTCAGATAAACTTGTCAAAACACGTTTATGGCATAAAATGGAAGATGACATTCTGCGAAGTTACATGATCATCTATATTGAGAAGGAATTGACAGCGACTATTAGCTGTCATGATATAATCAAAACTTTTATCAGGCCAAACATGACAAATTTTAAGTTAATAAAGATGTAATTATCGATCTAAGTCTCTTGTTCTTTAAATATATCATATACACAAAATGTGCTTCCAATAGTTAACGGAAGCCCAGGCCGACCGCCCCTGTAAACTGGTTCAACCAGCGCGTCCAACCAGGCTGTCGGGTGCGCCACCTGCCCCACGTCTGTTAGCGCAAAAAAAGGAATGCATGCATGAGTCAAACACGATCCAATGCATGCGCATAAATTTAGGAAAGATATGTGCGGCAGTTTCTACTTTTAAATCTTTTATTTCCTCCATAAATTTAGGATCGCTGCAACAACCATGCAGCTAGACGCGTAAGGACCATTTTATGATATATACTAAGACTAAATATGCTACACTGTGTAAATAATTATGCAATTCGATATACTGCGTAAAAATCTGTTACCAGCTGCATGCACACGAATTTATGATGAAAATAATGTGCAATGAAAGGAAATGAATTACACGCATAAAAACAAAAAATTGTATTTAATGTTTTATTTCCTTTATAAATATAAGATCCCTCCAACAGCCATGCAGCTAAACACATTAAATCTAGTTTATGATATATACTGATACAAATTATACTACATGGTGTAGGTATTTATGTAATTCGTTACACTGCGTAAAAAATCTGGCATGTTGTTCACTGGTGGACGCACCTCCGGGTTGGAGCGTAATAACCTTAAGTTTTGAGCATAAAATCCCTCAATTATAAGCGTATATACCGAGCCAATGTGAGAGGTTGATAGCTCTAGTAGGTTGTTATTACGATCCTATTTTTATGGCAGATCCGAAAAACATGGCAGCCGCATGCATGCAGTTATACAGATCTAAAAATTATGGCAAAATGCATGCATGAGTCAAACACGTTTCCTTGCATGCGCGTAAATTTAGGAAAGATATGTGTGACGGTTTCTATTTTAAATGCTTTATTTCCTCCATAAATTTAGGATCGCTGCAACAGCAATGGAGCTAAACTCGTAATTATTATTTTATGATATATAGTGATACTAAATATGCTACATTGTGTAGATAATTATGCAATTGGGTATACTGCGTAAAAATCTGTTAACAGCTGTATGCACACGAATTTATGATGGAAAGAATATGCAATAAAAGGAAATGAATTGCATGCATAGAAACAAAAAATCGCATTTAATGTTTTATTTCCTTCATAAATATAGGATCCCTCCAACAGTCATGCAGCTAAACGCATTAGAACTAATTTATGATGTATACTGAAACAAATTATACGACACGGTGTAGGTATTTATGCAATTCCTTACACTGTGTAAAAAACTGGCATGTTGTTCACTGGTGGACGCATATCCGGGTGAAGCGTAAAAACCTTAAGTTTTGAGCATAAAATCCCTCAATTATAAGCGTAAATACCGAGTCAATGAGAGGTTGATAGCTCTAGTAGGTTGTTATTACGATCCTATTTTTATGACAGATCCTAAAAACATGGCAGCCGCATGCATGCGGTTTCTATTTTTATACAGATCCAAAAATTATGGCAAAATCGTGGTAGTTTCCTTTGCATGCGCGCAAATTACGAACAGCATAAATTAAGGAATTGCCTTTCCAATGTGCATGCAGTAAACTGATATACGAACTCCGTGTTCAAGCATAAAATCGTACAGTTTTTAGCGTAAATAGTACATGTGGTAGGCATAAAACACAATAATCAAAAAAAAACTGCGCCGGATCGAAGGATGTCACGCGTGATCATCGATGCGCGCATCTCGCGCCTTCCGTGACGTCGCTCGCTCGAACATCGCGCCTCATGCGTCGCCGTCGCTACTCGCACGTTGACGGGCGTCGCTTGCTCGCCGGCCTTGGAAGTGCCGCCTCCTCGGAGCTTCGGGGACGCCGCCGCTTGCCCGCACAAGGGCCCCGCTGCGGATCGAGGAACCTCCGCCACCGCACGTCGAGGTAAAGGAGTTGCGGCCACCGGCCTGGGAACCGCCGCCACCGCACAAGGGCGCCGCCGCCGCTCGCCCTCTGTATCGGGGGCTGCCACCGCCGGCCTGGGAACCGCCGCCACCGCACAAGGGCGCTGCCGCCGCTCGCCCTCTGGATCGGGGGCCGCCACCGCCGGCCTGGGAACCGCCGCAACCGCATATCGAGGTCGAGGAGCCGCGGCCACCGCCGCGCGCACTATCGGGCAACCGCCGTCGCAAATGAATCGAGATGGGGCGTGAAAAACTGATCCTTAGCACTATGGATTTTCTTTTATAGACGTCTGGAACTGGTCCGGCTCGACCGGATTGCACTGTCTGGCCTGGGCTTCCAATAACTAAAGAAAGCACAGGGCTCCTAATATACAATCTATATATATATATATATATAATCCTATGGTACAAGTTTCCTTGATGAGCTTATTATCTAGGCTATATGTAATTCAGTATACGTCTGTGTATAGATATCTATACGCAATTCAGTATACATAGATATACGATTTGTTTTTTTTTTTTGCGTTCTAGCATTGATGAATTATTCGGCACCCTCTATGCAGTAAGGGTGGTCCGCCAGGGATTAGAGAGTAAAAACAATTAGTCTTCCGTCTAGTTTTTTGTTTGGCTCTTTAATCTAAAAGAGACTAAAAAGGATGAATAAACTTTAGTCCACAAAAAGCAGGCCTAAGCGGGCCTTAGCTTCACCAACGATCCAGATTTTATTTACCGCGAGACGTTTCAGACAGTGTGAGATGGAATCCGAGCCCGACGGATCGGCCACTCCACAGCGTTTCCGAAAATCCGCGTGGAGCCGGCACCGAACACTAGCGAACACGACGAGAGCGGAGAGCGCGCGCGTACGCTGTATGCACCTTCAACTCCTCGACGCATAAATCCGGCGGGTGCCCCCGCTCCATCGTTCACGCCTAACCAAACCTCACACAGCCACGGCGACGACGATAGGGATTAGGGACACAAGCTGTTCGATACGAACGACGAGGGATCGGAGGAGCCCGCGAGGTACGGGGAGGCCCAATGAAGCTACAGCGTGCGCAAGAAGGCGCCGGCGGCCACCTCCTCGCGAAGACCCCGTCGCGGCACGACGCGGAGCGGACGGTCACCAAGGGGTGCGCGACGTTCTGGGTCGGGGTGGAAGGGGAGGCCCCGCGGCGGGTGGCGGTGCCCGTGGCGCGCCTGGGCCACCCGCGAATGCTGGAGCTGCTCGGGGAGGCCAGGGAGGAGTACGGCTTCGCGCACCAGGGCGCCGTCGTCGTCCCGTGCGCCGTCGAGCGGTTCATGCGGGCGGTGGAGGCCTCGGCGTCGGCGGGGAACAGGCACGAGCACCACCCCCACGGACACCACCACCACTTTCGCCTGCCTCATATTCACATGGCCCGGTGCTTTAGGCCGTCGCACATCTTTGCTTAGGATTCACGTCGAGCGCGCGCGAGTAGCAAAAAGTTTTTCATTTTCCTTTTTGTTTGGAAGTGGCATGATTTCTGTTTTTTTTTCTTGTATAATCACGTGAATTTTGGTTTCGTGGTCCATCTGTGTTGAAGCCGTTTGCCCACAGATCACGAGTTGAGCACCACCCGTGCTAAGAATGTTGCACCCGTTATCATCAGTTTTTTTAAACGATTGATCTATACTTCCTATGTCCTGAAATGTAAAAGATGTCAAAATATTAAATATATTTTAAAAAATATGCTACACTGTTTGGATTTACAATCTACATTGTTGCTTTAAATTTTTAGAGTCCCAACTCATATATCATCCCTTTGGTAACCGCGGTTATAGTTGATCTAGTCTGTCTTGTTCAAGGGAATTTGGGTCAAACTCTTCGTGTTTTGATCGAAGACATAACACCATTATACTTGTAATCCTATTTTACACCATGTATATAACTAAGGGAGAGGGTCGGCACGTGAAACAATGTTGCCGTACCGTTCTCTCTCATACACGATTAGGCCTTCTTCATTTGTGTCGGAGATCGGAACGATTTCTAACCGGATTGTTTCTCTAATTTATATAAACTTTGATTAGCTGGAACAATTCCGGATGCAATTCAACACAAACGAACAAAGCCTTAACGAGATCCGATTCATCTACGCACCTACATAGTGAAGCAAAAATGTCGTCGTGGCTCTAACTCGCTGGCTCTGTGTGAAACTACCCACGTCCTATTACCGCCATAGACCAATCTCGAAGGTATATTGTTTACATAGCGCATCGGGCCGATGTAGGCTTTCATAGGGAGTATTATAGGTATCGTATTTTTCATATGGAAGCACAATTTACAGGTGAACTGACTAACTCAAACCTGGATTGAATTGTGAAAGAAAAGCCATTCCATCATTTGTATATTGGTTTTGGTGTTTGATGACCATCATAACCTATTAGACTAGCAAGTTTACTCGGTGTTTGATTGCAGAATCAACAGATTGAATTTAGAAGACCAAATGCAGAAACACGGCTCAAACTTAAAGAAAAAAGGCTTATTGAATGAGAAATGGACTTGGGGCCATTTCAATATATGGATAAGTACTAACAGGCACTAGAAACATTTTGGAACCCATTGAAACAGTTGGAAAGATCAGATTTAAGATTTGGAGTTTCAAGGGTCAATTTGAGCCAAGTCTGAGTATAAGAGATGAAAAAGGTTCAAAAGATCAAAAGGTCAAGACCTATGACTTAGATGTAAGACCTAAAATGGGTACAATATATATATATATATATATATATATATATATATATATATATATATATATATATATATATATATATATATCATAAAATAATAAAATAAAGAAATAGGAATAGGAGTATATATAATAGTATTGTGAGAATTTTTGAAGACCTTTGAAAATCTATTAGGACTCTCCCTCCTTATATTCAAATAATAATAGTAAGTTAATTAAGTGACCAATAAATAGATAAAGAAAGGTTAATCTCTTGATGATTTTGTGGTGATGCATTTTATGGAAAACATAAGCTTGACCCCCAATTTTAAAATAGAAACATAAAATAGAAAATAAGAAAGGAAATAATTAAGAAACCATTTATTCCTCCCATAAATAAATAATAAGGAAAAGAATAAATATTGTTATCACAAACAGTAAAGTTTAGATTCACATTAGTATTAATGTTGACGCTTGGAATTGGAAATTCAAAATAGGGATTTGAATTTGGTTTAAATGCTTCAAATTGGAAATAGGAATAGAAAAGAAAAAAAGAACAAATCTCGCGGTGGGCTGCTTCCTCCCTATCGGCCCAGTTGCTCTCCTCGGCCCAACCCAGCCCCGCGCGCGTGTGCACCGGATGTGTAACCGACGACTGGGCCGCATTCATCAGACAGCCCTTCCTTGCGTCCATTTTCGGCCACTGACTGTCCGCCGGGCCCCGCATGACAGCCCTCTATCCGGAATCCGTGTGTGTGATGGGTCCCTGCCTGATGGGCAGTCATTGCCAGCGCTCCCTTCCCCTCGCGATGTGACCGCACCGGTCGAACAGACATCGTCGTATCCACCGCCGCGAACCACGAGAGAGATCCGGTCGGGGCCGCAGCTCCTCGGGCCATAAAAGCCGACCGTCGTGACCCCCCTCGTCTCATCTGTCGGCGTCCACATCCATGCGCAGGCACCATAACCACCTTTGGTGCAAGCTCGGAGAAAAGAGAGCCGCCGCAGCTGGGGATCATCTACACCATCCCCGTGTCTCGAAAAATCGACCAGGGGTGTTCGCGGGTGCGTGCTGTGTGTGATCGTGGTGTTGCCACGGTCGGTGTACATCTGTGGTGACGGGAACTTCTCACTGGAAGACAGGAAATTGCCACCGAGCCACATTCCTCGTCGCTAGGGCTATGCGTGGCTTGATAGCCGGTAAGAAGACCCACCCTAGGTTCGCCTCACCCTCTACCACGTTTTGCGCTTGTCTATTGCTAAAGTAAGGCATTTGGCGCCTGGTGCACCCCGCTTCGCAGGCGGAGCGCCGCCGCGGGTAGAAGTCAGCGACACCGCCTAGGGTGCTCGGGGAGGGAGATGACCTGGTGCCCGCTCATCAGAAAATTAACGGCCAAGATTAGTGGATCGCATACCCCTTCGTAGATAGATGCACGACCGTCCGATACGGATCTGGCGCCCAAGACTCAAATTCCATTATTTTAAATCTGGGGCGTCCATCTCTGATCCAAGGGTGGTGAGGACGTACTGATTCATTTATAAGACCGAACTAATCTATGCCGTGAACTTTGGATCCAACGGTTGAGATCTATTGTTACCCCTTCGCCATGGCTATCTTACATATGAGCCCCCACGGTTTATACAAAACAACCCGCCGTCCACTCCTAAGAGATTACTCTTGCGTTTAAGTACTGATATTTATGATTGGGACCCTGCACTTTCTGATAATTATGTGCCTAGTTCAGAAGCTTAGGAAATTAGGGGAAATAATATAGAAAATGGTTTTTGTGTATAAAAAATAATATCCAGAACTTATTTCATTTTAACTCCTTTTTAATCCGTTCCAGTTGCATTAATTTTGTTTCAATATTGTATATCACCTAGTAACTCTGTTTAGTCATGAAACCTAGATCAAAATTATCCACTTGATTTATTCTATACTAGGTATTTAATAACTTCGGAAAATCGTAAATTGATAACTGTAGCTCCGAATTTAGTGATTCTCGAGCCCACGATCTTGTAGCAACCCATAGATTATTATTATACAATTTGTTCTTATATTTGGTGTGATGTTAATTTTGTCTATATCATGTTTGTTTGTATTGCTACGATTAGTAGTGAGGTCACAAGTCACCTGAAGATCATCCTAGTACTTGGAATCTCAAGTCCTAAGCAAGTTGTGTCCTTGATTACTTCTTTTTACCCAGTCATGTTCTTATTAATCGTAATGATCTGCATAGGTTAATTTTGATGGGACCCAATAGGTTACCCTAGTTTGACTATCTTTATGCCTTGTTTACCACTGAACTTTTGGGTAGTACTTGCTAGTGCTATATGTGAATTTGGGCATTGAGATACACATTATTCATGATCATACCTTATTATCAGTTTGTTAATTACTGTTCATGATAAGATCATTATGTTAATTAGAACATGGAGCGACCACCCGGGAAAATAGTGCTACCACAAGGGTGGTACGGGACGCCCTTGGCTGACTAATTAAGAAAGCTAGTGGAGGACTACCTTACCCGAAAGGGGCAAGGGCAGTAGGGGAGTGGTCAGTGTAGGGAGGCCCTTGGGTTAATTTTGCTGCGATGGCGGTCAGGCGAGGGGTCCCTGCATTGGAGCTTCCTAGAAACTGTAGCAGGTTTTCTGAAGCTAGTGGAACTTTGTAAAGGCCTCGTAGTGTTACCCTGCCTCGCCTCCTAGGTAGAGGTGTATGGGAGTCGCTATCCCTTGGCAGATGGGTAACATGACTTGTGGGTAGAAATGCGCAACCTCTGTAGAGTGTAAAACTGGTATATCAGTCGTGCTCACGGTCATGAGCAGCTCGGACCCTCACATGGTTAATTTATGGAACTAAATTCAATTTGTCATATGCATTGCATCATAGGTGTTGTTATCACTTTTGTTCTACTACTTAATTGGGTTGGTATTTACTTATACTTAGTAATTGCTAATAAAATTTTGATCAACTTTAAAAGCAATGCTCAACTCTAACCATCCTCTTTGGTAAGCCTTACACTTCACATAAGCTCCCACCTTTGGCGAGTTCATGCACATTATTCCCCACAACTTGTTGAGCGATGAACGTATATGAGCTCACTCTTGTTGTCTCACAACCCCCATAAGTCAAGAATAGGTACCATAGGATGAGGCACATGGAGGATGTTGTTATGTGTTCATGAGAGGTCTAGGTCGTTGTCTCCCAGTCAACTTTGGGTTGCTGGATCGTTGTCTCCTTATGATGTAATTATTTATTTATTTTCTACATAACTCCTATTTATAGTAAAGATGTGACATTCGTTCCTGCACCATTATTCATCATATGTGTGAGACTTGGTCCCAGCACACCTGGTGATTATGCTCGTGCCCAGGTCTTGGTGCCCCCGAAACCCAGGTGTGACACATAGAATAGTTTGATAGACTCAAGAGACATTTGTCTAGGTCATATAAGGGCCTAAGACACTTGCCAAATGAAGCCAGGAGAGAAAAACCTAAGATACAAAAACTTGGACTCTTGCAGGGTGCACCAGACCTCTAGCAACAGGTCTGGTGTGCATCGGACCAATCACCGGACCGAGCACATAGAGAGGTAGTTTTTGGACTTTGTTAGATTGGCACACCACTCGACTGGTATGCAGAAAGGTTGTTTTTGGGGTCCACATCAGCTGGCGCATTGGACCAGGTCCGGTGTGTAATAGACCAATAGTACAACCAACAAGCGGAAGCGGAAGATCCAACGGTCGGCTAATGTGGCACTGATGTGGCATGTCTGATGCACCACTGGACCAATTTAGTGCTCACTGATAGTTGACAACTTTAACCAATGGTTACTAACGAGACAGTGCAACAATTTGATGTTTGGTGCACCACCGGATCGGTTTGGTGTGACTAGGTTCAGAGCAGTTTTTGTAGTGGACTTCCAACAACTATGTGGGCACTAGGGATCTACAAATACAACCCCAACTAGTTGTTAGGACATCCAAGGGCTGAGAAATAATGGCTATAAGCTAGAGCAACATCTCCGACACCCCAAGTGATCCAAGTGCCTCAAATTGTGTATTGTGTTTAGAGATAACATCCATTTAATTAATAAGTGATAGAGCATGTGTGTTTGAGCGGCAAGAGAGGAGTTGTTGTGACCTTGAGCCTTGGAACTAAGCTCCCATTGAGAATTGTAAAGCGGGCAAGAGCCTCCAAGTTGTGGAGAGCTTCATAGAGACTATCTCACAATTGGGCAAAGTAAAAGGGCACTCAAGTTTGATCTTGGTGTTCACTTGAGTGAAGAAAGGGTTGAAAGAGATTCAGTCCTTAGTGGACTTTTCAATGGAGATGTAGGTTTCATTTGGAAATTGAACTCCGGTGAACAAATTGTCATGTACCTTTTTGTTCTTGCCTTGCGATTTGTTTTACTCCTTTTCTCCCTAAGTTCGTACTTGTTTTACACTTAATTTATATTTCATATTGTTGCTAAGTTTGTTTTTGCATTATATTTATTAGCAACAAATCGCGAGTATTGAATTTGGATTCATTCAGAGCTAACCCTGCTTGTTCTGATGCTTAAAGCTATAATTCTTAGATCAAGTTTGTTGTTTTGAGTTAAAATTTTAGGTCTCGACTATTCACCCCCCTCTATGTGACTTTCAATTGGTATTAGAGCCCAACACTTTATTTAGGGTCTAACAACCCAAAGTGATGTCGAAACAACCCAAGAAGAACAAGGTGGTCCCACCGAAGGATAATGAGAAGGATGAAGGATCCATCCACACGGGTAAAAGAAGACCCACAAGAAGGGTTTAAGGAAGCCCAAAAGAATGATCATAATCTTTGACGACGACACATCCATGTCAAGCTCAAGTAGCGAGGAGGAGACCATCTACCACAAGCGACAACATAAGAAATCAGTTAAATGTAATTATTCTCGCAAGTCATTTAATTACAATTTGCATTGCTTCCAATACCACTACCCCTCTACTATTGGTTTCACTTGGAAAACCCTTGCAATTTGATAGAACTAATTATTCCAAGTGGATATATAGTATGAGAGGACACTTGTACTCACTTGAAGTATGGATGGAGATACCGGATAGCAACGATGAAGACTACTCACAATTAGAAGTGGAACAAATAATTCACCGCAACACCCAAGCCTCCATGGTGCTCCTATCCTCCCTAAGCCAATAAGAGTATGATAAGGTTGATGGGTTGGAGAGCGCCAAGGAGATTTAGGACACACTCAAAGTGGCCCATGAAGGGACAAGGGTGATCTATAAGGCAAGGATCTAGCTTCCTAAGGGGTAGCTTGGGAGTTGGGAGGTTTGTCATGTTTGATGATGAAACTCCATAAGAAATGCACAATTCGCTCAAAAGGATCATCAATAACAAGCTATGGAGCCTCGAGAGCAAGAAGTGGAATGACCACGAAGTGGTCAAAAGGATGTAGCTGGCTTTCTTGGTAAGAAACACCACATTATGTACTCTAATCTGTGAAAGCCCTAGGAAGATTAACCTAGAGGAAGTACTTAGCAAGGTCATCAACCACGAGACCATGGAAGAGGAGATCAATTATGTCAAGAACCTCTCCAAAGGAATCATCATCACCACCAAGCCACATGAAATCGCCCTAAAAGCAATGAAGAAGCAAAAGGTGAAGGTGGTAGAAGAGGAACCATCAAGTGAGGATGAAGAGGAGGAATCAAGCCTTGATGATAAGGAAATGGAAATCTTCATTTGAAGCTTCAAGAAGATCGTGAAGGACCACAAGGTCAAGCAAGAAAAGACCTACAAATCAAGGTCCGAGTAGAGTTGCTACAACTGTGGTACGAGTGATCATTTTATCGCTAACTATCCATACACCAAGAATAATGACAGGGAAGAGAAAAAGGAAGAAAATAAAGAAAATAGAACTACTCCAAGAGTAAGTTCTTCAACAAGAAGAAATGTGATGAGGCGCACATTGAAAAGGAGTGGGATCCAATGATGAAAACTCCTCCAACGATAAAGGTGTCGCTATTCAACAAGTCTTCGCTCTTCCCCAAACTCAAACACACATACCTCATGGCAAAAGAGGGCAAGAATAAGGTAAAGCCCACTATAAGCCCCTCACCCAAATACAGTTTCTCAAGTGATGATTTTGATTTTGCTAGTAGCTCTAGTGACGATGAGGAAAAAATGGCTAAATATATAATGGCTTATATAAGAATGCAATTGGTAAATTTAAGAAACTCATTTTGGCCATTAATAAAAAATATGCTCTTCTTGGAAACATGAAGATTTTCTAGTAAATAAAAAACAAAAGAATTCCAAACATGAGAAGAATTTAGCTCATGAGAAAGAAAAATATAAAACTTCGACCAAAAAGCTAAATGATTGCAATGACAATATCATTTGTCTCAAATATGAAAATAGTGATATAAATAATGAGATCAAGTGCTTAAATGCTTCTCATTCATCTACATCCATTATCGAACATGTTTCTATTTGCACTAGATGTAAGGATGTCAAAATTGATGTTTGCATTGCTAATATTTCCATGATTGAGAGCTTGAAAGCTCAAGTCAAAATTGGAAATAAATATAAAAAGGTAAGAAGGAACTTGAGAACGAAAAGCTCAAGTATGCTAGAGATGGATATTTAAATAGGAGACGCCTAGTAATTAAGGATGGTGTTAGATTCCATTTTTTAGCAAAACTTATTTCAAAAAGAAAAGTTGGCCTAAATACAACTTTTAGAAAACATCTTCAATTGGTACTTATTTTACAAAGGGAGAGAAATATCCTTTTTTAGATTATAGGCCAAAATAAAATGACACTTTTCACAATGGGAAGAGATTTTCTTTCAAAATAAAAACAAATTGGTTTTGAGAAAAGTTTAGCAAAACAAAGGCAAAACGCAAAGTGGTTGCAATATGGTCCAAAAATGTTTAAGTAATAATGTATAACTTTCAAATATATATGTTCTATATTCTACTTTTGAGCATGCATACCTAGCAAACAAAGGTTTATGGTTTCATTTGGTTTGGTTGTGTTGGCCTCAATCACCAAAAAGGGGGAGATTTAAAGGGAGATGGGCATTAAGACATCTCTTTATTGGTTTTGGTGTTTGATGACCATGACAACATATTAGACTAACAAGTTTGCTAAGCGTTTGGTTGTAGAATCAACAGATTGTATTTAGAAGACCAAATACAGAAATACAACTCTGACTTAGATAAAAAGGGCTTATTGAGTGAAATGGATTTTGGGCCATTTCAATATTTGGATAAGTTCTAAAAGGCCATATGAACATTCTGGAACCCATTGGAACAATTAGAAAGATCATATTTAAGATTTGGAGTTCCAGGGGTCAACTTAAACCTAGTCTAAGGGAGAAAAAAGGTTAAGAAGATCAAATGGTTAGGACCTATAATAGTTGGATATACTCCAGAGACATTTGTCTAAGTTGTAAAGGTAACCAAGACATTAGCCTAATGAAGTCAAGAGAGATGAGACAAAGAAAGAAAAACTTGTACTATTGTAGAGGGCACCAGACTTGTGGCAACAGGTTCGGTATGCACTAGACCAGTCACCGGATCAGGCACATATATAGGTTGTTTCTAGGACTTCATCAGCTGGGTGCACCGGACTAGCCCGGTTTGCCACCAAACTTCCCTCTGGATGGGGCACACAGAGAGCTTGTTTTTGGTACTTTGACAACTGGTGCACCAGACCAGGTTTAGTGTGCAATAGACCAACAGTCTGAAGTGAAAGATCCAATGGTCGGCTGACATGGCGCTTATGTGGCAGATCCAATGTGGCAACAAACCGGTCCGGTGCTCAATAACAACTGACAATTTTAACCAATGACCATTGACGGAATTGTGCAATAGTTTGAGGTCCGGCGCACCATCGATCCAATCTTGTGTGACCAGGTTCTGACCAGTTTTTTGTAGTGGACTTCCAATGGCTATGTGGGCACTAGAGGCCTATAAATACGGCTCCAACCAGTTGTTAGGACATTCAAGAGCTGAGAAATAAATCCTACAAGCTAGAGTAACATCTCCAACACCTCAAGTGATCCAAGTGCCTCAAATTGTGTAATGTGCTTAGAGATAGCATCCATTTGAATGAGAGGTGATAGACAGGGGTGTAATCAGAACGAATACGGACGAATATCAATGAAATCATATTTGTTTTCATATTTTTATTCGGATTCGAATTCGAATACGGATAGCTTCGAATACGAATACAAATACGGATGTTCTCGAATACAAATACGGATAGTTGTGGGTTGAATATAAAACTAGTCGGACACGGATAGCATCGATAACGAATATTTTTGTCGGATATCGTGTAAGACACCATTCCACACATATCATAGTTGTAATCATTTAGCCTCTCCTTTAGTCCAAACATTTTTTAGGATTATATGTCAACATATGCTACGCCTCCATAAAATTCCATGAATTTCTAAGGCCATTTTGAGTATTATTAATTTCTTTATGTAGAAAATCCTTAAAATGAAATTAAATTCATAAAATATTCTAGCGTTGACTGGAAATTGCAAATAAGTTATAAAGACTAATAAATATTCTACAAGAATATAACATCAAGTACCCACATGAAAATGATAAAAGTGAAGTATTGTTTATGTGTGAAACTTAGATGTTTATGGTGGTTTCACATGTAACACACAAATAAATGGAAATAAAATGAAATAATTGTTGACATCTTGTGGAGTTTATGGTTCAAACATTTTTTAGGATGTTATATGGACATATGTTGCCCCTACACCAAATTTCATGAATTTTTAGACTATTTGTGTATTATTAATTTCTTTCTGCAAAAAATCATCAAAATACATTTAAATCCATAAAATATTCTAGTATCGCCTGAAAATTGCAAATAAGTTACCAAGACTAACGAACATTCCATAAAAAGATAACCTCAAGTCCCTACATGAAAATGATAAAGTGAAGTAAAGATTATGTTGAAACCTGGATACTTAAGCTGATTTCACATGCAACTCCAGCAACAAGTGAAAGTGAAATGAAAATAATCACTGACATCTTATGGAATTTATGACCCAAACAT
This sequence comes from Zea luxurians, assembly GCA_029449295.1. NCBI lineage: Eukaryota > Viridiplantae > Streptophyta > Magnoliopsida > Poales > Poaceae > Zea > Zea luxurians. The sequence continues at coordinate 36,000,196 of JAOPSE010000028.1, forward strand.
TTTTTAGAATTTTATGTGGACAAATGTTAACCTTCCGTCAAATTTTATGAATTTCTGAGGCTATTTGTGTATTATTAATTTCTTTCTAAAGAAAATCATCAAATGCAATTAAATTCATAAAATAATCTAGTGTCTACCGAAAATTGCAAACAAGTTACGAGGACCAATAAACATTCTATTAAAGATAATATTAAGTCCCTATATGAAAATGATAAAGTGAAGTATTGATTATGTTGAAACTTGGATACTTATGGTGATTTCACATGTAACTCACACAATAAGTGGAAGTGAAATGAAAGAATCCCTGGCGTATTATGAAATTTATGGTCCAAACATTTTTTAGAATTCTATGTGGACATAGGTTACCCCTCCATCAAATTTCATGAATTTTTAGGTTATTTGTGTATCATTATTTCCTTTCTGTAGAAAATCATCAAAATGCAATTAAATCCATAAAATATTATAATGTCGACCAAAAATGGAAAATAAGTTACCAAAACTAATAAATATCATATAAGAAAATAACCTCAAGTCTCCATGTGAAAATGATAAAGTGAAGTGTTGATTATGTTAAAATTTGGATACTTAAGGTGATTTCACATGCAAATCACGTAATAAGTGAAAGTGAATTAAAAGAAACACTGGCAATCTCTGGATTTTATGGCCCAAACATTTTTAGGATGCTATATGGGCATATATTGCCCCTCCGTCGAATTTAATGAATTTCTGAGACTATCTGTGTATTATTATTATTATTATTTCTACAGAAAATTATCAAAATACAATTAAATTCATAAAATATTCCACTGTCGACCGAAAATTGCAAATAGGTTACCAGGACCAATAAACATTATATAAGAACATAATCTCAAGTCCCCATATGAAAATGATAAAGTGAAGTAAAGATTATGTTGAAACTTGGATACTTAAGTTGATTTCACGTGCAACTCGCGGAACAAGTGGAAGTGAAATGAAAAGAATCACCGGCATCTTATAGACTTTATGGCCCAAATATTTTTTTAGAATTTTATGTGTACAAATGTTAACCCTCCATCAAATTTTATGTACTTATGAGGCTATTTGTGTATTATTAATTTCTTTCTAAAGAAAATTGTCAAAATGCAATTAAATTCATAAAATAATCTAGTATCTACCAAAAATTGTAAATAAGTTACTAGGACCAATAAACATTCTATTAAAGAAAATATTAAGTCCATATGTGAAAATGATAAAGTGAAGTATTGATTATGTTAAAACTTGGATACTTATGGTGATTTCACATGTAACCCACACAATAAGTGGAAGTGAGATGAAAGAATCCCTGGCACATTATAAAATTTATGGTCCAAACATTTTTTAGAATTCTATGTGGACATATGTTACCCCTTCGTCAAATTTCATGAATTTTTTAGGCTATTTGTGTATTACTATTTTCTTTTTTATTGAAAATCATCAAAATGCAATTAAATCCATAAAATATTTTAATGTAGACCGAAAATGGCAAATAAGTTACCAAAACTAATAAATATCATATAAGAAGAAAACCTCAAGTCCCCATGTGAAAATGATAAAGTGAAGTATTGATTATGTTAAAATTTGGATACTTAAGGTGATTTCACATGTAACTCACGCAACAAGTAAAACTAAATTGAAAGAAACACTAGCAATCTTTGGATTTATTGTCCAAACATTTTTGAGGATGCTATATGGCATATATTTCCCCTCCGTCAAATTTCATGAATTTCTGGGACTATTTGTGTATTATTATTATTTTTTCTACAGAAAATTATCAAAATGCAATTAAATTCATAAAATATTCCACTGTCGACCTAAAATTGCAAATAGGTTACCAGGACCAATAAACATTATATAAGAACATAACCTCAAGTCTCCATATGAATATGATAAAGCGAAGTATTGGTTATGTTGAAACCTGGATATTTAGAACGATTTCACATGTAACTATCTGAATATCCGAAATATGAAATCTGGTAAGATATCTGGGAAGATGTCCGGATATCTGAAATCTGAATTCTGGACAGATATCCGAGAAGATATCCGGGTATCCGAAATCCGACGGATATCAGTCATCTCATATCCGTATCCGATATCTGAACTGTACTATCTGAATCCGAAATCCGAAAATTATGCGGATATCCGAAAAAACTATCCAGACAGATAATTAGCCTATTTAGACGGTCGGATACTCGGATAATATCCTTACCGTTTACACCCCTAGTGATAGAGCACTTGTGTTTGAGCAGTAAGAGAGTAGTTGTTCTGACCTTGAGCCTTAGAGGTAAGCTCCCATTGAGCATTGTAAAGTGGACAAGAGCTTTTAAGTTGTGGAGAGCCTTGCGGAGACTCTGTCTCATAAAAGTGAAAGTGGACTCAAGTTGATCTTGGTGATCACTTGAGTGAAGAAAGGGTTAAAAGAGATCCAGTCCTTAGTGGACTCGTCAACGAAGACGTAGGTTTCGTTCGGAAACCAAACTCCAGTAAACAAATTGTCGTGCCTCTTTTTTGTTCTTGCCTTGTGATTTGTGTTACTCCGTTCGTCCCTAAGTCCATACTTGTTTTACACTTAAGTTATATTTCATATTGTTGCTAAGTTCATTTTTGCACTATATGTGTTAGCAATATATCACAAGTATTGAACATTTAAAGTTATCATTCTCAGATCAAGTTTGTTGTTTGCTTTAAAATTTCATGTTTCGCCTATTCACCCTCCTCTACACAACTTTTAGTAAATATCTTAGAAATATAGTTCAAAATCTAAATTAGTAGTATAACCCTACTTGACAGCCGCTAAATATGGTGTTTGGTTCCCCTTGGATTTTAAGAAATTGGATACTTCACAAAATCCAATACAAATCTCATTTATACTTATGGAAAGATTGTAAGATTCTGGCACAAATTTCAATATAAATTCTAGGAGTTGTTTGGCTAATATCAAGATTTTAGAATAAGATTGTAAAATAAGACATGAACCAAACATGACCAGAAACTCTAGGGATAGACCAGAAGGTGGGCCAGCCACTCGGTCGGCTCGATGGGTTTGGCCATGTGTTCTTTTCTTATCCTCTTGCAAGTACACTATTCCTATTTTTGTATCCATTTAGAATTAAACTTAGTTTCGTGGAAGGCTAAGCATAAGACCACTGTTAGACCCCTGGTAACTACGTGACAGGTCCACTGAAGTTTAGTCATGTCACATCAAATGTTCTAATATTAATTACGGGTATTAAATATAGTCTAATTTACAAAACTAATTACACAGACAATGACTAAACAACGAGATTTATTAAGCCTAATTAACCCATAATTTTAGCAAATGTTTACTATAGCATGACACAGGCGAACCATGAACTAATTAGCCTCAGTAGGTTTGTCTTGTCGTTTGGTCCTTAATTGTGTAGCTAGTTTTGTAACGTAACTGGTATTTAAAGATTCGACAAGACATAGGCCAAATACCCCGTAAATGTGAGCGAGCGGAGCAGGCCAGGAACACATGATTGTGTCACCTCCAACCAATGAACCCGTGCATTTAGGGCGTGCTTGGTTTAATGCCCGAAAACTTGTTCTGGCCAGACAATAGTTCTTTATGATTTTGATCGCCAAATTCTTGCCATGATGAAAACCTGCCGGCAAGACAGCTAGCAACCAAACGCGCCCTTGATGTCGATCACGTTTTCCCCTCGACCAAAGGCCACAAATTTATCCGGCCAGAAAAGAGGTTAGGCATCCATGTTCATGAACAGGTTTGAACACTGTTGCACTTACACGTCGTCTTGCAAGACCCTGGACCCTGGTGGCTGGTGGTCTGGTAGTGGCACCGGCCATTGTTCCGCGTCTACCATCCTTGGGCTACTATGCTTCCCACTTGTATAAAAGTCGGAAAACAGCAGGCAAGGTCATGGTTCATCGCTTGCACTACTTGTCTACTTGCTTTCTCGTACGCCCTACGCGTCCTCCTCCTGCGTGCTCTATCGGCCTCTAACGTCGCTGTCGGATAAGAGCCGAGCGGCAAGGCCAACCAACTGGCCGCCTCTGTGCTGTCCGGTGATCTTGCAGCGTAAAAGCTGCCTCGACGCAAACGGAAAAACACTCAGACGACGGTTCATCAAATCGTCTCAGCGAAAGCAGATTTATTTGAGTCACTAGGATGATGACACCGGCCAAAAGCCGAGCAGATGCTTTGCTTTGCTTGTGTCCGAGGTGAAGAGCTTTTGGTAAAACAGATGGTGTGCTACTCGGACTTCGATCGATGATGACTTTCTAGGCCACCCTCTGTTTTCTGAGCCGCTGAAGTGCAGCGAGCCAGGGTCAGGATCGGCAAAGGAGTGTCGTGACGTCATCTAATAAACCGGTAATCTGAAACCATGAACATGTATACTACTTCCGATCCGAGACCCTGGTGTAGTGTAGAAGGTTCCTTCTGTTGACTACGCAGTTTAACTTCGTGGCTGCTGCGCGCCATTGTCAAAGCGCGCGGAGCGGACCATTGAACTGAGTTAGGGAGTGTTTGAATGCATTAGAGATAATAATTATTGTCTAAAATTACCTAAAGACATCTAAACATTATTTCTAGTAAATTAGCTAACAGTTAGCTAACTATTTATTAGCTAGCTAATTATGCTAGTATTTTTTAACTAGATAAATATTAACTCTAGTGCATTCAAACACCCTTTATTATTTGCGGCCTATATGAACGACAGCACAGGCTTTCTTGTTTAGTGGGGGCACGAAGGATGAGAACAGAGAAGACTGGACCATGAACTGCTCAGGTTTTTATTTTTATTTATTTGTTTCCATTTTGACCAAAAGTCACCTTTTACAATTAACCTGCCAAAAATGGTCAAAACGGTACCAGCAATAGATCCAACGCACTCCGCCGTCTGCCAGGTCAGTACGGACCACCATCAGTTTTTATTTACTATAACGCTTTAGTATAGTCTTTACTATCACCATACAGCCACTTCAGTATTATCTCACATTTTCTTTTACAAACCCTTATTTAAAATGGAACATGCCATTTTTTTAAATCATCCGATCACATAAATAATAAAAAAAATACATAATTCAAACGATATAAATAATTAAATAAAGATGTATAATAATTATTATTATAATTATAATTACATGGTTCATTAAAAATGATACAGTAGTGCTTCTCATCCTCCTCCTACACATCTTCCTTATTTTCTTTCTCATCTAGTTTGAATTGCTTCAAATTTTTTACGACCAACATGTGGATTCTTTTCATTTAATCGTCCATGTCAGCATTACAATGATCCAATAAATCGGTAAAGTGCTCAAATAATCTTGAATAAGGTGTCCTCTAGCTGGTCATATTATTTTGATTTCCATTTGTTATTTCAATGCAAAAGGATGAAAGAAATATTGTCTTTCCAGAAAGAAAAACCAGGGGTTTTTTATCTTCAATATTCCTTTTTGGGGTTCTATATCTCTAATCGAAGAAATTGACTTCATATGGGCATTTTACTGGCAGCTACAGTGATAGCTGTTCTAGCTACAGTTTCGGATACTCCGCTCATTTCATAAAGTATTCGACCTGGTTTAACAACGGCTACCCAATATTCGGGGGATCCCTTTCCCGAGGGATAGGGTCAAAATTGAAATAAGTCGTTATGATTCCAGCAAAGGTCGTATAATTTATAGACTTCCCCATAAGGATTCCAAGCGTACCGAAGACTCGAAGGATACTGAAGATTTGAAGGATACCAAAGATTTAAAGGATTAGGTTTTTCCGGGGTAATAACTTCCAAGTTTCAAAATTTAAGTGAAGAGACTTATTTTTTCCAAAAGAATAGGTTCATAGTTTAAGAAAGGAATACCCACTCTGAGCACAGCTGTTGCCTCAAAGCTACAACCTGCTCAGTCAGGGATTCTGCTATCTTTAAATGGTAGCTTTAGTATTGAGATGCAGAATGGGACACCCCTGCAAGTCTACTACGTCAAATTTTCTTTTTCTCATTCTATTTCAGAGTATCCATTCATTCGATACTCATCTGCTTCCAGTTCGACTTTCTGTAATCGAATACGAGCTTTTTCGAGTTGTTCAAGGGTCCCTTTACGCAATTCTTCCGAATTTCGAATAGTACTTAAAATCCTCTGTTTTCGATTATCTAATAAATCTCGTTGTTGGCAAATTTTCTTTGTGTCGTGCTCTTGTCGTACCACGACGAATACGTCGTGTTGGTCTGATACTATTCGATGATGTGAAGCTATAATCATTGTTCATGTTGTGATGGGATCGTTTTTTCCCATCACTAGAGTCATCGTTACTGTGACGCGCACATCACATGGGTTGATGGCCAAGAGCACACCATATGTACTCCAACTTAAGTTTGTTTTATCGAGCTTGTTGTGGAAGCTCTCCTTTGCCGCTTTGAGAAGCATAACATTATTTGATATGCTCAGTTAGACTTAGACAATCAGTTGTAGATGTCGTTGAAGAGGGTGACCTTATGGCTGCTCTTGGACCATCGATCCTTTAGTTGTCTGGGGGTACGATGGCGATGAGGTTCGGTGGTGTAGTTGCACCACGCGTGGATCTATAATATTATGAACTCAAAAAATTGTTCTCCACTCAAAAAATGCGTCCAACTTATAAAATTATATATGTACTTCCAGTCTTTCGTCCCTTTATTGTTACGATGCACTAGAGTTTGTGGACTGTTTGAAGGCAGCATCAATGTGGCTACATGAAGGCACTATCGTGCATGTGCAAGAATGAATAGGAGCATGAGCACCATGTGGGAAAAGCACAGTACATGAGAGTGGAATGGAGGAGGAGCACCATACGATCCATAATGATGAGCACCATATGGACATCCATACGAGTATGTAGGAGGGTACGAATAAGCGAAAGGCTGAGGAGGAACATCAATGATAGGAGCTTTAGTGGTAGGAGGAAGAGCGTCTATCTTAGGAGGTTCAGTGGTAAGAGGAGCATCAACGATATGGGTATGAAGGAGGAGGATAGGGATACGAAAATAGAGGTTATGGAATCAAGGAATGGGGACGAGCATGAACGTCCTCCTGTTTATGATGGACAGGAGAAGTATCATTGAAGAAGACATGTATCACACCTGCAGGGGTCTCGAGATGTTATGAAGATTGCTTAATGAACAAGTTGATGAACGTATCAATGTTCGAACTCCACCTTGGATCTATATCAAAACAGATTGAAAGAATGCAAATAGAGAGGGCTTATGGATTAGAGAGTAAGAGATGTGAATAAACCCAAGCACCTCCCTCTATTTATAAGGTGGATTCAGAAAACTTTTTAAAAATCTAAACGATTGAAATAACGATGACAAATCAAGAGTCGCCACATCAACACCAAACAATCGGTACCTGCCAAATCTTGTGGTACCGACCTGGACTCCAACACAACGATGGATACCAACCAATCGGTACCGATTGGTATCGTCCCAACGTGGTCGGTACCGACCACGTCGACCGACCGGCAAGCCCACTGGTCAGCCCATCGATTAGCCGATCAAATCGCTTGCCGATTGGAGCGTGGTGGACGGTACCGACCACATGCCAAGTCACATCGGAAATTACTAAGAACCAACGTTGGTCTAGCCTAAGAAAAGATCTAGCGAATTCAAATAACCAACTTATAGTATAACCTCATAAGAGTAATGTTAATAATATAGTCCATTGTAAGAATCTTGGAGCCTACCTTGGTATATTAGTTAGCTCTTTACTATTAATACATTGTCCACCTATCTCTCTCATAAAGTTTTTTTAGTTATTATGTCTAAGACAGCTATAAGTTTACATACCGCCTTTTCTCTCTTCGTCTCATCATTCAAGCTGCATACATCATGTTAATATGTTATTGTACTTGCTCTAACCTATTTCAAACACCTAAGTCATGCAAAACTATTAGCCGGCTTCTTCCATCCATTGCAGCTTACGGAAAAAAAATTATCCAAACGGGACCCAAGAGGACTTCGTATCTGCTGGAGATAACCAGCGAGGATCCTTGGATTGCTGGATGCCTTAACCTCGCCTGGCCTGGCTGAGCAAGCTAAAACCTGTCTGCACATGTTACAAGACAAGCTAGCCAGGATCCGAACACTTGCTCAGTTCTGTTTTCTTGCTGGGCATGGTAGTACATTGCCAGCAAGACATCGAAGCAAGGCCCCAAATGTCTTCCGAAACCACGTAGACAGTAACGTCTGCGGGGCTGGACGAGAACTCAAGATGCAAATCAACCTACTGTATTTATTGCTTAACGAAACAATGAGTAAACATGGACATTCGCGGACGAGAGGTAAAATTGCCAGCGTCATTTCCACCAAATACGGGAACCATGCATTTGTATTTGTCACAGAAAGCCCAGATGATGATGTCAATTCAAACTAATACTTACTTAGTTACTTGTTACAGTAACATACACTTCTTATGCTACTACCAAAGCATTACCATGTATTTACATCGATGGTGGATTCATTCACCCACGCCATATGCATCACAGGTTTTGCCGATGAAGAGGATTTCAGCGAAAGCTAGCAACAGTACTAGTGTACCGTCTCCAGTTTCTCATCCAACAACTACACTAAATTTTTGACAAGAGGAGTTCATTTGCTAATTACCACACGAAAATTTTGAAGGTAAAGAAAGACAGAGGAACGAGAAACCAGCCTGCTATGTTCAAAAGCAACGGTTCCTCTGATCGGCCGCCGCCGAGGCGAAGCAGTATGCAATGCGGCCATGCCGCGGCCTCCAATGTCATGGCCACCCGGTCACTCCTTAATCCGGAGCCAGCGTCCGAGCTGCGACGGGTTGACGACGCCGGGGATGCGGGCCCCGCCCGTCATAAGCAGGCGCGAAACGTCCGCGTAGCGCCTGCTCGGCTCCGGAGCGGGGGTTGGGGCGGGGGAGGGGGCGGCGGGATCCTTCTCCTTTAGGCGGGGTGGCTCGAGCCTCCGCTCGCCGAGGAGCGTGCCGCACCGCAGGAACTCGTGCGCCAAATACCCTGCCAGCAGCTTGTTGCCGTTGCCCCCGACCTTGGCCCCCGGTTGAGGGAGCGGCGGCTTGGCGCCAAACCTCACCGCCGGGCGATCCAGCTTGACGCCACGCGGGTCGGGCCTAGCGAACGGCGGCGGTTGCCGCTGGAGCGGGGCTGCCTGCTCCGTCGGCGACACTGAGGGATAGGGGCAATAGTCGCGCTCCTTCCGCTTCCCGAGGAAGCCATCGCCACGTGGCGCTTGCATCTCCGCGTGGATCCACAGCTCGACCTCGACGGCCCGGACGCGCCTGCTTGCTATGCCAGAGACGGAATCGCCCGACCGCGACTGGTGGGACACGAAAATGGACAAATGGTACAAGGGGAAAAAAGGAAGCGGTTGAGGCCGAGAAAGGGAGGAATGAAGGCGTGGGGCGTGGCCGCGTGGGTCCCGCTGGGGCTGGGGGCCAGTTCCGTAATTTAAACGAAACGGAATCGCGTGGGAGGGGGACGAGAGGCGAACAGGCGGGTGGTGCGGCCTCTGCCCGCTGGGAAGGGGATCGGAGAATGAATGGGGATTGAAGCGGGTGCAGGGGGCGGGGAAGGGCAGCGGGTGGTTGTATATATAGGCAGTCGGGTTATCTCCGCCCATTGCATTTGCTATAAATAACAAATCTACCATCGCGTTCTGGATGAGTCTGGACCTGTCCGGCAGAGGTGCAGGGGTACTCGATGGTTATTGGGGCTTATGGTCGAGTAGTCAGGGTAGAATCGTCATTATATCTAGCAGGTTATTTATGGGTGTTTAGTTTCACTCACTAAAGTTTATTACATGTAGTGAATGTTTAATTCATATTTATGAATATAAAATTAGTATAATTATAAAACTAATTACACGTATAACAAATAAAATATAAGACAAATTTATTAAACCTAATTAAATCTTTATTTAATACATGATATTTAAATATTAGATGTAACACTAGTTAAACTTCAAACACCTTGTTAAGGTCTTGTTCGTTTGTAAGAGATTTGGAGGGGATTGGATGAATTAAATTATTTCATATTCAAAATTAAATATGAAGGGACTCGATCACCTCCAATCCACTTAAACCACTCCAAACCGAACATGGCCTAATTGAGCTCTTGTAATAAATAAAAGGGCCTTTTGTCAAAATTGAATAAGATTATGTGTGTGATTTAACTTTTTGGTGTGGCTTTTGTCCCAAAAATGAAAAAACTAAACCAAATGCTTCAATCCAGTCAATAACTTCCTTTTAAAAAGCCGACTTTCTTGCACTGCAAAATTGACCTATAAAACAACTTTTTGCAGCTTTCAGACGGAAGAACTTGAAAATGTATATAGAAGAGCTTTTAGCGGCTTTTAGCAGTTTTTACCAAACGACTTTTAATTTTTTATAGCTCACAATGCACAACAACTTTTTCACAGCTCAAAGCCCATAAAAGGTTTTTTCATAGCCATAGTGCGACCAAATAAACCCTAAGAACAACTACAAGCCAACTTATTGAACTTAGGTCTAAAACTAGGGAGCCAGCTTAAGATTATTCTTGCAAGCAGCGACTACAACTTCGCGGGTTAAACTCACCCACAGGCAACCTAATACCTCACTACCATTGTTACCTAGGTCTAGCAATTCTACTTGTGGGTACAATATCTAACGAGTGGTATAAGAGCGTGTTTGGTTCCACCACAACTAAGAGGGTGTTTGGTTCCACCCAATTAGGCATTGTTTGGATACTCTCGTATTCACCTCAATTCACATGTATTGAAGTGGAATGTGTTGTAAATTAGTTTAAGTTTTCCAATCCACCTCAATACACATGGATTAAGGTGAATACGAGAGTATCCAAATCTCTACTATATTAAAGCACCAGTTTCGACGGTCATCCCGCGTCATATTTTTATAAATAACCCCTTCTATTGTTTGAAATGGCTCACAAGGCACATTCTCTTCACATCAATCGCATCTAACCCAATTCATCTATCCTCTCTCGTCCTCAACGAATCCACGCCCACACGGCGCGCGAGCGCCTCAGTCACCCACACAATGACACAAACCTACAGACGCTATGTCTTCCATTCATAACAACGACCGACACGGCAAGTGGGCCCGCGCCAAATGCACCGCGACAGGAACCCAACAACCCATGCATGTCGCTCCGTAGGGGACGAGGAAAGCGGTTTCAACAGACCCACACACGCCGCGTCTTCCATACATAGAAATGCGGGGAAAGCAATTTCAATAGTTGCTGGGTGGAGCCGTTTTACTCATCCTAATCCGCCCACCAACCTAGCTACAAAAAGTGGTACCGAGGCCCCTCAAGCGATAACGGTGGTGGATCTGCTTGCCGCCGGTGCCCTGACGCTCTCTAGCTACTCCGACTCGCCTACGTCCTCCAAGATACGCACGTATGTACATCTGAGTTTCTAGCTCACTTACTCCATGGACATCTTCACAGGCCTGTCCACCGAGTTCGTGTCACGTTCGTGGGACCTAATGGAGACCGACGCTGCCAAGATGGAGGGCATCGACGGCAAGTCACCAACCTTAGGCACGACGATGGGTATTGGCGGCAAGGCGCCAACCTTTATCATGACGTCGGGCATTGGTGGCAGCGTCACATTTGGAATGTCGGTGGGTACTACAGTAGACATAGGGGCAGCGTGGCAGTATTCGGCACCACATGGATCTATGGCACGATGCTGAGAGCACCTAGAGGGGGGGTGAATAGGTGATCCTGTGAAACTTGAAAACTTAATGCCACAAAACTTGGTTAGGCGTTAGCACAATAATGCCAAGTGGCTAGAGAGGAGTCTCAACAAAACACAATAACCACAAGAGATCAACACAGAGATGGCACAGTGGTTTATCCCGTGGTTCGGCCAAGACCAACGCTTGCTTACTCCACGTTGTGGTGTCCCAACGGACGAGGGTTGCAATCAACCCCTCTCAAGCGGTCCAAAGACCCACTTGAATACCACGGTGTTTTGCTTTGCTTTTCTATATCCCGTTCGCGAGGAATCTCCACAACTTGGAGTCTCTCGCCCTTACACTTGAAGTTCACAAAGAAGCACGGAGTAAGGGAGGGATGAGCAACGCACACAAGACACAAAATTAGAATGTCAACACGCACACAAGTCGCAACAAGAGCTCGCAACACAACCCAACGAGTTCACAACTCAACTAGAGCTCTAGATGCTATCACGAAGAAACAAATGCGCGAAATCGAAGTCTTGGTGCTTAGGAATGCTTAGAGTATGCTTGATGTCCTCCTCCATGCGCCTAGGGGTCCCTTTTATAGCCCCAAGGCAGCTAGGAGTCGTTGAGAGCATTCAAGGAAGGCAGATCTTGCCTTCTGTCGCCTGGCGCACCGGACAGTCTGGTGCACCACCGGACACTGTCCGGTGCGGATATCCTTCCTTATTTGGCGAAGCCGACCGTTGAAGTTTGAGAGCCGTTGGCGCACCGGACAGTCCGGTGCTCCAATGTGACCGTTGGCTCAGCCACGCGTCACGCGTGGAATGCTCGGCCGACCGTTGCCCCGGCTGACCGTTGGCTCACCGGACAGTCTGGTGCACCACCGGACAGTCCGGTGAATTATAGCCATACGCCTTTAATCATCTCCCGAGAGCGATGAGTTCGCCTGTGAACGGCTCACCGAACAGTCCGGTGATTTATAGCCGTACACCGCCGTCGAACTCCCGAGAGCAGCAAGATCGCCAGAGCCAGCCTGGCGCACCGGACACTGTCCGGTGCACCACCGGACAGTCCGGTGCACCTAGACTGCGCAGACTTTGGCTGATCAGAGCCATCTCATTTCCAATTCAATTTTTCCTGTTTCCAGCACTTAGACACAATACATTAGTCCATAAAACAATGTACTAAGTCTAGAAACATACCTTTTGACATGATTTGCACTTTGTCCACCACTTTGCATAGATTAACACAAAAGCACTTGTGTTGGCACTCAATCACCAAAATACTTAGAAATGGCCCAAGGGCACATTTCCCTTTCAATCTCCCCCTTTTTGGTGATTTATGCCAACACAACATAAAGCAACTAGAACAAGTGCAATGTCAATGCAAATGAAAACTCAAAGTTGTTTTGATTCAAATTTGGCATATATGGATCATACTTTGCCACCACTTGGTTTGTTTTTGCAAATCAACCTCAATTTCCTATCTCTAAGTCAAACACACTTGTAGAGACATAAAGAGAGTTGTTCCAATAGAAATTGATCACAGTATCAAAAACTCCCCCTATTTCCCATAATCAATCATTCTCCCCACAAGAGAACAACTTGACAAAAAGAGCCAATAAGAGTATTTTGACAAAAACAAAAGCTCTATTCTACTATTTTCAAAATTTCTCAAGTGGTAGCTGATCCATTTATTGCTTTCGCCTTTATTTTCTCCCCCTTTGGCATCAAGCACCAAAACGGGATCAATCTTGGCCCTTAAACCCCATTGCCTCACCAAAATCTTCAAATAAGAATACAAAGGCAATAGGAGTACATGAGATGAACTTGGAATAAGTTACCCTCTCATCGGAGTGCAGTGGAGGTCTTTCATGGTCCAAGTCCACCTTTTCCCTTTCAAACTTCCTTTGAGACTAAATCAAGCAAACTCAAGCACACGGTTAGTCTCAAAGGGTCAAGTTGTAGCACAACTCCCCCTAAATATGTGCATCACTTGCAAAAGGACTTGTGAGGTCTGGGGAGTGTTTGTACAACTTGAGCACCACAAGTAAACAACAAAATGCATAAGGAACATGGTCAAAGGCATAAACACATGTATGCTATAAATCAATCCAAGTTCCGCGAATCTAAGACATTTAGCTCACTACGCAGCCTGCAATAGGTCTTCTCATCTAAAGGCTTGGTAAAGATATCGGCTAGCTGGTTCTCGGTGCTAACATAAAACACTTCGATATCTCCCTTTTGCTGGTGGTCTCTCAAAAAGTGATGCCGGATGTCAATGTGCTTTGTGCGGCTGTGCTCAACAGGATTGTCCGCTATGTGGATAGCACTCTCATTGTCACATAGGAGTGGGACTTTGCTCAGATTGTAGCCAAAGTCCTGGAGGGTTTGCCTCATCCAAAGTAGTTGCACGCAACACTGTCCTGCGGCAACATACTCGGCCTCAGCGATGGATAGGGCAACAGAAGTTTGTTTCTTGGAGTTCCACGACACCAAGGACCTTCCTAAGAAATGGCACGTCCCTGATGTACTCTTCCTATCGACCTTACATCCAGCATAGTCGGAATCTGAATATCCAATCAAGTCAAAGGTAGACCCCTTTGGATACCAGATCCCGAAGCAAGGCGTAGCGACTAAATATCTAAGGATTCGCTTCACGGCCACAAGGTGACACTCCCTTGGATCAGATTGAAATCTAGCACACATGCATACGCTAAGCATAATATCCGGTCTACTAGCACATAAGTAAAGAAAAGAACCTATCATGGACCGGTATGCTTTTTGATCAACGGACTTACCTCCTTTGTTGAGGTCGGTGTGTCCGTCGGTTCCCATCAGAGTCTTTGCAGGCTTGGTGTCCTTCATCCCAAACCGCTTTAGCAAGTCTTGTGTGTACTTCGTTTGGGAGATGAAGGTGCCATCCTTGAGTTGCTTCACTTGGAACCCAAGGAAGTAGTTCAACTCGCCCATCATCGACATCTCGAATTTCTGTGTCATCACCCTGCTAAACTCTTCACAAGACTTTTGATTAGTAGAACCAAATATTATGTCATCGACATAAATTTGGCACACAAAAAGATCACCATCGCACGTCTTAGTGAAAAGAGTTGGATCAGCTTTCCCAACCTTGAAAGCATTAGTAATTAAAAAGTCTCTAAGGCATTCATACCATGCTCTTGGGGCTTGCTTAAGTCCATAGAGCGCCTTAGAGAGCTTACACACGTGGTCGGGGTACCATTTATCCTCGAAGCCAGGGGGTTGCTCCACGTACACCTCCTCCTTGAGTGGCCCGTTGAGGAAAGCGCTCTTCACGTCCATTTGGTACAACCTTAAAGAATGGTGAGCGGCATATGCTAGCAAGATACGAATGGACTCTAGCCTAGCCACAGGAGCAAAAGTCTCCTCAAAGTCCAAACCTGCGACTTGGGCATAACCTTTTGCCACAAGTCGAGCCTTGTTCCTCGTCACCACCCCGTGCTCGTCCTGTTTGTTGCGAAACACCCACTTGGTTCCCACAACGTTTTGCTTGGGACAAGGCACCAGTGTCCAAACTTCATTCCTTTTGAAATTGTTGAGCTCCTCCTGCATGGCCAACACCCAGTCCAGATCTAGCAAGGCCTCTTCTACCCTGAAAGGCTCAATCAAAGAGACAAAAGAGTAATGCTCACAAAAATTAACTAATCTTGAATGAGTAGTTACTCCCTTGCTAATGTCACCCAATATTTGGTCGACGGGATGATTCCTCTGAATCGTCGCTCGAACTTGGGTTGGAGGTGCCGGTTGTGCTTCTTCCTCTTCAACTTGGACATCCTGTGCTCCCCCTTGATCACACGCCTCCACTTGAGGTACCTGTTCGTCATCTTGGGTTGGAGGATGCACCATTGTTGAGGAAGAAGGTTGATCTTGCTCCTTTTGTTCCAGTGGCCTCACATCTCCAATCGCCATGGTGCGCATTGCGGCCGTTGGAACGTCTTCTTCATCTACATCATCAAGATCAACAACTTGCTCTCTTGGAGAGCCATTAGTCTCATCATATACAACATCGCTAGAGACTTCAACCAAACCCGATGATTTGTTGAAGACCCTATGCGCCTTTGTATTTGAGTCATAACCTAATAAAAACCCTTCTACAACTTTGGGAGCAAATTTAGAAGTTCTATCTTTCTTCACAAGAATATAACACTTGCTCCCAAATACACGAAAGTAAGACACATTGGGTTTGTTACCGGTTAGAAGCTCATACGAAGTCTTCTTGAGGAGGCGGTGAAGGTAGACCCGGTTGATGGCGTGGCAAGCCGTGTTCACGGCTTCCGACCAAAAGCGCTCGGGGGTCTTGAACTCTCCAAGCATCGTCCTCGCCATGTCTATGAGCGTCCTGTTCTTCCTCTCTACCACACCATTTTGCTGTGGTGTGTAGGGAGCGGAGAACTCGTGCTTGATCCCCTCCTCCTCAAGGAACTCCTCCACTTGAAGGTTCTTGAACTCGGACCCGTTGTCGCTCCTTATCTTCTTCACCTTGAGCTCAAACTCATTTTGAGCTCTCCTGAGGAAGCGTTTGAGGGTCCCTTGGGTTTCTGATTTATCCTGCAAAAAGAATACCCAAGTGAAGCGGGAAAAATCATCAACTATAACCAGACCATACTTACTTCCTCCTATGCTTAGATAGGCGACGGGTCCGAAGAGGTCCATATGAAGCATCTCCAAGGGTCTTGATGTGGTCATCACATTTTTGGTGTGATGAGAGCTTCCTACCTGTTTCCCTGCTTGACAAGCTGCACAAGGTCTATCTTTTTCGAAATGCACATTAGTTAGACCTATCACGTGTTCTCCCTTTAGAAGCTTGTGAAGGTTCTTCATCCCCACATGTGCTAAGCGGCGATGCCACAGCCAGCCCATGCAAGTCTTAGCAATGAAGCATGCATCTAGACCGACCTCTTCTTTTGCAAAATCAACTAAATAAAGTTTGTCGTCTAGTACACCCTTAAAAGCTAGTGAACCATCACACCTTCTAAAGACAGACACATCTACATTTGTGAATAGACAATTATATCCCATATTGCATAATTGACTAACAGATAACAAATTATATCCAAGAGACTCAACTAAAAACACATTAGATATAGAGTGCTCAGATGAAATAGCAATTTTACCTAACCCTTTTACCTTGCCTTGGTTCCCATCACCGAATATTATTGAATCTTGGGGATCCTTGTTCTTGACGTAGGAAGAGAACATCCTCTTTTCCCCCGTCATGTGGTTTGTGCATCCGCTGTCGATAATCCAGCTTGAACCCCCGGATGCATAAACCTACAAGGCAAATTTAGGCTTGGGTCTTAGGTACCCAACTCTTGTTGGGTCCTACAAGGTTAGTGACAATGGTCTTAGGGATGCAAATGCAAGTTTTGTCTCCCTTACATTTGGCCCCTAACTTCCTAGCAATTACCTTCTTATCCTTTCTACAAATAGCAAAGGAAGCATTGCAAGCATAATAAATTGTAGAAGGTTCATTCATTACTTTCCTAGGAGCATGAACAATATTCTTTCTAGGCACATGATGAATAACATTTCTCCTAGACATATCTCTACCATGCATATAGGAAGAACTAGAAGCAAACATGGCATGAGAATCAAAAGCATCATAAGCATTACAACTCCTATAAGCATTTCTAGACTGTCTCCTATCATGGTACATAAAAGCATGGTTCTTTTTAGCACTACTAGCCATAGGGGCCTTCCCTTTCTCCTTGGCGGAGATGGGAGCCTTATGGCTTGTCAAGTTCTTGGCTTCCCTTTTGAAGCCAAGTCCATCCTTAATTGAGGGGTGTCTACCAATCATGTAGGCATCCCTTGCAAATTTTAGCTTGTCAAATTCATTCTTGCTAGTCTTAAGTTGGGCATTAAGACTAGCCACTTCATCATTTAATTTAGAAATGCAAACTAGGTGTTCACTACAAGCATCAACATTAAAATCTTTGCACCTATTGCAAATCATAACATGTTCTACACAAGAGTTAGATTTACTTGCTACTTCTAGTTTAGCATTTAAATTATCATTAACACCTTTTAAAGTAGAAATGGTTTCATGACAAGTAGATAGTTCACTAGAAAGCATTTCATTCCTTTTAACTTCTAGAGCAAGTGAGTTTTGTGCACTAACAAATTTATCGTGCTCTTCATATAAAAGATCCTCTTGCTTTTCTAATAATTTATTCTTATCATTTAAAGCATAAATCAGTTCATTGATTTTATCAATTTTATTTCTATCTAAACCTTTAAATAAACTAGAATAGTCTATTTCATCGTCATCACTAGACTCCTCATCACTTGAAGAAGTATAAGTGGTATTCCGAGTGCATACCTTCTTCTCCTTCGCCATGAGGCACGTGTGATGCTCGTTTGGGAAGAGGGATGACTTGTTGAAGGCGGTGGCGGCGAGTCCTTCATTGTCGGAGTCAGAAGAGGAGCAATCCGAATCCCACTCCTTTCCGAGATGTGCCTCGCCCTTGGCCTTCTTGTAATTCTTCTTCTTTTCCCTTTTGTTCCCTTTTTCCTGGTCGCTATCATTATCGAGACAGTTAGCAATAAAATGACCAATCTTACCACATTTGAAGCATGAGCGCTTCCCCTTTGTCTTGGTCTTGCTTGGTTGTCCCTTGCGACCCTTTAGCGCCGTCTTGAAGCGCTTGATGATGAGGGCCATCTCTTCATCATTGAGTCCTGCCGCCTCAACTTGCGCCACCTTGCTAGGTAGCGCCTCCTTGCTTCTCGTTGCCTTGAGAGCAACGGGTTGAGGCTCATTGATTGGACCATTCAACGCGTCGTCCACGTATCTCGCCTCCTTGATCATCATTCGCCCGCTTACGAACTTCCCAAGAACTTCTTCGGGCGACATCTTGGTGTACCTAGGATTTTCACGAATATTGTTCACCAGATGTGGATCAAGTACAATAAAGGACCTTAACATTAGGCGGACGACGTCGTGGTCCGTCCATCGCGTGCTTCCGTAGCTCCTTATTTTGTTGATAAGGGTCTTGAGCCGGTTGTATGTTTGAGTTGGCTCCTCTCCCCTTATCATCGTGAATCTTCTGAGCTCGCCCTCCACCAACTCCATCTTGGTGAGCAAGGTGACGCCGTTCCCCTCATGAGAGATCTTGAGGGTGTCCCAGATCTGCTTGGCATTGTCCAAGCCGCTCACCTTATGGTACTCTTCCCTGCACAAAGAGGCTAACAACACAGTAGTAGCTTGTGCATTTTTATGAATCTGTTCATTAATAAATATAGGACTATCCGAGCTGTCAAATTTCATTCCATTCTCAACAATCTCCCATATGCTTGGATGTAGAGAGAACAAGTGACTACGCATTTTGTGGCTCCAAAATCCGTAGTCCTCCCCATCAAAGTGTGGAGGCTTACCGAGAGGAATGGAAAGCAAATGTGAATTTGAGCTATGCGGAATACGCGAATAATCGAAAGAAAAGTTTGAGTTAACCGTCTTTCTTTTGTCGTAGTCGTTGTCGTCGTTGTCCTTTTGGGAAGAAGTGGACTCATCGCTGTCATCGTAGTAGACGATCTCCTTGATGCGTCTCGTCTTCTTCTTCTTCCCATCTTTGCGTTTCTGGCCCGAGCCTAAGTCGGTAGGCTTGTCATCCTTCGGCTCGTTGACGAAGGACTCCTTCTCCTTATCGTTGATCACAATTCCCTTCCCCTTAGGATCCATCTCTTCGGGCGATTAGTCCCTTCATGAAGAGAACGGCTCCGATACCAATTGAGAGCACCTAGAGGGGGGGGGGGGGTGAATAGGTGATCCTGTGAAACTTGAAAACTTAATGCCACAAAACTTGGTTAGGCGTTAGCACAATAATGCCAAGTGGCTAGAGAGGAGTCTCAACAAAACACAATAACCACAAGAGATCAACACAGAGATGGCATAGTGGTTTATCCCGTGGTTCGGCCAAGACCAACGCTTGCCTACTCCACGTTGTGGCGTCCCAACGGACGAGGGTTGCAATCAACCCCTCTCAAGCGGTCCAAAGACCCACTTGAATACCATGATGTTTTGCTTTGCTTTTCTATATCCCGTTCACAAGGAATCTCCACAACTTGGAGTCTCTCGCCCTTACACTTGAAGTTCACAAAGAAGCACGGAGTAAGGGAGGGATGAGCAACACACACAAGACACAAAATCAGAATGTCAACACGCACATAAGTCGCAACAAGAGCTCGCAACACAACCCAACGAGTTCACAACTCAACTAGAGCTCTAGATGCTATCACGAAGAAACAAATGCGCGAAATCGAAGTCTTGGTGCTTAGGAATGCTTAGAGTATGCTTGATGTCCTCCTCCATGCGCCTAGGGTTCCCTTTTATAGCCCCAAGGCAGCTAGGAGCCATTGAGAGCATTCCAGGAAGGCAGATCTTGCCTTCTGTCGCCTGGCGCACCGGACAGTCCGGTGCACCACTGGACACTGTCCGGTGCGGATATCCTTCCTTATTTGGTGAAGCCGACCGTTGAAGTTTGAGAGCCGTTGGCGCACCGGACACTGTCCGGTGCACACCGGACACTGTCCGGTGCACACCGGACAGTCCGGTGCTCCAATGTGACCGTTGGCTCGGCCACGCGTCACGCGCGGAATCCTCGGCCGACTGTTGCCCCGGCTGACCGTTGGCTCACCGGACAGTCCGGTGCACCACCGGACAGTCCGGTGAATTATAGCCATACGCTGTTAATCATCTCCCGAGAGCGACGAGTTCGCCTGTGAACGGCTCACCGGACAGTCCGGTGCACCACGGACAGTCCGGTGATTTATAGCCGTACACCGCCGTCGAACTCCCGAGAGCAGCAAGATCGCCAGAGCCAGCCTGGCGCACCGGACACTGTCCGGTGCACCACCGGACAGTCCGGTGCACCCAGACTGCGCAGACTTTGGCTGATCAGAGCCATCTCATTTCCAATTCAATTTTCCTGTTTCCAGCACTTAGACACAATACATTAGTCCATAAAACAATGTACTAAGTCTAGAAACATACCTTTTGACATGATTTGCACTTTGTCCACCACTTTGCATAGATTAACACAAAAGCACTTGTGTTGGCACTCAATCACCAAAATACTTAGAAATGGCCCAAGGGCACATTTCCCTTTCAGATGCCCACCGCGGGAACCATCGGTATGGCGAGCATCAGTGGAAGGGTGGTTATGAGCACAATAGGCGGCTTCGGCATGATAGAAATTCCTAGGACGACGACAGGAGCGACGGGGTCGGGGTGTGAGCAAGATGTCGCATGGTGTGGCACGTAGTACTGCTGTCGCCGATGAGCATGATGAGCGCATCGTCACGAGTGCCGTGGCGGAGAAGAGAGACGAAACGTCATATGTCATTGCTGTTGGCTAGGAGAAGTGCTTCCTCAGGTGTGACGAGCTACAAGGCCGTCCCGCTCTTGCGACAGGTCCTTGGGAAGCATTTTATTGTAGCTCCATTCGAAGTTGAGTGTGTACCGTTTTGCCAGAGCTAGGCCAGTTGGGAACGAGATGAAGATGGTTGGTGGCCTTCTGATGCAAAGCATGGACGGCTGTTGTTCAAGGCATTTGGTTCATTAGCTCATCTGTTTCTTGTAGCTGGATCAGAATTAACTACCCCTCGTGCATGACGCAAGACGATATTGGACACCGCTCAACTCATGCATGCTACATCATGAATCCCTGCATTGCCTCTGTTTGATAATTGTTGAGTCATATTTTCTTCTCTATCAGATTATTGTGCAATAGCCAAAGACATCTTTAATGTGTGTCTAAGAAAAATAAAAGGGCATAGGTTTAGTGAAAGATGTTGTGGGTCTTTAATCGGCAGTCATACCGTGTGTTTATATGGAGTCAATGTCTTGAGTTATAAGTTATCAAGGCTGTTACCATATATATATCGTGAAAAGCCACCAAGCCCAATACGACAGGAAGCCGTACACATATAGTAACACCCCGTTAGCTGAAGGATGATGAGCTACAGAGAGCTCTATAAAAATAAGGATTGGGTTCTTTTTCAATTCATATTTTTCTCGGTCTTTTGGCTAAAATAAAGTGTAATATTTATTCTTATCATTTTAATTTCTGGTCTATAGACAATATGCTCACTTTGATATTAAATCTATTTATTATTGGTATTTTTTGGGGAGGATCCATATGACTGATTTACTTCACTCAACTATTTATTGCATTGTAGATACGATCTCGCCCTTCCCAACCAATATCATGAATATGATTGTGTACTGTTGCAACACATGGGTATTATACTAGTAAGGCATTAAAGTTTATTCCCTAAAACATTGAATGCTTGAATGATAATTACAAGTATTAAATATAGTCTAATTATAAAACTAATTATAAATATCAAGATTAAAAGGTGAGACAAATTTACTAAAACTAATTAAGTATATATTTAATACTCATAATTGATATTCAAATATTTGGTATGACACACACTAAATTTAAATGGAACTAAACACCCTCTAAAAGTTTATGCACGGTGCAGGATATAGTCGTATGTATAAAATTCTATCGATGGATAGGGATGCATTTATGTCAATTCATTTAAGGCTATCTCCATCAACTCAACTATCTTATCTTCTATTAGATCCCTTATTTTGAACCCCACTACATAAATAGTATTGTCTATAATGTAAAAGATTGTTTGTACGGTTATATACATGATGCGCTAGATAAAGCCTAAGTGTGCTTAAATACAAAAGATTCTGCTTATTTTAGTGAGAGGGCTCCTGTACCCATGATTATAATATTCTATAGATGTGGGTTCGAGCATAAACGAGGTGTTTGGTTTGAGGATTCACTCCATTCAAGATAAGATGGTGCATCATGAGTCTATTCCTCAAATTTGATTGGATAACCTCATTCCTCATGTTAGTACTAACTAACTATTAGGAATGAGGTGGTAATGGATCAACTCATTCCATTCCACAAACGAAACAAAAAAGTTAGGAGTGAGAAGATGATGTACTAGTTTATTCCTTAAACCAAACACCCTAAAAATGTTACGCTCGTATAGGTATGAAATTTTACCATTTAGGTAATTCCTCATACAGGTATTTACTAGTACATTATTCATGCTTATAATGGTACACAAATTATTCGATAAAATGTGTTTTAGTCCAGTTATTGAGATAGTTGTTATTAGAGGTCTAACTATAGATTAGCTAATATATTATATATATTAGTTGCCTATACATTGCTACAATTTTTATATAACATATAGATAAATCATGTTTAAACATGATTATATTTTAAATTTTCAAATTATTAGTATATATAGGGGCGAATTTAGGGGTTTATCGGGGTCAGCCGACCCCGATAAATTTTATAAATCCTTTAGCAAAATATTGTTAAAGTTCATAGAAAATTGTATACTATAACAAAGCTGCTTTTGATGACCTCGACAATTTTTTTTGGCTAGATTCGTCACTGGCTGCAGTGGTTGAACCCGAACCCACACATCTCAGCCAAAAGGGTTCGAACTCACCCCATGACATATTTTTTGTTTATTCTGTGTGCACGTTGAGAGGATGTTCCAGCATTGCTGACTCACTGAGGGTGCGTGCTTGGTAGGGGGAGACGCACGAAGAAACTCACGCTTATTTTTTATTTATTCCGTGCATGCACTGAGAGGATGTTCGAGGATCACTGACTCGCTGAGAGCGCATGCGTGGGAGAGGGAGATGCACGAAGAAACTCATGCTTTAAAGGTATAGTGACTTTACCTGTATCTTAACATTTCTATATGTCATAATTAGATAATGGCTTTGCCATGTCATCTTCAGCCAACTAAAAGTATAGTTATATAATAACTCTCTCATGATACAAACTGTACATTTAATACTTAGTTCACCTCTTCCTCTCACAAAGTGTATTGGAGCCTATAAGCAATCTACTTTCAGCTAACTACTAGTGAGTAATATGCTTTACTTCTCTCTCCCCCCATTTTCTTTCTTCTATATCACCACAAATCTGATATAGCATCTCTTGCAGCCCACTCACGTCACCTTATTGCACTTGTTCTTATCCAACCGAGAAGATAGGTGGACCTTAGACTGTCTATTCTCAAGAAAGGTATTTGTGTCTATAAGAAGGGTCAAGAGGGTAAGCCATGATTAAGTCACCCACACCTAAAAGCTTGGCTTGAGTTGTTTGGCTCCCAACCTTAGAAGGAGGCAACCAATCGAGGAGGGTCATACACGCCCTTGCCTTGTTTTGGCAGAGCTTCTCGTCCTAATAAACATGAGGAATATTCCTTCGAAATCAATCGAACGCTCAAAACATGATAGAGCTGCAAGGTGTCAGGTTCTTTCGGAACTGTCCCCCCTCACTCTAGCGAGGTTGTGTCAGCTACACTATCGGAACATGCTATTTTTCCGAGTACCCGATAAATTAACCTCGACAAAGCGTCGGGCACTCAACAAAGAGCCGGATTCTGGTAGTGCCACTTCCAATCCGAGGCCATGTTAGGGGCATGACGCAACATGACAAGGGTGAACGCTCACCCGCTGCATGGACATACCGGCCCACCTGTAAGTCTCACCCTGCATACGGCCAAACCCATGGCATGTGACGAGTGCTACTTAACAAGAAATAAATTACTCGTCATGCTTTTGCAAATCGAGGACAATAGAATTTGTGTTTGGTTGGGGTGCTAGCGAGGACTCGCTCCAAATGGTGAATTGATGGGATTTCGAGAGAAGAGGTGTGAGACAGTGGGTTATACTACTTTAGGCTTGTGCACTAGTTGAGTTCAATGTTGATCGTAGTATTGTCTAGGAATAGTGTTACATCTTGTGTGTGTGTGAAAAAGGAAGGGGCATGCCCTTTTATAGCTCAAGGGCAAGGTCTTACAGAGGAGACTTGTTCCTACTAGTAAGAGTACGATCTGTTGTCCCGATGTCGTCGGTAGGGTCAAGCGTAGCCGTACTCCTAATATGGCACACCGCGTCATCTATCCGGTACACGGGTTCCTGTAGCAAGTCTGATGCTATCGTAGTGGTGATGCTGCTGCTTTGGGATTAGAGTTTAGGGTGGGCAATCGGGTCAGTGCGATCGTCGGCCATGGCGCCGCCGTCGGTGCGAAGTGGCCACCATGTCACCGCGTCGAGGAAGGGTTGAGGATTATCATGACCGTTAGATCTGTGTTTGAAGGTCAGGATTAGAAGATCTTACCCCTTCGTTTGAGTGACTCACGTAACCGTAGATCATTGATCCTTCGGTGCAGATCACATCCTACTGCAATAAATTGTGATCGTCGATCGTTAATCGTGTGGGCGCGCTCGCACACCAGTTTATCTCGGTCGGGATCAAATCCGGACCCTTGAATCCAGATCGGACAGCCCTGAACGACTAATACCCCTTCGACCATGTTTTATTGCAAATGAGCCCCTCGGTTCCTAGGGAATCAACCCGCCGTCCACCCTAGGGTTGCTCTGAGTCTAGGAAATTCTTATGATTTTGCCCCTGTGTTTCCTTAGATTTAGTGCTCGGCCCAGAGAACAGAGAAACTGGATAAATGAATATAGAAATTGATTTTTAATACAAAAATAATTTTAGAAACTTGTTTAATTCATAGAAAATTCATATTAAGTCCAAATTGATCCCTTCTAGTTTCTATAATTTTGTAATATTATTGTTTATCAACTAGTGCCACTGTTTTAACATAAAAGCCACAGTAAAATTGATATCCTAATTAATCTTGTACCAAACACATAAAACCTTTGGAAATTCATAACTTAAAATCCAAAACTCCAAAATTAATGATTCATGTTCATATAATCTTATTTTAATATGTATTTTGTATACATGTTTGGTGTGATGTTAATTTATCCTTTGTACTATGCTTGTTTGTATTGTGGCGAGTAGAAGAGCCAATGGCTGAGGATCCCGATGTTCAGCAGGTAGAAGTTGCTGAGCAGGAGCTCATTGACGGCAAGTTATGCCCTTGACCACTTTTATTACCCAATAATGTTCTTTATTATCACTTATCCATGCATAGATTTAATTTTGATGGGACCCAATAGGTCACCCTAGACTGGTTATCCTTTTACCTTGTTCATCCCTGAATCATTTGGGTAGTTTTGCTATTGCTTTATATGGTTTTGGGTTAATATTACATTATATCCTTGTTCCAATTATTCTGTTATATTATTTATGTTCATGTCAAGATCATTATTTTTAATTAGAACATGGAGCTTAACTTGAGAAACACGTGCCACCACAAGGGCGTAATGGGACGCCCTTGGCTGACTAACTAGGAAAGCTAGTGGAGGACTACCTTACCCGATAGAGGCAAGGGCAGTAGGGAAGTAGGCGTGTAGGGAGGTTCCTAGGTTTGATTTTGCTGCGATGGCGGTCAGACAGGGGATTCCTGCATTGCTCTTTGTAGAAACTGTTGTGGGTTTTCTGAAGCTAGTGGAACTAGGTAAAGGCCTCGTAGTGTTACCCTGCCTCGCTTCCTTGGTAGAGGTGTATGGGGCCAATACAACCCTGTGGCAGATGGGTAACATGACTTATGAGTAAAGGGTACAACCTCTACAGAGTGTGAAACTGGTATACTAGTCGTGCTCGCGGTCATGAGCAGCTCAGGACTCTCGCATGATTAAACTATCGAACTAAATTCAATTTGTCATTTGCATTGCATGGGATTATTTATTAATTTTGTTCTATTCTTATTATTGTTTGGTTTCCACTTACATTTAGTAACTGCTAGTAAAATTTGACCAACTTATTAAAAGCAATGCTCAACTTTAATCCCTATTATCGATTAGCTTTACACTTCACATGAACTCCCACCTTTGGTGAGTTCATGCACATTATTCCCCACAGCTTGTTGAGCTATGATCTTTTGTGAGCTCACACTTGTGATATATAAACCCCCCACAGGAGAAGAACAGGTGGCCTAGGAGGAGCCGCACAATGAGGAGTTCGACTTGATCGAGGTGGCATCTCCTAGTCGACTTTATAGCACCAAGGATGGACTTTAGTTCTCTTTATATTTATCTTTTTATTTTGTAAGACTTTCGCTATGTAATAAATACTTTTATGATATTGTGACATTTATCTCTATACACTCTGTTATTATATGTGTTGTCTTCTTTGGCGCATATATGAGATGTACCCGGCTTTATCCCTTAAATCCGGTTGTGACAGAAGTGGTATCAGAGGAAATGTTGACTGTCGGACGAAACCTAGATAGAAATGGACAAAACCCTTACCTACTTACCTTACTCTGATTATTTCTATACTTATCTTGATCCTATCTCACCTTTTGTTGTTCTACTCTGATTACTCTTATCTTTTCTACTCTAAGACAAGAAGGATTTCACACCTTGGAATCCTACATTTATGATCTTTTTAAGGGATAGGAGACCTAAGACAAAATTTGTCGGCGTTTCGAGACCGGGGGGTCCCCGAGCCGACGAGTGAGAGTGCCGCGTGCCCCAGCCCAGATGGGTCGAGCGCGTGGGCGAGCGCGAAGGGGGGAATAGAGAGAGCGAGAGGTCGGTGGCCGGAGCCGGGTCGCGACGAGGGAGACGGAGATTCCCGCGGCCTTTCGTGTTCGTCCCGCGCCCAGGTCGGGTGCGCTTGCAGTAGGGGGTTACAAGCGTCCACGCGGGTGAGGGGAGCGAGCGGCCCCAAGAGAGCGCCTGCCCCTGCCCTCGTTCCCGCGAGGCCAACCTTTTCTAAGAAGGCCCTGGTCCTTCCTTTTATAGTCGTAAGGAGAGGATCCAGGTGTACAAAATGGGGGTGTAGCAAGGTGCTACATGTCTAGCGAGGGAGAGCTAGCGCCCTAAGTACATGCCAAGGTGGCAGCCGGAGAGATCTTGGCACCCTGTTGGTGTGGCGTCGTGGCTGTTGGAGAAGCAATGGAGCTTGATGGAGGGACAGCTGTTGGAACAGCTGTGCTCTTGCTGACGTCTCCCTGCTTTCGTAAGGGAGTCAGGAGTCGCCGTCGTCATGGTCTAGTGAGGCGCCATCATTGCCTATCTGGCGGAGCTGGCCAGATGGGACGCCGGTCTTGTTCTCTGCGACCCGAGTCGGCTCAGGGCAGGGTGATGATGACGCTTCCTGTTGACGTGGCGGTCTTGTGTCCTAGGTCGGGCGTCGTGGAGGCTCCTCCGAAGTCGAGGTCGAGTCCGTCCTGCATGACAGAGGTCGAGTCCGAACTCCCGGGTCGGGCGAGGCGGAGGTCGTTCGGCAGAGGCCGAGGCGGAGTCCGAGCCCTGGGTCGGGCGAGGCGGAGTTCGTCGTCTTCCGGGGCCTTAGCCCGAGTCCGAGCCCTTGGTCGGGCGGAGCGGAGTTCGCCGTCTTCCGGGGCCTTAGCCCGAGTCCGAGCCCTGGGTCGGGCGGAGCGGAGTTCGCCGTCTTCCGGGGCCTTAGCCCGAGTCCGAGCCCTGGGTCGGGCAGAGCCTCCTATGGCACCTCTGGCGAAGTCTGGTCGCCCGTCGGTCTTACCTTTTGCGTGGAACGCCCCGGTGACTTGGTCGGTTGGCGCGGTGATTTAGTCAGGGTTACTTCTTATCGAAGGCGGGGCCTCGGGCGAGCCGGTGATGCGTCTGCCGTGAAAGAGGAGGCCTCAGGCGAGACGGAGTCATCTTAGGGTCGGCTGCCCTCGCCCGAGGCTAGGCTCGGGCGTGGCGTGATCGAGTTGCTCGTATGGACTGATCCCTGACTTAATCAAACCCATCAGGCCTCTGCAGCTTTATGCTGATGGGGGTTACCAGCTGAGAATTAGGCGTCTTGAGGGTACCCCTAATTATGGTCCCCGACAGTAGCCCCCGAGCCTCGAAGAGAGTGTTAACACTCGCTTGGAGGCTTGCGTCGCACTTTTTTGCATGGGGACCAGCCTTTCTCGGTGGTACTTTGTTCCGGTGGGTGCGCGCGAGCGCACCCGCCGGGTGTAGCCCCCGAGGCCTCGGAGGAGTGGTTTCACTCCTTCGAGGTCTTAATGCCTTGCGTAATGCCTCGGCTGGTCTGGCGGTTCCCTCATGCGAGCAGGGCGTAGCCCAGGTGCACTGTCGGGGCCCAAGTTCTCGGGCTGGTATGTTGACGCTGTCAACGGTTCGGCCGGAGCCGGGTTTGCGAGAGCAGCCCCCGAGCCTCCGCACGGAGCGAGAGGACGATCAGGGACAGACTCGACTTTTTACATACGCCCCTACGTCGCCTTTCCGCAAGGAGGAGGGGGGGAGAGCGCCATGTTACCCTCGATGGGCACCGAACATGGTGTCTCCGGTGAGCTGCAATCGGGTAATCCGAGTGGACGTCCGTGCCCCGTTCGTTGGGGGTCGGCTAGGGGCCCGGAGGCACGCCCAAAAGTACCTGCGGGTGATCTGCCGGACCCGGTCCCCTAGCGACGGGGTCCGAGGGCTCGTTGCCTCCCTCCGATGGGATTCCGTTACAGAGTCGTTCCCGCTGGTCTCGGAAATGTCCTAGGGTACCTCGGGAGCGCAGCCCGAGCCTTGGTTATGTATCGAACGTACCCCTGGTCATCCCTCGCTCGGCGTCTGAGGCGACTGTGAACCCTTCGACAGGCCAGCCTTCGAACCCCTGATCAGTAGGGGGCACGGAGCCCGAGTAGCCTGAGGCGGTCGTGGGACCTTTCGGGGGCCGACCTTCGAACCCCTGACCAGTAGTGGGTGTCGGGCCCACGCGATCTGAGGCGGCTGTTGAACCCTTCGGGGGGCCAGCCTTCGAACCCCTGATCAGTAAGGAGGCTCGGAGCCTAGTTCCTTCACGGGGAAGGATCCCTTTGGGGGTATCCCCTTTCCCGGTCCCTGTTGCAAGAGATAGAGAAAGAAGGAAAAGGGAAAAAGGATTCGAAATTGAACGTCGTGGCGTACCTTTTTCGGTGTGGCCGTTTTGGCGAAGGCGAAACGTCGCCAGCCGCTCCTGCCAGTAGCGCTGTCCGTCGAGCCGCGGAGTTAATGCGCCGGGGCGAGTAGTTGGCGAGGTTGCCGTTGCGCGTGCGCGAGCCGTTCGAGGAACGGGTCACGGGCGCGTCGTCTTCACGCCGTGAGAGGGGGTTCTCTTGCTGCCTCCGGATGGGACATGAGCTTGGCAGATGGCGTGACCGCTGCTCTCGCGCGCCTGCCACCGTCATTACTGCCGGCCCATTTTTGACCGCGTTTGACCGCTGCGCCAGGCTGGCGCTGCTGGGTCGCGGGCTGGGTCGCCTCGAATCGCGGTATCGGTTCCGCAATCGAGGAGGTGCGGT
This sequence comes from Zea luxurians, assembly GCA_029449295.1. Lineage (NCBI taxonomy): Eukaryota > Viridiplantae > Streptophyta > Magnoliopsida > Poales > Poaceae > Zea > Zea luxurians. Next base: position 36,030,165 of record JAOPSE010000028.1, read on the forward strand.
GGTCGAGCGAGTGGCACAGCGGTTCGCATGCAGCACCCGGCGCGCCAGTTGCACGACGCGTGCGCCTGAGCCGTTGCGCTGGCCTGTCAGGAGTCGGAGAGGCGCGTCCACTTGGCGCGGTTGCATGCCGCCTGCATGGCCGCCTACCCCTTTCGCCCGCTGGTCCGGGCAAAAGTGGAGGGTTACTTGTAACCGCTGGGTGGTTGCGTGCGTCGTGCGCGGCAGTTCGGCTTCTTTTGCTCGGAGCCGGTCCGCATGACAGGTGGGTCCTAGCCCCTGCGCCGCAGGGGAGGGCTTTGGAGGTGTGTTGGAGAAGACTCAGCCCGTGACGGTTGGGGGCGCGAGCACGGAGAGTTGCCTTTAAAAGGAGGGCGACCCTTTCGTAAGGCGACCGTGCCCTCTCCCTGCCTTATGCATCGTGTCTTTCCACCTTCCAAGCCCCCGGATGGGGGAAACCGCCGTCTTTTCGCCCCATCGTTGGAGGAACGCAACTCCGTGGGAGTTGGTACCTTTCAGCCATCGTTCGGCTTCAAGGATTTTCATCATGCGGCCCGGCCGCACCCCTCCACCGGCGGTCACCCAAGAGGGTGACTTCCGGCTTGGTGGTGGGGGAAAGCGAGCCGGGCTGCGGCCTCTGCCCCTCCTTCAGCCTCAAGGATTTTCATCACCAGGGCTGAGGAGGGGAGTGTGCCGAGTTGGGGTCGGTCACCGCGCGGGCGGCGGCCCGCTCCTTCCCTCAGCGATCGGAGGGAGGAGCGGTTGTTGCCCATGGTGCTGGCATCTGCAGCGTGCCTGGCCTTCGGACGCGAGTGGCTTCGGAGCCGCTCGCGGCGCCGGCGTTTGCCACGGCAACTGGAAGAGGTTCTTCCGCTGGCACGTCAGCCAAGGCTGGCCGCGGACCGACCTCCAACTCTACGGCCTCCTGCCCGTCCTTGCCTCTCGAGTTTGGGCAAGGGCGGGGGCCTCCTAGCAGCAGTATCCGCCCTGAGGCCATCATTGCTGCTGTTGGGCCCCCCAGGACAGACGTCTTCATCGTCGCCGCTGCTGGGGCGGGCGGCGACGTGCCGTTCGTCGGTCTTCTGCTGCCCCGCAGGCCCACCCCCATCGAGTGGGGTTGTCCGTACCTGCGGGGGGGGGGGGGGGGGGGGAACCGGAGTTCCGTTTGTAATGGCACTTCGAGTGCCGGGTTTTTTTGTTCATTTTGGCTTTCGGGGCCTGAACATGTATGTAACTCCGGCGCAGAGCCGTGTTTTTTTCTCATTTCCGAGCACTAAGACCCGTCTGCTGGTTGTCTGAACCGCTTCACCAAGCGTGAGTTGCCCCGTGTCAAGGTGACGAGTGAGGTATCCGTATCCCGGAGGCGTAGGAGTCCCTCGGCTCGGTCGGACCTGTTGTCCGAGGCTCCTCTAGCTTAGTTAAAGAGACCCCTCGGCCGCTCTTCGACGAGCCGAGGCCGGGGGTAGCGATATCAGCACGAGCAGAGGCGGAGTTGGCTCGGAAATGAAACCTGGTTGGCCGGAGCCTAGCCGGGTTGTCTGTTGGCAGGATTGTCGTCGGAGTTGCTCAGCCGAGGCTTCGGATCGAGCTGGCGCCCTCGGAAGGCGGTCGGCCGAGGCCCCGGAGGTGGCCAGCCGAGCCGTCCGCTCGGGCCGGGTTCTCGGAGAAGTCCCTGGCAGAGATTGCTCGAGCGTGGTGATGACGTCGTCCTTCAGAGCGGAGGCCCTCGGACCGCGTCGCCGTCCGAGGCTAGGTCGGGCCTTACCGAAGGTGCTGTCGATGCCGAGGGTGTCATCGCCCTCTTCCAGCGTCAAGATCTGAGCCTGCAGGGTCAAATCGTCTTGTAGCGTGGGCCTTGTGCGGCCGTCGAGGCCAGAACACACACCCTTGCTGCGTTATAAAGCTGCGTCTCTTTTCCTCTTGTTTCGAGTATCTGGACTTTTTGTCGGTAGCAGGGATGTTAGTGCGAGCGAGAGTTGCTTCTCGCGGAAGGTAATGAGTGAGGTATCCGTATCCCGGAGGCGTGGGAGTCCCTCGGCTCGATCGGCCTTGCCGCTTACGCGTACTTTTACCCGTCCATGAGGCCCTGTCACCGACTCGGTCGAGAAGGCTCGAAGAATCGCTTTGACAGAAGGGCTTCCGAACGTAAAGACTTATTCGATCCGCAGAGTCACCTTATCCGAACGCGAGTTACTTATCGCAGAAGGTGATGAGTGAGGTATCCGTATCCCGGAGGCGTAGGAGTCCCTCGGCTCGGTCAGCCTTGACTGCTTACGTGTACCCCGTCGTTTCCAGGACCCACTTTTCGAAGTAGTCAAAAAGCACGAAAGATGTTCTGGTAAAAGAGATTTTCTTTTCGAGGAAAATTTTGACGCAGGGGGGGTTTCCCCCCTTTTAGCCCCCGAGGGAGGGTCGGGCTTTGCCGAGGCGAGGCCGACCCTTCCTTGTTGACTAAACTTTGCGTGGGTGCGAGGTATATGAATAACTTGGAAACATCTTAAGGGTAGAAGCGACGTAGCTGTTGGATGTTCCAAGCGTTGCCGTAGACCTCGCCTTGACTGTTGGCCAGCTTGTACGTTCCGGGCTTCAGAACTTTGGCGATGATGAACGGCCCCTCCCAGGGGGGCGTGAGCTTGTGCCTCCCTCGGGCGTCCTGCCGCAGCCGAAGCACCAGATCGCCCACCTGGAGATCTCGGGGTCGGACCCCTCGGGCGTGGTAGCGTCGCAGGGACTGCTGGTACCGCGCCGAGTGTAGTAAGGCCCTGTCCCGAGCCTCGTCCAGCTGGTCCAGCGAGTCTTCTCGGCTAGCTTGGTTGCTTTCGTCGTCGTAGGCCCTCGTCCTCGGGGAGCCGTATTCCAGGTCCGTGGGCAAGACGGCCTCGGCCCCGTAGACCAGGAAGAAAGGCGTGAAACCCGTGGCTCGGCTCGGCGTCGTCCTTAGGCTCCAGACCACCGAGGGGAGTTGCTTCATCCACCGCTTGCCGAACTTGTTGAGGTTGTTGTAAATCCGAGGCTTGAGCCCTTGTAGGATCATGCCATTGGCGCGCTCTACTTGCCCATTCGACATGGGATGAGCTACGGCGGCCCAGTCCACCCGGATGTTGTGATCCTCGCAAAAATCCAAGAATTTTTTGCCGGTGAACTGGGTGCCATTGTCGGTGATGATGGAGTTCGGGACCCCGAAGCGATGGATGATGTTGGTGAAGAATGCCACCGCCTGCTCGGACCTGATGCTGTTCAGGGGTCGGACCTCGATCCACTTGGAGAATTTGTCGACGGCGACCAGCAGGTGCGTGTAGCCCCCGGGCGCCTTCTGCAGAGGGCCGACGAGGTCCAGACCCCACACAGCGAAGGGCCAGGTGATGGGTATCGTCTGTAGAGCCTGAGCGGGCAGGTGGGTCTGCTTCGCATAGAATTGGCACCCTTCGCAGGCGCGGACAATTCTAGTGGCGTCAGCCACCGCCGTTGGCCAGTAGAAGCCTTGGCGGAAAGCGTTCCCGACGAGGGTTCGGGGTGTTGCATGATGGCCGCAAGCCCCCGAGTGTATTTCCCGCAGGAGTTCCTGACCTTCGGCGATGGAGATGCATCGCTGGAGGATGCCCGAGGGGCTACGGTGGTAGAGCTCCTTCTCATTGCCCAGCAAGACGAACGATTTGGCGCGTCGCGCTACCCGCCGAGCCTCGGCTCGGTCGAGGGGCAGTTCTCCTTGGCGGAGATATTGCAGGTACGGGGTTTGCCAATCTTGATCTGGCATGACCCCGCTCTGCTCCTTCTCGATGCGCAGTGCTTCGCCCTCGGGGGCCGAGGGTTCCTCGGGTTGGGCCGAGGATGGCTCGGGCTGGGCCGAGGTCGCCTCGGACGGGGCCGAGGGTGCCTCGGGCTAGGCCGAGGTCACCTCGGACGGGGCCGAGGGTAGTCTACACACATCCGCCATTTCCCCCCTTTTTTCCTCACAAGTACAGGGTTGGCAAGCCATTCGGGATGGAATACCTCTTTAATGAACCCTGCTGCCATCAGCTTGTGGATCTCCTCGCCTATCACCCTGCGCCTTTCCTCGTCGAATCGGCGTAGAGGCTGTCTGACCGGTCGGGCCCCGGCCCGAATATCCAGCGAGTGCTCGGCGACATCTCTCGGTATGCCGGGCATGTCCGAGGGACTCCACGCAAAGACGTCGGCGTTTGCGCGGAGAAAGTCGACGAGCACTGCTTCCTATTTGGGGCCGAGCCCGGATCCGATCCGAATCTGCTTGGAGGTGTCGCCACTGGGGTCGAGGGGGACGGCCTTAACCGTCTCCGCTGGCTCGAAGTTGCCGGCATGTCGCTTCACGTCCGGCACCTCTCGGGAGAGGCTTTCCAGGTCGGCAATGAGGGCCTCGGACTCGGCGAGGGCCTCGGCGTACTCCACGCACTCCACATCGCATTCGAACGCGTGTTTGTACGTGGGGCCGACGGTGATGACCCCGTTGGGGCCTGGCATCTTGAGCTTCAGGTACGTGTAGTTGGGGACGGCCATGAACTTCGCGTAGCATGGCCTTCCCAACACTGCGTGATAGGTTCCTCGGAACCCGACCACCTCGAACGTCAAGGTCTCCCTTCGGAAGTTGGAGGGTGTTCCGAAGCAGACAGGAAGGTCGAGCTGTCCGAGGGGCTGGACGCGCTTCCCGGGAATGATCCCGTGGAAGGGCGCAGCGCCTGCTCGGATGGATGACAGATCGACGCGCAGGAGCCTGAGGGTCTCGACGTAGATGATGTTGAGGCAGCTGCCCCCATCCATCAGAACCTTGGTGAGCCTGACGTCGCCGATGACGGGGTCGACGACGAGCGGGTACTTCCCCGGGCTCGGCACGTGGTCGGGGTGGTCGTCCCGGTCGAAGGTGATGGGCTTGTCGGACCAGTCTAGGTAGACTGGCGCCGCCACCTTCACCGAGCAGACCTCCCGACGCTCTTGCTTACGATGCCGAGCCGAGGCATTCGCCGCATGCCCTCCGTAGATCATGAAGCAGTCGCGGACCTCTGGGAACTCTCCTGCTTGGCGATCCTCCCTTTTGTCGTCGTCGTGAGCCCTGCCACCCTCTGCGGGTGGCCCGGCCCTGTGGAAGTGGCGCCGAAGCATGACGCACTCCTCGAGGGTGTGCTTGACGGGCCCCTGATGGTAGGGGCACGTCTCCTTGAGTGCCTTGTCGAAGAGGTTAGCACCTCCGGGGGGCTTCCGAGGGTTCTTGTGCTCGGCGGCGGCGACAAGGTCTGCATCGGGAACGTCGCGTTTCGCTTGCGACTTCCTCCTGCCTTTCTTCTTGGCGCCGCGCGGAGCAGACGCCTCGGGAGCATCTTCCGACGGGCGGCCCTGGGGCTGCTTGTCCTTTCGGAAGATGGCCTCGACCGCCTCCTGGCCGGAGGCGAACTTGGTGGCGATGTCCATCAGCTCGCTCGCCCTGGTGGGGGTCTTGCGACCCAACTTGCTCACCAGGTCACGGCAGGTGGTGCCGGCAAGGAACGCGCCGATGACGTCGGAGTCGGTAATGTTGGGCAGCTCGGTGCGCTGCTTCGAGAACCGCCGGATGTAGTCCCGAAGAGACTCTCCCGGCAGTTGCCGACAGCTTCGGAGGTCCCAGGAATTCCCGGGGCGCACGTACGTGCCCTGGAAGTTGCCGGCGAAAGCTTGGACCAGATCCTCCCAGTTGGAAATCTGCCCCGGAGGCAGGTGCTCCAACCAGGCGCGAGCGGTGTTGGAGAGAAACAGGGGGAGGTTTCGGATGATGAGGTTGTCATCGTCCGTCCCACCCAGTTGACAGGCCAGGCGGTAGTCCGCAAGCCACAATTCCGGTCTCGTTTCCCCCGAGTACTTTGTGATAGTAGTCGGGGGTCGGAATCGGGGCGGAAACGGCGCCCGCCGAATGGCTCGGCTAAAGACCTGCGGACCGGGTGGTTCGGGCGAGGGACTCCGATCTTCCCCGCTGTCGTAGCGTCCCCCACGCCTGGGGTGATAACCTCGGCGCACCCTTTCGTCGAGGCGGGCCCGACGGTCGCGATGAGGGTGCTCGTCGCCGAGGTGGCCCGGGGCCGCAGGCGCGGTGTTGCGCGTGCGCCCGGTGTAGACCGAGGCTTCCCGCGTGAGTCGGGAAGTCGCGGCACGAGGTTCCGAGGGGTACCCCTGCCTTCGGGAGGCAGAGCTCTCGGCCCGCCGGGCCGCAGCGCCTTCCAGGAGATGCTTGAGCTCTCCCTGGATTCGCCGACCCTCGGTGGTTGATGACTCCGGCATCGCGCGGAGGCGCATCGCTGCGGCTGCCAGGTCCTGACCGGTTCCGCCGGATGCGGGAGGCAGTCTGGCCCTGGCATCGTTGGCGATGCGGTGCTGGAGACCTTGGGGCAGGTGACGTATTCCTCCGGCTAGGGGCTGGCTCGCCCATACCTGCCCGATGTTCTGGCGGATTGCCTCGAGCGCTCCTGCTCCCTCATCGAGCCCGGCCTGCGCCCCGCGGACTTGCTCGAGCTGTGGGTCGTGACCCCCCGCCGGAACGGGGACCACAGCTAGCTCCCGCGGGATGTCGGCGCGAGGCGCTGGCCTAGGGAGATCGCCATCCTCCGGCATGCCGAGTTGGCTGCCTCCGGAGGGATCCCCTAGCTCAACGTGGAAACATTCGCGGCTCGGGCCGTAGTCCTTGTCGTCAAGGCTGCGGCTGCCGTCGGAACAGTCGGAGAGGCAGTAGTCACATGCGGTCATGAAGTCCCGCATGGCACTGGGGTTGCCAGATCCGGAGAAATCCCAGCAGATGCTGGGGTCGTCATCTTCCTCGGACCCAGAGGGTCCGTAGGTCGAGACACCCGTCAATCGGTCCCAAGGCGACCGCACACAAAACCCCAGAGAGGTTGCACTCGCCTCAACGTGAGCGCCCGCCAAAGCGAGGTCGCCAGGCGGGTTGAGGCCGAGTCGAAATGACGAAAGATGGGTAGCAGTCGGTACCTTTTTGTCGACGAGGAGCGATGAAGTCACGTCGGGGGCTGATCGCGCCGTCGTCTTGGGTACGAGGGCGACGTCCTGCAGGCCCTTCGTGAGCGTGCTGGCGTCGTCCACCTGCTCGGAGTCGACGTGCTGCGGGGGGATGGCGCTCGCCTTTGCCTCGAACGCGAGGGTGACGCCTAGCGTGTCCTCCGTTGGGGCACTGGGGATGTCGATTTGCTCGACAGCTGTCGGAGCGCAGCCTCCCGCTCGGCCTTGGTTGCCCCGCCTCCTCCTCCGATGGCGAGGGAGAGGACGGAGCGAGCTCGAAAGTTGTCCTTCCCCCACGCGGGAAAGGCGTCGTCGATTCCGCCGCCGGCGGGCGGGCTGTCCGCCACCATTGTCGCTGTCGCGCGGCGGTGGAAGGAGTATCATGTCGTAGCTGCTGTCGAGAGACATGAACTCGAGGCTCCCGAAACGGAGCACCGTCCCGGGTTGAAGAGGTCGTTGGAGACTGCCCATCTGGAGCCTGACGGGAAACTGCTCGTCAACACGCAGCGTGCCCCTACCTGGCGCGCCAACTGTCGGCGTTTCGAGACCGGGGGGTCCCCGAGCCGACGAGTGAGAGTGCCGCGTGCCCCAGCCCAGATGGGTCGAGCGTGTGGGCGAGCGCGAAGGGGGGAATAGAGAGAGCGAGAGGTCGGTGGCCGGAGCCGGGTCGCGACGAGGGAGACGGAGATTCCCGCGGCCTTTCGTGTTCGTCCCGCGCCCAGGTCGGGTGCGCTTGCAGTAGGGGGTTACAAGCATCCGCGCGGGTGAGGGGAGCGAGCGGCCCCAAGAGAGCGCCTGCCCCTGCCCTCGTTCCCGCGAGGCCAACCTTTTCTAAGAAGGCCCTAGTCCTTCCTTTTATAGTCGTAAGGAGAGGATCCAGGTGTACAAAATGGGGGTGTAGCAAGGTGCTACGTGTCTAGCGAGGGAGAGCTAGCGCCCTAAGTACATGCCAAGGTGGCAGCCGGAGAGATCTTGGCACCCTGTTGGTGTGGCGTCGTGGCTGTTGGAGAAGCAATGGAGCTTGATGGAGGGACAGCTGTTGGAACAGCTGTGCTCTTGCTGACGTCTCCCTGCTTTCGTAAGGGAGTCAGGAGTCGCCGTCGTCATGGTCTAGTGAGGCGCCATCATTGCCTATCTGGCGGAGCTGGCCAGATGGGACGCCGGTCTTATTCTCTGCGACCCGAGTCGGCTCAGGGCAGGGTGATGATGACGCTTCCTGTTGACGTGGCGGTCTTGTGTCCTTGGTCGGGCGTCGTGGAGGCTCCTCCGAAGTCGAGGTCGAGTCCGTCCTGCATGACAGAGGTCGAGTCCGAACTCCCGGGTCGGGCGAGGCGGAGGTCGTTCGGCAGAGGCCGAGGCGGAGTCCAAGCCCTGGGTCGGGCGAGGCGGAGTTCGTCGTCTTCCGGGGCCTTAGCCCGAGTCCGAGCCCTTGGTCGGGCGGAGCGGAGTTCGCCGTCTTCCGGGGCCTTAGCCCGAGTCCGAGCCCTGGGTCGGGCGAGGCGGAGTTCGTCGTCTTCCGGGGCCTTAGCCCGAGTCCGAGCCCTGGGTCGGGCGGAGCGGAGTTCGCCGTCTTCCGGGGCCTTAGCCCGAGTCCGAGCCCTGGGTCGGGCGGAGCGGAGTTCGCCGTCTTCCGGGGCCTTAGCCCGAGTCCGAGCCCTGGGTCGGGCAGAGCCTCCTATGGCACCTCTGGCGAAGTCTGGTCGCCCGTCGGTCTTACCTTTTGCGTGGAACGCCCCGGTGACTTGGTCGGTTGGCGCGGTGATTTAGTCAGGGTTACTTCTTATCGAAGGCGGGGCCTCGGGCGAGCCGGTGATGCGTCTGCCGTGAAAGAGGAGGCCTCAGGCGAGACGGAGTCATCTTAGGGTCGGCTGCCCTCGCCCGAGGCTAGGCTCGGGCGTGGCGTGATCGAGTCGCTCGTATGGACTGATCCCTGACTTAATCAAACCCATCAGGCCTCTGCAGCTTTATGCTGATGGGGGTTACCAGCTGAGAATTAGGCGTCTTGAGGGTACCCCTAATTATGGTCCCCGACAAAATTAAAACTATTTTCTCTATTTTAAAATGTTGGTTGACTCTGCTGATGATAAATGTCTGATTTGCTTCTTTGATTGATTGAAACATTATAGTTGGGTATCTTAGCATGTACCACCATAGGTAATGTGATAGCTTTAGTAGGTGACACACTAAACTACTTAGCTAATAAAACCCCCAAAGTAACATGTTTTGTAATTACTCGCCTTGTCTACAATTATTTCTTTCTTACCATATGTTTCTAACTCAGATGGTCAATACCAGGAAGGGTGGTGGAATTGATTTACCCCCCAATCGACACAATCGGAGGGTACTCAGACAGCAATATAGCAACAAGCCGAGATGAATCCTCCGAATCCTTTAAATCCTCCACCAGCCGGAGCTGATCCAGCAGTTGCAGCCTAGATGTGGATAATGCAACAAATGGCTGTTACTATGGCGGATATGCACACGCAGATGCGACAGGAGCGTCAGGAGATGCGCCAAGAGTGGGAGGAGATGCACCAAGAGCGAAGGGTGCAACAGCAACAAGCACCATTGCCACCACCACCACCACCAGTTCCACCCCGGGACAAGCACCAGGAGTTCATGAGCCACAAGCCACCGACGTTCGCTAGCTCTCTAGATCCTCTGCACGCTGATGATTGGCTGAAGTCTGTGGAGAAGATGTTGATTATTGCACAGTGCTCCGATCGGGAGAAGGTTCTATATGCCTCGTGTCGGTGATTTGGGTCCGACTGCACACCCGGGGGTTACCCCTCGAGGTGTTTTTAGAAGTAGGGCGGTGTAACTGACTGTAGCTCGATGGTTCATGCCAAATGCACGAGAGATAGTGGACCATCTTGTACAGGTTCGGGCCGCTTTGAGATGCGTAATACCCTACGTCCTGGAGTGGATCTTATACGCGGTGGGTTACAAGGGAGTTCTCTAGTATGAGAGATACAAGAGAGCTGGGTGGATGGCTAATGAGTGAGATGATCTTGAAGGGGTGCCCCTAGGCCTTATATATTCGACCGTGGGGCGTTACATGCGGATATGATAACCACGTGTTCCTAAGTAATAGTGAACCGACCGAGTTTATCTTCCTATAATCTTGCCGACTTATAGTCCTTCCGCTCTGACGCCTGAGGGCGCTGCGCGGGAAAGTCGGATCAAAGTTGCGAATAGCGTTTGAATTCAGCAAACCGCATGAGCTCGAGTTGATTCGTCCTCGTGTTGATCCGTTCTAGTGGCTCACACCTTTCCATCATTTTAGAGGCTTCTCGACAAGGCCTTAGCCATTGAACACAAGCGTGTTCAGCTAGGGGATATAAAGAGGAAGGCGATATCCCAGGGACAGGGGAGCAGTGGCGTTCGTCCTCGCTATGTTCCACCCCAGGGTACACCGGTTCGCACTGGAGGAGGCCAGTGTCTAGCTCAGTACACACCACAGGGGACTCCACCGACTCGTCAGGCTGCCCCACTGGCACCCCAATGAAATTCTCAGGACAGAGTGCTGGTACCACATGCTACAAGTGTGGTAAGACAGGCCATTATGCTAATGTTTGTCCGTAGAGGATTGTTACTACACCCTGCAGAACAAGCAGCAAACTCCAGTATCTGGCAAGGGATTCTCTATTGCCAGGGTTAATCAAGTCAGTATTGATGCTGGTGCTGAAGGAACTGACATCGCTATTGGTATGTTTTATATTAATGCAATTCCTATAGCAATATTATTTGATTCTGGTGCTACACATTCATTTATGTCTGCTCGATATGCCAACACAAATGAGTTACCACTGCAAAATATGAAAGCACCCATGGTAGTAATTACACCAAAAGGGCCTGTTGAGGCAATTTATATGACACATAGATTGACATTGACAATTATGGGAAGTGAATTCTGGGCTACCCCTATAGTATTAGAGGAAACTAGTATAGATCTGATCCTTGGTATGTCATGGTTAAGAAAGGCAAAGGCTGTTATACATTGTGCTAGGGGTACTGTAGAACTCACCAGCTCTAAAGGAGAAAGATTTGAAGTTGAAATTACAGTAACTGCCTCTACCAGACCTGCTGTATTCTTAGTAGATGGGAAGTTTGTTGCTGACAACATCCGTGTGGTTAGGGATTTCCCCAATGTCTTTCAGAGGAGTTACTCGGGATGCCACCAGATAGGAAAGTTGAGTTTGTCATTGATCTCTTACCTAGGACTGCTCCTATTTCTAAACGGCCATACAAGATGTCTGTAGAAGAGTTAAAAGAACTTAAGAAGCAGTTAACGGAGCTATAGGAGGCTGGGTACATTCGACCGAGTTCCTCACCTTGGGGAGCACCAGTTCTGTTTGTACAGAAGAAGGATGGATCACAGCGGATGTGTGTGGATTATAGATCCCTTAATGATGTTACTGTGAAGAACAAGTATCCGTTACCCCGCATTGAGGATTTATTTGATCAAATGAGAGGTGCAAGGGTATTCTCGAAGATTGATCTCCGATCGGGTTATCAACAAATGAAGATTAGGTCATCTGATATTCCCAAGACGGTTTTCTCAAACCGATATGGTTTATATGAATTCACAGTTATGTCATTTGGACTAACTAATGCACCAGCATATTTTATGAATTTGATGAATAAGGATGTCATGGAGTATCTTGACAGATTCGTTGTAGTATTCATCGATGATATTCTTATTTATTCCAAGAGTGATAGTGATCATGAGGAACATCTACGATTGGTGCTACAAAAGCTACGGGATAATCAACTCTATGCCAAGTTCAGCAAATGTGAGTTCTGGAAAGACGAAGTACCATTCCTTGGACACATTATTTCTAATGGTGAGATATTAGTGGATCCTGCTAAAGTCAAGGAGATAGTGGAGTGGAGCATACCCAGTACAGTTATTTAAGTCTGGAGTTTCTTGGGGACTTGTAGGCTATTATCGGCGATTTATTGAAGGGTTCTCTAAGATTGCTAAGCCTATGACCTCACTTCTAGAGAAGGGGAGAGAATTTAAGTGGGACTAGAAGTGTCAAGATAGCTTTAATCAACTGAAGTTGAGATTAATGTCACCCCCAGTGTTGGTTATGCCAGATCTACAGAAGGGATTTGATATCTATTGTGATGCGTGCGACCAAGGCTTAGGATGTGTTCTTATGCAAGAAGGCCACATGATTGCCTACGCGTCTCGTGAGTTGCGAAAACATGAGTTGAACTATCCCACTCATGACTTAGAACTGGCAGCCATAGTGCATGCGCTCAAAATATGAAGACATTATATTATGGGCACCAAGTGCCAAGTGTACACCGATCACAAGAGTTTGAAGTACATATTCACTCAGAAGGATCTCAACCTTAGGCAACGTCGATTATGTTTTGGAGATTCACTATCACCCGGGCAAGGCGAATCTAGTTGCAGATGCCTTGAGCCGGAAGGAGCACGTCCATTCAGTCATTGTTGCACAGTTACCCAATGAACTTGTTGGAGATTTCAGAAGACTCAATCAGGGATTAGTTGCACACACTGAAGGAGTCACTATTGATGTGGAACCTACCTTGGTGCAAGAAATTGGCAAAGGTTAGATTGGTGATGCTAAAATACAAGAGATCAAGGATCTTATTACTGAAGGTAGAGATCCAGAATTCACGGAGGATGAGCATGGCACAGTATGGTTCAAGGACCGGATATGTGTTTCTGAAATTGACAGCCTTCGAGAGACTATATTGAAGGAAGCCCATGATTATGATTATTCTATTCATCCTGGTAGCACTAAGATGTATTAGGATTTGAAGCAGAACTACTGGTGGTATGGGTTGAAGAGAGATGTGGCTGCACACGTGGCTATGTGTGATGTGTGTTAAAGAGTCAAAGCTGAACACCAAAGACCAGCTGGACTATTGGACCCGCTAAAGATACCTAAATGGAAGTGGGAAGGGATTGGTATAGACTTCATTGTCGGGTTGCCTCGCACCCCGAAAGGATATGATTCCATATGGGTGATTGTGGATAGACTGACCAAAGTGGCTCACTTCATTCCGGTCAAGACTACTTACAAGGGATCTCAGCTGGCAGAGTTATATATGGCTCAGATTGTGTGTTTACATGGAGTACCAAAGAAGATCATTTCTGATAGAGGATCACAGTTTACCTCTAGATTTTGGAAAAGCTTTCATGAGAATATGGATACAAAGTTGAGCTTCAGTTTGGCCTATCACCCTCAGACTGATGGCCAGACTGAAAGGACTAATCAAGTGCTTGAAGATATGTTGAGAGCTTGTGCTGTTCAGCATGGAGGCAGTTGGGACAAGAGTCTACCATATGCAGAATTCTCATATAATAATAGTTACTAGGTCAGTCTGAAGATGTTACCATCTGAAGCTTTACATGGCAGGAAGTGCAGGACTCCTCTATATTTGGATCAGACTGGAGAAAGACAGTTCTTTGGGCCTAAACTTATTCACGAGGCAGAAGAACAAGTCCGTATAATCTAGGAGAATTTGAGGCTAGCTCAGACCAGGCAAAAGAGCTATGCTGATAACAGAAGAAGACCACTGGAATTTGAGGAAGGTGATCATGTGTACCTTAAGGTGTCACCACTTCGTGGAATGAGGAGATTCAAAGTCAAAGGCAAAGTATCCCCTCGCTTTATTGGACCATTCAGAATCTTTAGGCGAGTTGGAGAGATGGCATACCAACTCGAGCTACCTGATCATTTATCTGATGTGCATGATGTATTTCACGTGTCTCAACTTAAGAAGTGTCTCCGTGTCCCTAAGGAACAGTTACCAATGGAAGAGCTCAATGTTCAGGGTGATCTGACTTACACGGAGTATCCTATTAAGATTCTTGATACTTTGACTCGAGTTACAAGAAATAAAGTTATAAAGATGTGCAAAGTGCAATGGAGTCACCATGTAGAAGATGAAGCTACTTGGGAGAGAGAAGAAGAGCTTCGGATAGAATTTTCCCATCTTTTCCCTAGTCCTTCCTAAATCTCAAGGACGAGATTCTTGTTAAGGGGGGTAGGATTTGTAATACCCAAATTTGTAAAAGCATAAGAAATGAGACTATTTTCCCTATATGTGTTGCCTTTATTCATTAGTCCATGTGAACACCCATTTAGAAGTGAATCATTAAATTAATGACACATAAATAACCTAATGCATCATGTTGGAGTTTATTTGGTTGTTGTAACACCCCTTGTCGGGTACCGTAATTAGGGGTACCCCCAATGCTCCTTAACCCGGCTGGCAAACATCTTCAGAACAAACCATACACGACTGATGAAGCGCGGTTCAAGTCAAGGCCTCGTCTACCAAGGGACGCGACCTCATCCGAGCCCAGCCTCGGGCAAGGACAGTAGTCCCGGACGAATTCACGCCTCGCCCGAGGGTCCCCTCAGTCAGCAGACACACCCCCGTCTCACCCAAGACTAAGCTCGGGCGAACTTTGTCGTGCAGCGACCTCGGCCAAATTGCCTTAGCAACCGACCGTATCGCATGCGCATTTAATGCGGGGATCGCCTGACACCTTATCCTCACACGCGTGCCTCAGTCGGCAAGGTCGAAGTGACCGCAGTCACTTCGCCCCTTTACTGACCATTCTAATAGGAAAATAGCACTGTTCACCCCACTCCGGCAACTGTGCCAGCCACCAAGGAAAGACTGACAACAGTATGTCACGACCTCCACTGAGTCCAGCCTCAGGCGCAACAGGGAGCTCCGCCTCGCCCGACCCCATGCCTCGGCCTCAACCTTGGCCACGGGAGAAGGTCTCCGCCTCGCCCGACCCTGGGCCTTGGCCTCAGCCTCGACCTCAGCCTCGGGCTTGGGAGGAGTCACAACCTCGCCCGACCTCAGCCTCGGCCTCAGGAGAAGTCTCCACCTCGCCCGACCTCGGCCTTGGACCGACTACGCTACAGGGGATACATCATTACCCTACCCCTAGCTTGCTGCCTCAGGCTGTGACGGAACAAGACCGGTGTCCCATCTGGGTTACTCCGGTAACAGGTAATGATGGTTCCCCACGTGCGCCCATGACGTTGGTTGCTCTCAACCCCCTACGGAAGCAAGGAAACGTCAGCAGGATCTATGCCGCACCGCCAGCTATGCTTCTACAGAACTCAAGGCACTTCTCTGACGGCCACGTTAGTACATGTACAGGGCTCAGGGCAATCCTCCGCCAGCCATGTTAGCTCATAGCTACACCCCCATTATACAGCTGGGCATCTCCTTGTATCTATAAAAGGGGATGTCCAAGGCCTTCCAAGGGGGGACGTACGAAGGCACGGGGAGACGGAACGTACGAACACGCGACGTACGAACGGGCGAAGGCAAGTGAGCAGAGGCAGGCAGAGTAGGAGAGACGCGGTAGAGGCAGACTCAGGCACCTCACCCCAGGTCCAGATCCTCTCTCTCACTCTCTCTCTCGCTCTCGCTCTCCCTCGCGACGCTTGTAACCCCTACTGCAAGCACCCCCCGGTGCAAGATAATATAAGCCTCATCCCTTCGCTTGTGTTCCATCTTGCATCAACCCATCTGGACAGGGGCATGCGGCACTAAAAGTCACTAGTCGGTCCGGTTGAGGGTCCCCTGGGTCCGAAACACCGACAGTTGGCGCGCCAGGTAGGGGCTCGCTGCGTGTTAACGATACTTTCCTGTTGAGTTCCAGATGGACAATCTTTAGCAGCCTCTTCAGCCCGGGACGGTGCTCTACTTCGGAAGTCTCGAGTTCATGTCCCTCGACGGCGGCTACGACATGGTACTGCTCCCTCCATAGCATGATATCAACGACGACCGACGGCTCGCCCCACGGAGGCAAACTCGGCGACGGCACCTCCCCGTGGCGGAAGAACACTCGGGTCAACCCCACCACCCTCCTCGCCAGAGGAGACGGAGACAGGGCAAACATGGCCAGGCAGGGGGCAGCACCTCGACGGCTGTCGGACCAGAGCGAGTCGACGACGCCAGCACCCCTGTGGGGGACATGTCGGGCGTTATCCTCGCACTTGAGACAACGACGGGTGTCGCTTCCCAACAACGTGCCAACCCCAAGCGGACTAATGACGCCAGCACCCTCACGAAGGACTTGTTGGGCGTTAGCCTCGTACTTGAGATAACGGTGCATTTTGTCCCCAATGCGACTTCACCACCGTCCATCAACCAAGAGGTACCATCCGTTTTCCACCCTGTTCCCTTTAGATTCAGCTTCGATCCACCAAGCGACCCCGCTTCAGTGAGCGCTTTCGTGAGGGCATATCCTGACCTTCTGGGGTACCATATGTGGTCCTCTTGGGACCGACTGACGGCTGTCTCAACCTCCGGACCCGCGAGTTCCGAGGAAGAGGACGACCCCGACGTCAGTTGGGATTTCTTCGGACTCCATGATCCCAGTGCCATGCGTGACTTCATGTCCGCATGTGACCACTGCCTCTCCGGCTGCTCTGATGATGGTCACAGCCTTGACGGCGAGGGTTGCGACCCAACTCGCGAGTGCTTTCACATCGATTAGGATGATCACGACGGAGAAAACCACCTTGGCATGCTAGGAAGTGACGGTGCCCTTGCACATGTGTCTCGCGTCGAGATCCCGCGGGAGCTAGCTGTGGCCCAGGTCCCCACGGGGAGTCAGGGCTCACAGCTCGAGCAACTCCGCGAGATGCAGGCCAAGCTCGATGAGGAAGCGGGGCGACTTGTGCAGCTCCAGCAAAACCTCGAGCAAGAGTGGGCAGGCCGAGCGCTCGCCGGAGGAGCACGACATCGGGCCTGGGATGTCCAGCGCCGCATTGTTGACGATGCCAGGGCGATGCCGCCCCCGGCCTTCAACGGGACCGGCTAGAGCCTAGCCGCAGCAGCAATGTTGCTTCGGACGATGCCGGAGCCATCCACCACCGAGGGACGGCGTATCCAGGCGAACTCAAGAACCTCCTGGAAAACGCCGTAGCCCGACGAGCCGAGAGCTCCGCCTCCCGAAGGCGAGGGTGCCCCTCGGTGCATCATGCAGCGTCCTCCCGACACACACGTGAGGCCTCGGTCCACACCAAGCCTACAAGAGACGAGACACCAGCAGCTCGGGATCGCCTCGGTGATGATCAACACCGCCGCCCCATCGAGACCGCCTCGAGGAGAAGGTACGCCAAGGCTACCATCCCAAGCACGGGGGACGCTACGACAGTGGGGAGGATCGAAGCCCCTCACCCGAACCACCAGGCCCACGGGTCTTTAGCCGAGCCATACGAAGGGCGCCGTTCCTGGCCCAGTTTCGGGCCCCGACTACCATCACCAAGTACTCGGGGGAGACGAGGCCAGAGTTGTGGCTCGCGGATTACTGGCTGGCGTGCCAGTTGGGAGGGACGGACGATGACAACCTCATCATCTGCAACCTCCCCCTTTTCCTCTCCAACGCTGCCCGGGCCTGGCTGGAGCATCTGCCTCCTACGCAGATCTCCGACTGGGATGACCTGTTCAAGGCTTTCGCTGGAAATTTCCAGGGTACGTACGTACGCCCTAAGAAATCATGGGATCTCTGAAGCTGCCGCCAGCACCCAGCGGAATCCCTGCGGGAGTACATCCGGTGGTTTTCAAAGCAGCGCACCGAGCTGCCCAACATCACTAACTCAGACGTCATCAGGGCATTCCTTGCCGGCACCACTTGCCGGGAATTGGTGATCAAACTGGGGTGCAAGACACCCACCAAGGCAAGCGAACTGATGGACATAGCCACCAAGTTTGGCTCTGGTCAGGAGGCGGTCGAAGCCATCTTCCGGAAGGACAAGTAGCCTCAGGGAAGGAAGGAGGAAGATGACCCCGAGGCGTCCGTCCAGCGTGGCATGAAGAAGAAGACCAGGAAGAAGGCGCAAGCGAAGCGCAACACCGTCGACGCGGACCTCGTCGCCGCTGCCGAGCACAGGAATCCTCGGAGGCCTCTCAGAGGGGCCAACGTGTTCGACAAGATGCTCAAGGAGTCATGCCCCTATCACAGGGGTCCCGTCAAGCACACCCTTGAAGAGTGTGACATGCTCTGACGTTACTTCAATAAGGCTATACCCTCGGCGGAGGATGGCAAAGACCCAGGCAACAACAAGAAGGGAGGCAACAAAGAAGAGGAGTTCGCGGAGGTCCACAACTGCTTCATGATCTACGGCGGGCAGGTGGCGAATGCCTCAGCTCGGCATCGCAAGCAGGAGCGCCGGGAGGTCTGCTCGGTGAAGGTAGCAATGCCAGTCTACCGAGACTGGTCCGACAAGCCCATCACCTTCGACCAAGGCGACCACCCTGACTACGTGCCGAGCCTAGGAAGGTACCCGCTCGTCGTCGACCCAATCATCGGCAACGTTAGGCTCTCCAAGGTCCTCATGGACGGAGGCAGCAGCCTCAACATCATCTACACCGAGACCCTGGAGCTCTTGGGGGTTGATCGGTCCAAGATCCGGCCTGGTGCAGCACCCTTCCACGGGATTGCACTCGGAAAGCAAATCCTGCCCCTCGGACAGATTGACTTGCCCGTCTGCTTCGGAACTCCCTCCAACTTCTGAAAAGAAACCCTCACCTTCGAGGTAGTTGGGTTCCGAGGGACCTATCACGTGGTACTGGGAAGACCGTGCTATGCCAAGTTCATGGCCATCCCCAACTACACTTACCTCAAGCTCAAGATGCTTGGCCCCAAGGGAGTCATCATCGTCGGACCCACGTACCACCACGCTTATGAGTGCGACGTGGAATGCGTGGAGTACGCCGAAGCCCTCATCGAGTCCGAAGCCCTCATCGCCGACCTGGATTGCCTCTCCAAAGAGGCGCCCGACGTGAAGCAGCATGCCAGCAACTTCGAGCCAGCCGAGGCAGTCAAGTCTGTCTCTCTCGACCCCAGCAATGACGCCAGCAAGCAAGTCAGGATCGGCTCTGAGCTCGACCCCAAATAGGAAGCAGTGCTCGTCGACTTTCTCCGCACAAACGCCGAAGTTTTTGCGTGGAGTCCCTCGGACATGCCAGGCATACCGAGGGATGTCGCCGAGCACTCACTGGACATTCGAGCTAGAGCCCGACCCATGAAGTAGCACCTGCACCGTTTTGATGAAGAAAAGCGCAGAGCCATAGGCGAGGAGGTCTACAAGCTAATGGCTGCAGGGTTCATCAAAGAGGTATTCCATCCCGAATGGTTAGCTAACCCTGTGCTTGTAAAGAAAAAAGGTGGGAAATGGAGGATGTGCGTAGACTACACTGTGTTAAACAAAGCATGTCCGAAGGTTCCCTACCCTCTCCCCCGCATCGATCAAATTGTGGACTCCACTGCTGGGTGCGAAACCCTGTCTTTCCTCGACGCCTATTCAGGTTATCACCACATCAAGATGAAAGAGTCCGACCAACTCGCGACTTCTTTTATCACACCTTTTGGCATGTATTGCTACACTACTATGCCATTTGGTTTAAGGAATGCAGGTGCAACCTACCAGAGGTGCATGAACCATGTGTTCGGAGAGCACATCGACAGAACGGTCGAGGCTTACGTCGATGACATCGTTGTCAAAACAAGGAAAGCCTCCAACCTCCTCTCTGACCTTGAGGTAACATTCAGTTGCCTAAAAGCGAAGAGCATAAAACTCAATCCTGATAAGTGTGTCTTCGGAGTCCCCCGAGGCATGCTCCTAGGGTTCATCGTCTCCGAATGAGGCATCGAAGCCAACCCGGAGAAAATCACGGCCATCACCAACATGGGACCCATCAAAGATTTAAAAGGAGTACAAAGGGTCATGGGATGCCTTGCGGCTCTGAGCCGCTTCATCTCGCGCCTCGGCGAGAAAGGGTTGCCCTTGTACCGCCTCTTAAGAAATGTCGAGCGCTTCACTTGGACTCCCGAGGCTGAGGAAGCCCTCGGAAACTTAAAGGCGCTCCTTACTAATGCACCCATCTTGGTGCCCCCCGCTGCGGGAGCTCTCTTGATTTACGTAGCCGCAACCACTCAGGTGGTCAGCGCCGCGGTCGTAGTCAAGAGATAAGAAGAAGAGCATGCACTGCTCGTCCAAAGGCCAGTCTACTTCATCAGCGAAGTGCTATCCGAGACCAAAGTCCGCTACCCGCAAATCTAGAAGCTGCTGTACGCAGTGATTCTGACACGACGGAAGCTGCGACACTACTTCGAGTCTCATCCGGTTATCGTGGTGTCATCTTTTCCCCTGGGAGAGATCATCCAGTGCCGAGAGGTATCGGGTAGGATAGCAAAATGGGCAGTGGAACTCATGGGTGAAACGCTTTCATTTGCCCCTCGGAAGGCCATAAAATCCCAAATCTTGGCCGACTTCCTGGCTGAATGGACTGACACCCAGTTGCTAACGGCCCCAATCCAGGCCAAACTTTGGACCATGTACATCGATGGGTTGCTTATGAAAACAGGAGCAGGTGCAGGCTTGCTCTTCATCTCGCCCCTCGGAAAACATGTGCGCTACGTACTGCACCTCCATTTTCTGGCGTCAAACAACGTGGCCGATTACGAGGCCTTGGTTAATGGCCTGCACATCGCCGTCGAGCTAGGGGTTCAGCGCCTCGACGCTCGTGGCGACTCGCAGCTCGTCATTGACCAGGTCATGAAGAACTCCCACTGCCACGATCGAAAAATGGAGGCCTATTGCGACGAAGTTCGGCTCTTGGAAGATAAGTTCTATGGGCTGGAGCTCAACCATGTTGCTCGACGGTACAACGAGACCCCGGATGAGCTGGAGAAAATAGCCTCGGGGCGAACGACGGTTCCCCCGGACGTCTTCTCCAGGGATATATATCAACCATCCGTCAAACTCGACGACGCGCCCGAACCCGAGGAGACCTCAGCCCAGCCCGAGGTACCCTCGGTCGCCGAGCGTGAGGCCCTGCGTGTCGAGGTGGTGCGGAATGGGGTCACACCGGTCCCAAACTGGCAGACCCCGTACCTGGAATATCTCCTCCGAGGAGAGCTTGCCCTCGACAAGGCCGAAGCTCGGCGACTGGCTCAGCGCGCCAAGTCGTTCGTTTTGCTGGGTGATGAAAAGGAGCTGTATCACCGCAGCCCCTCAGGCATTCTCCAACGATGCATGTCCATCGCCCAAGGACAGGAGCTGTTACAAGAAATACACTCGGGGGCTTGCGGTCACCATGCGGTGCCTCGGACCCTCATAGGAAACACCTTCCGACAAGGTTTCTACTGGCCGACCGCAGTGGCCGACGCCACTAGGATTGTACGCTCCTACCGAGGGTGTCAATTCTACGCGAGACAGACGCACCTGCCCGCTCAAGCCCTGCAGACAATACCTATCACTTGGCCGTTTGCCGTGTGGGGTCTGGACCTCGTCGGTCCCTTGCAGAAGGCACCCGGGGGCTTCACGCACCTGCTAGTCGCCATCGACAAATTCTCCAAATGGATCGAAGTGCGACCCTTAACCAGCATCGGGTCCGAGCAGGCGGTGGCGTTCTTCACAAATATCATCCATCGCTTTGGGGTCCCAAACTCAATCATCACCGACAATGGCACACAGTTCACTAGGAAAAGTTCCTGGACTTCTGCGAGGACCACCACATCCGTGTGGACTGGGCCGCCGTAGCTCACCCAATGACAAATGGGCAGGTGGAACGCACCAATGGTATGATTTTGCAGGGACTAAAACCGAGGATCTACAACGACCTCAACAAGTTTGGCAAGCGGTGGATAAAAGAACTACCCTCGGTGGTTTGGAGTCTGAGGACGACGCCGAGCCAGGCCACGGGTTTCTCGCCGTTTTCCTAGTCTATGGGGCCGAGGCCATCTTACCCACGGACTTGGAATACGGTTCCCCGAGGACAAAGGCTTACGATGACCAAAACAACCAGACCAGCCGAGAGGATACATTGGACCAGCTGGAAGAGGCTCGGGACATGGCCTTACTACACTCGGCGCGGTATCAGCAGTCTCTGCGACGCTACCACGCCCGAAGGGCTCGGCCCCGAGACTTCCAAGTGGGAGACTTGGTACTTCGGCTGCGACAAGACGCCCGAGGGCGCCACAAGCTTACTCCTCCCTGGGAAGGGCCGTTCATCATCGCCAAGATTTTGAAGCCCGGGACATACAAGCTGGCCAACGATCAAGGCAAGGTCTACAACAACGCTTGGAACATCGAACAGCTACGTCGCTTTTACCCTTAAGATGTTTCAAGTCGTTTATGTACCTCGGTCCCTTTACATGTACAAATAAAAAGTCTAGCTGTCAAGGGAGGATCGGCCTTGCCTCAGCAAAACCGACCCTCCCTCGGGGGCTAGAAGGGGGGAACCCCCTCTGCGTCAAAATTTTCCTCGGAAAAGTTTTCTACCGATACGTCTTTCGTGCGTTTCGACTATGTCAATAGCGGAGTCCCCAAAACGAGCGACTAAGACCTTGAACGGCAAGGCCGACCGAGCCGAGGGACTCCTATGCTTCCAGGATACGGATACCTCACTCGTCACCTTCCAGGAAAGGCGGCTAACGCTCGGATAAGTGATTCTGCTACCGAACAAGTCCTAATGCTAGGGTAGAAAGCAGCTTTCGTGCCATTTCGACTATATCGATAACTGAATCCTTAAAACGAGCGAGAGAGACCTTGAACGGCAAGGCCGACCGAGCCGAGGGACTCCTACGCCTCCAGGATACGGATACCTCACTCGTCACCTTCCATGAAGGGTAGCTCACGCTCGGATAAGTGACTCTGCTACCGAATAAGTCCTAATGCTCAAAATAAGAGGAAAGGAAACATAGCTTTATAACTCCGACAATTAAAAAAAATCATACGCATACTTAGAACAAACTATTCCTGCAGGCTCAGACATCGACAGAGGGAGGAACAGCACCCCCACGTCGTTTCCACCCTCAGCAGGATCTGGCCGGCCTCAGGCGGTGACACGGGCGGAAGGACCTCCACCTTGAAGGAGGAAGCCAGCACCGCGCTTGGGCCCTCGACAGCCGCGTCAAGCCTCCAGACCTCGGCTAAGGCAACCTCCTCCTCGTCAGCTAAGCAATACCCCTCGCTGACCCGCTCCAGATCCACGTCGTAGTGGGAGGCGAGGACGGCGAAGGCCCGCCTAACGCCGAGGTGCAGCGCCCCGCGGAGTCTGCTGCGCACATGGCCGCCCAAGGCCCACAGGTGACTCTGGGGGGAGCTACCCGAGGGGACGTCGTCAAGGCCAAAGGCCCGGCAAAAGGCCGAGATAGCCTCGGACATGGCCACGCGGTCGGCCTCCTTCTGCTCAGCCGCTTGGCCAAGCGCCTTGCAGTTCTTAACGGACTCGTTAAGAGCCGTCTCAAACCCTACAGATAGCCGGACAACGTTCTTCAAACACGAAGAGAAGGACGAAGCAGAAACAAAGTCACAAAGTGGGCAAAACATACCTTCAGCCTAGGCACGCTGCTGCGAGGCCTCAGCTCGGGCGGACTGGGCAGACCCGACAGCCTCGGCCAGGCTCTCCGCAAGGGTCCCGGCCCGAGCGGACGCCTCGGCTAGTCGCTCCGTAGCCTCAGCCAGTTGACCCCTAAGGGCCTCAGCCCGGCTCACGGCCTCGGCAGCTTGGCTTCGAGATTGGTCCCGCTCGCCGATAGCCTAGCCATGCTCCAGCTACCGCTGCCGCATCTCCTTGGCCTGGGAAGCCACCTGCTCTTGGGCCGACAAAGCCTCCGCTCGTGCTGACGCCGCCTCTGTCCACGCCGCTGCTTGCCTCCGACTTTAGCCCGTCGCAGAGCAACCAAAGGTCCACCACCTCGGGGCTCCGTTGGGCAAGGAGCTCATTGGCCTCGGCAAGCGTGGCCCGCTGGGATCACAGCGACTCCCAAATGTCGCTTTCGTGGCAGATGAATAACGACTTGGTGGTGCTCGCGTCCGCGAGCTCCTGAGGAAGGAAAACAAGATGTCACAAAGAATGCTCTGGTCACGCAAGGTGTACGTCTAAATCCTTACCTGGAAAAACCCTGGGAACATCCCTGGAAAGGGTTTCCATGGTCGACCGAAGCAACCTTATCGCCGCCTCGGTATACTCACGGAAACTATCCCGTGCCTTCTCCTCCAACTCATCGTTGAGGAAGAGGAGGGGCTCCGAGGTGTTGCGGCCCCAGAACCGGAGCGGCTGCCCACACCACTCATTGGGATTGAGCTGCGCAGGGGTAAGGCCGCTGCTCCCTAGGACAGGCCACGGTTCTGCACGCCCGTCCACCGACGTGTCGGGTCCCCCTGCAGCCGACGCGTCGGGTACCACCGCCGTCGATGTGCTGGGCCTCTCCTCGGCTAAGGTGGCAGGCCTCCGATCACCAACCTTGGCAATGACGGCCGCCCTCTCTTCGTGGCCGAGAATGGGGAGGTCGGGGATGACCACGGGCGGTGGCACCTCAACCATCCCGACATCGGCAGCGACGGGCGGCTCCGCGAGCGAATTAGCGACGGCCCCGGCATGATGCCGCTCCAACGGGGGGGTCAGCCGGGGAGGCTTGCCCCATGGCAACTCGTGCCGCCTGGGCCCCCCCGTTGGAGGGCACCTTGCGCGGAGGACAACCAACCGGCATGGCGCGCCACAGCACCGGCCGTCGAAGCCGGCTTCGTCTTAAGGGCCTTCGTGGGGGCCAGACCAGCCAAGCCCTGCCTTCGCTTGCTGAAGGAGAGAGATGGCAAGGTCAAGACACACAGTGATAAAACCAAAACAGAGGTATCCTCAGATACTTACCTGCTCCGGGGCAAGGCCAATCGCGCCTGCGAGAATGCCCCTCGGGCCTCCGCCTCCGCAGGCGCTGCAGAGGATTGCCTCGCCGCCGGCTTCGGCGCCGCTTCCGCCTCGGGCGCCCGAGGCACCAAAGGGGCAGCCCTCCCAGGCGTCGACACAACGGCCGGGGGAACAACCTCCTGTACAGCCGGCACGGGCCCTTGTTCTTGGGGGACAGGCGGATCGGCCTGGCTCCCCGGAGTTACCCCCAATTATCTTGGCCAAGGGGTCAAATACCCCCTCGGCCTGCCTCCGCTCCTCGGACCGGGACCATGGTGTCCCGGCCCCAGGCACTGATGGTGCCAGCCCACTTGGGGGCTGGCTCGGCGACCCCTAGCCCAGCCTCGGGTCCGGGCTGAGGCCAAGTCGGGCCGCCATGTCGTCGTCTTCGTCATCATCATCATCATCATCATCATCGTCGTCATCGTCAGGCGTCTCCGGCGACGGCTCCAACGGGAGCCCATCCCTTGCCTGCCTTCGACGATGCTTCTCCAAGGCATCCCGAGCTCGCATCCTCTCGTGAGCTTGGGCCTTTTCCGCGTCCTTCTTCTCCTTCTCCGTGGCAAGCCTCCGCGCGGCTCGATCCGCCGCGTCCTCTGGGACCGGCGGCCGGGCGGGTTTATAAATCCTCAACCCCTAGGGACGAACAAAAATCCCAACAGTAAGAACCAAAGGCGCAGAAAACTCAGCACAAAACAGGAGAAGGACCAGGCGCTTACCAGGGACACATACCCACGGTGGGGGGCGCATCGCGGGCTGGCTAAGGGCGCTAGCATCCAGCCTCCCTACCATACCTACTACCCGCTTGAGAAGGTCGTCGGCGGAGAGGGAGGCCGAGGACATCTGCGAGCCCTCCAAATCGACCCCTGGCTTCATCTCCACAAGACGCAACCACCGCTCTGCCAAAGGGAGCACCCTCCGACGATGGATAGCGGCGACGACCCCCGCAGCGGTAAGGCCCTCATCTCGTAACTTCTGCAAGGCCTGCAGAATAGGTTGGAGCTTCTCCTGGTTCTCGCGCGTGCCCCCCCCATCGCCAGTTATTGCCGGCGGCGGTCACCACTCGTTGAGAAAACGGTGGAAGCATCCCGCCGTCGTTCCGGAGATAAAACCACCGGTTCTGCCACCCCTTGTTCGAAGACACAAGGGAGGCAGGGATGTACTGCTGCGCGTGCCCCAGCCTCAGCTGGAGGGTGCAGCCACCGGCTCGCACCGCCATACGGACCTTCTTCGCCTCCGTCATCGTGGCGAAGAACTCCGCGGAGAAGAGATGGGTCCATAGGTCCCAGTGAGGGTCAATCCCCAAAAAAACACTCGCAAACCGCCGCGAAGATGGCCGCTTGCGCGATAGAGTTGGGGTTGAAGTTATGTAGCTCCACCCCGTAGTGGTGCAGGAGCGCTCGCATGAAGCGACTCGCTGGCACTCCAAATCCCCGCTCATGGAAGGGGATGAAACTGACCACATACCCCGGCGACGGAGTCGGGTCGACCTCGCTCGCGAGGGCCATCCACTCCGGCTGCGGCCCACCGGAGAGAGGATGGAGCAAACCATTGGCTACAAGGGCCTCCACATCCTCCACAGCAACGGTGGAGAAAGGCCACGGGTCGCGCGGCGGAACGACGGTCACCTTGTCAGCCATCGACGAACGGAGGTGGTGGAAGCGGAGGGGATGAGGTGCGCGGTTTTTCTTCTCTGGCTATTCTCTAGGTTGTGGAAACCAAAGCAGAAGGCAAGCGCAAATGGCAGGGTAAAGAACCACCGCCGGCCCCTCTTCCGGGTATATAAAGGCCTGGGCGAAATCCACCCAAAACTTCACCCGAACCCGTCGCGAAATTCAAACTCGAAGGTGAAACGGTTTTTCTGTTCCTCGAACGACTCGCGCACACGCAACAGACGCCCCGCGAATCGCCCGTCCCCATCGCATTAATTCCTTGGCAGGGCAAGCGACACCTCCGGCAGGCGAAGCGGGCGCCGTTTCACCTCCGTCATAATTGACCGCGTCAAAAAAGGTGCGCCAAATTATTTAAATTCATATCCTTTTCCTTTCCTCTCTCTCTCTCTTGCCACAGGGACCGGGAAAGGGGATATTTCGAAAAGGATCCTTCTCAGCGAAGGAAACGGGCCCCGAGCCCTCCTACTGATCAGGGTGTCGAAGGTTGCGCCCCTCTAGGGTTTCGGCAACTGCCCCAGAGCACTTGGGCTCCGAGCCCTTTACTGATCAGGGGTTCGAAGGCTGGCCCCTCGGAAGGGTTCAATAGCTTGCCCCAGAACACGCAGAGTCAGGGATGACCCTGGGTACATCCGTTACATGGCCGAGGCTCGAGCTACGCTCCCGAGGTACCCTAGGACATTTCCGAGACTAGTAGGAACAATTTGTAATGGAATCCCACCGGAGGGAGGCACCGAGCCCTCGGACCCTATCGAATGGGTCCGGGTCCAGCAAATCACCTGCAGGTACTTTTGGAGCGCACCTCTGGGCCACTAGCCGACCCTTATCGAACGGGGCTCGGGCGTCCACTCGGATCACCTGCTAGCAACTCACTGGAAACACCATGTTCGGTGCCCTCCGAGGGTAACATGGCGCTTTCCCCCTTCCTCCTTGCGGAGAGGCGACGAAGGGGCGTACAATAAAAGTCGAGACGGTCCTTGATCGTCCTCGTCGCTCCGTCCAGAGGCTCGGGGGCTACTCTCGCGCCAGGCTACGACCAAACTGTTGACCACATCAACAAACTAGCTTAAAAACTCGGAGCCTGACCGTGCACTCGGGCTGCGGCCAGGCCGCATGAGGGAACAACAAGGCTGACCGAGGCATCACAAAAAGGATTAAGACCTCAGAGGAGTCAAACCACTCCTCCGAGGCCTCGGGGGCTACACCCGGCGGGTGCGCTCGCGCGCACTTGTCGGAACAAAACATAACCGAGAAAGGCTGGTCCCCTTGCCAGAAATCCGGCAGAACCTCCAAGCGAGTACCTACACTCCCTTGAAGGCTCGGGGGCTACTGTCGGGTACTGTAATTAGGGGTACCCCCAATGCTCCTTAACCCGACTAGAAAACATCTTTAGAACAAAACCATACACGGCTGATGAAGCGCGGTTCAAGTCAAGGCCTCGTCTACCAAGGGACGCGACCTCATCCGAGCACAGCCTCGGGCAAGTACAGTAGTCCCGGACGAATTCACACCTCGCCCGAGGGTCCCCTCAGTTAGTAGACACACCCCCGTCTCACCCAAGACTAAGCTCGGGCGAACTTTGTCGTGCAGCGACCTCAGCCGAATCGCCTTACCAACCGACCGTATCGCATGCGCATTCAATGCGGGGATCGCCTGACAACTTATCCTGACACGCGTGCCTCAGTCGGCAAGGTCGAAGTGACCGCAGTCACTTCGCCCCTTTATTGACCATTCTAACAGGAAAACAGCACTGTTCACCCCACTCCGGCAACTGTGACAGCCACCAGGGAAAGACTAACAACAGCAAGTCACGACCTCCCCTGAGTCCAGCCTCGGGCGCAACAGGGAGCTCTGCCTCGCCCGACCCCAGGCCTCAGCCTCAACCTCGGCCTCG
Source organism: Zea luxurians (assembly GCA_029449295.1). Taxonomy (NCBI): domain Eukaryota; kingdom Viridiplantae; phylum Streptophyta; class Magnoliopsida; order Poales; family Poaceae; genus Zea; species Zea luxurians. Next base: position 36,058,434 of record JAOPSE010000028.1, read on the forward strand.
GGAGAAGGTCTCTGCCTCGCCCGACCCTGGGCCTCGGCCTCAGCCTCGGCCTCGGGAGGAGTCACAACCTCGCCCGACCTCAGCCTCGGCCTCAGGAGAAGTCTCCGCCTTGCCCGACCTCGGCCTCGGACCGACTATGCTACAGGGGATACATCATTACCCTACCCCTAGCTAGCTGCCTCAGGCTGTGAAGGAACAAGACCGGTGTCCCATCTGGGTTACTCAGGTAACAGGTAATGATGGTTCCCCGCGTGCGCCCATGACGTCGGTTGCTCTCAACCCCTACGGAAGCAAGGAAACGTCAGCAGGATCCATGCCGCACCGCCAGCTATGCTTCTACAGAACTCAAGGCACTTCTCCGACAGCCACGTTAGTACATGTACAGGGCTCAGGGCAATCCTCCGCCAGCCACGTTAGCTCATAGCTACACCCCATTGTACAGCTGGGCATCTCCTTGTATCTATAAAAGGGGATGTCCAGGGCCTTCCAAGGGGGGGACGTACGAAGGCACGGGGAGACGGAACGTATGAACGCGCGACGTACGAACGGGCGAAGGCAGGCGAGCAGAGGCAGGCAGAGTAGGAGAGACACGGTAGAGGCAGACTCAGGCACCTCACCCCAGGACCAGATCCTCTCTCTCACTCTCTCTTTCGCTCTCGCTCTCCTCGCGACGCTTGTAACCCCTACTGCAAGCACCCCCCGATGCAAGATAATATAAGCCTCATCCCTTCGCTTGTGTTCCATCTTGCATCAACCCATCTGGACAGGGGCACGTGGCACTAAAATTCACTAGTCGGTCCGGTTGAGGGTCCCCTGGGTCCGAAACACTGACACCCCTGGTGTTACTATTACTAAAATTTGAGCATAACATCATAAGCATGGGCATTTCATATGTTTGACACACCTAGAGTGCATTCACTAGGCAAAAATTTCAAACAAGTTGTATTGTTATGGCATTTTGTGAATCAAACCCTAGAGTAGGGAGCTCAACCCTAGAATGGGTGTAATAGAGCAAACAAGGCTTAAACAAGTGAAAACTTCAAAGCTTCTTAGAAATAATCATAAAGTATCACCATAGATGAACTCAAGTGGGATCCAAACCCTAAGAGTGCAAGAAACCCTAATTGGAACCCTAGAAAACCCTAAACCTAAACCCTTGGGGGCTAAGTGCAAAATCAGTGCACTTTTGGGCTAAAGTGCAAAAACTATGATAATAAGGTGTCTTAAGTCATAAGGTTCAAAATTATGGAGATTTGCAAGTTAAACCTTGAGTTTTGGACTAATTTGCAAAAGAGCCACTTAAACCCTTTTGGCTAAGTCTGAAATCTGTGTAATTAGCTCAACTTTGGAGCTCTATATCTGCCAAATTATAAGGTTTTTGCCCTAGGTCACCACATCAATTTTGTAGATCTATCAAAGGTGAGCAACTCTGCTTAAGGGGTTAAACATTGTTGTTATGAAAAATTTAGATATAAATGCATCAAAAGTTAGGCTTTTAGGCTGTTGAAGTCTGAATTTGGACTGCCAGTGGATTCAAGCAAACTTTGAGTTCGATTCTAAGCATGATCCAGTAAGAATTTGTCTTGGAATACTATAAAAAAGATCAAGATGGTATGTTGGACTACAACTTTGCTGCAGAGCCTTGGATAGGTTGCCAAGTGAAATTGGGAGAAAAGTTAGCTTCAAATCGCCCTGTCAGGTCGACTGAAGAAAAATGCCATTGTACAGTGATCTGAATAAGATCAGATCAACAGCTCAGCCCTCGCCATCGACGAGCCGCGCGCGATTCGTGCCGTCGCCGTCTTGATTCATGCTCGGATTGTTTGGATAGCGTTCAGGGTCAAGTAAATATCACCGCCGTGGATAAGCTCCGGCCAGTAAACTATTCCGGCCATCGTATCGAGCTCGCCACGGTGGAATCAGATGAGCTCGCCGGTGACCGCCGTCTCACGGCCTTGCGCCACGTATCTGGACACATCTGTCGCGTCGCCGTGACTCGCTATAACCATCTGATTATCGCTGGTGAGAGCTGCCACGGTTGATGCCATGAATTCTTTGCGCCAGTGAACTCCCACTTCTCCAACCGCCAGCACATTTTGCTCAAATTGATCACCACCGCTCAAGCACGCTATAAATTGACAGCATGGTCTGTTGCGTAGGATCATCACCAAGCTTGAGCACCTGCTATTGCTGCCGATTAGCCACCACAACTCTCCAATTTCTCATTTCCCCAATTCTATTTCCGCCACTGCAGGAACACCCTCACCGTGGACAACTTATCCCAGGTTCGTTCATGTGCTCTGGTCGATTGTTCTGGCATCCCTAAGATCTCCTCAAGCTCCTCGACCCCTCTGATTGAACTATACCCCTTGGATCGCCGGTGAAGAATTAGAATCTCAGGGGTTTTTCTGCGAATGTCAGCGAGACAGTGAATAGTGGTTGTGGGTTCTTAACGGATATTCAAAGCAGCGAGGGCCTCTGTGCAAGTCTGCCAGCGCGCACGAGCATGTCCCTGTTCCCTGTGGAGATTGGGCCGTCGGGCTGGTTTCGGCCCAAGACTATTCATTCCTTCTCTTTTTCTTTTTCTACCAGAGTTAAAACAATTCTAGAAAATTGTAGAAAAATGGTAAAAATGCCAAACCAAATTTTCTAGATTCCTAATTTTCTATAGAATTT